>JAUPFN010000021.1:23530597-23975597 GCA_036924255.1 Apodemia mormo | reverse complement strand
GATTTTTTTTAATAGATAAAAGTGATTCAAGAGGAAGTTTTATATGTAAAATTATATAGTAAAAATACTGTTATTAATATATTTAGCAAAACAACGTTTGCCGTTTTATTACCATGGTGTAGGCATGGCACATTTGACGCATCACTGGTTATATCACTCGTTATAAAATAATTCACGTGTCACACCAGTTATGTCGCATCGAAACCGTCCGTTATATATAACGCGAGCCTGATTAAATTTCACGCGAGCCAAGTTACTACTTAAGCTTATAATTCGCAGAAATCCATTGTGCGAAAGAGATAAATCAACAACATTTTGTGTAACACCGTGCTACCAGCTAGAAGCGAGAATTTGTTTAATATGTTATTTCACTTTACTAATCACTTATAAACTGTAATCCCTACGCGGCGATGTATCGTACGGAATAAATTGCGCCCACTGTGACAATATTCGTCACTAATAAAATATAACGCTCGTGATTTATCACCCGTGATATAATAGTGACAAAAAACAAATAACTTTACAATGTGATAGTGAAATAAAAATAGTTATAACTGCCAACTTTAGCATTGTGTGACGAAATACTTCCAAATTTGCGTTTACTGTTACGTGATTTAATGTCTATTTTTGCCAAAATTATATCCTAAAAATATACTTAATCCTTATCTTTCATAATAAACATTTTAATTTTTGATTATTGTTTTATATCATAATCGATTATTAGAAATCTATTGTAAATATAAACAAGCCTATTCTTATTAGAGTTATACATAATTTGGCAGCGAAGACTATGCTGGTTTATAATAAGTCTGCGTTTAGAATGCAGTAAGTATTTGTTATCCACTAGGCCATTAACCAATCAAATAATTTTTGTTCATTAATGGGCCAATCAAAACACATTGTGCTGATTTTTGTTGATGAATGGGCCAACTAAATCACTTTATACTAATTTTTGTTGATTAGTCGGTCGATCAAATCATGTTGCACTGATTTTTGTTAATTAATTTGCCAAATAAATCTCGTTGTACTGATTTTTGTTAGTTAACGGCCCAATCAAATCAAATTGTAATGATTTTTGATGATTAATGGACCGATCTTATTACATTGCATTGATTTTTTGTTGGTTAATGGGCCGAACAAATCACTTGCATTGATTTTTTGTTGGTTAATGGACCAAACAAATTACGTTGCATTGATTTTTTGTTGGTTAATGGGCCGAACACCTAGAGTCCCAGAATTGTTTTTTTTTTTAGAATGAAGTTCCTTATGGGATGTCGCCGATGGGTAACGTTAACCGGTAAAAAACGTCTATAATGCTGGGTATCCACTTGAGCAGTTTCGTGACGAGTTGTCTTAATACTGAGCGTGCCGCAGGCTACGGAAAGCTGTGCAAGTGGACACTTTGATACAAAACAATTTCTGCCGCGTATCGAGCACACACCAACGTCTCTACTTATCGCACGGTTTACAGGGAGGCGTCTTTGAGCATGGTCATTTACCGACATAATTTAGCTCGCTGCGCGACCGCCTCGTTTGGTTTAAGTAGCGGCAAGCCTCGACTCGCGGCACGGTCTCCACTAGATTTGCCTCCGGTCGAGGCAGCCGCTCGGATCGAGGCTGTCTCAAATGGATACCCAGCGTAACGTTAAAAAAAGCGTAATTTTTTTTATAAGGCGCGCCATAAACTTACAATATTGCGCGATACTTTTATTGTGCAATAATATTGAACACTCCCTTTGATTTCAAACATTCAATAAATTCACTTAATAAAATTGATAAACCAGTCTGATCAATAATTTTGTGCGAGCAACATATCTGACAATGAAGTTTTAGCGCCAACCAAGCTGGTGATTTTGTAAAATAAATCTCTATACAATTCTATACACTCAAGTAAAAACTCCCGTTCTTTATTTTTTATAGCACTCTTGCTCGTAATTTTGATTAAATTTACACCACGACCTTACATTAAGCACCGTGACTGACCGACCGAACGCAACCGCTCCAAACTCTGAAGTTAAAAATATTGTGCAATATTAAGCCTACACAGTGCAAGAAAAAAATATTGCACAATACGTAATATTGCGCAATATTATTAGGCACCTATCCGGTGTCTCCCGACACCGCACGGTGTTTCGTGTACTTAAGTAAATGAATGTGTGACCGGGATGTGTGGCGGGGGGGGGGGGGGGGGGGGGGGCGACGCGGCCGCCGGCCGCACGTATGCACCACGCAGTGTTCCATGTATGACTGACCGGGATGTGTGGCGGGGTGCGGGTGCGGGGGCGGCGCGGTGCCGGCGATGCCGGTGGCGGCCAGCGCCGCGGCCGGCCCGTGCGCGCCCGCCGCTCGCACGTGCGCACCACATGGTGTATCATGTATGACTGACCGGGATGTGTGGCGGGGTGCGGGTGCGGGGGCGGCGCGGTGCCGGCGATGCCGGTGGCGGCCAGCGCCGCGGCCGGCCCGTGCGCGCCCGCCGCTCGCACGTGCGCACCACATGGTGTATCATGTATGACTGACCGGGATGTGTGGCGGGGTGCGGGTGCGGGGGCGGCGCGGTGCCGGCGATGCCGGTGGCGGCCAGCGCCGCGGCCGGCCCGTGCGCGCCCGCCGCTCGCACGTGCGCACCACGCGGTGTATCATGTATGACTGACCGGGATGTGTGGCGGGGTGCGGGTGCGGGGGCGGCGCGGTGCCGGCGATGCCGGTGGCGGCCAGCGCCGCGGCCGGCCCGTGCGCGCCCGCCGCTCGCACGTGCGCACCACATGGTGTATCATGTATGACTGACCGGGATGTGTGGCGGGGTGCGGGTGCGGGGGCGGCGCGGTGCCGGCGATGCCGGTGGCGGCCAGCGCCGCGGCCGGCCCGTGCGCGCCCGCCGCTCGCACGTGCGCACCACGCGGTGTATCATGTATGACTGACCGGGATGTGTGGCGGGGTGCGGGTGCGGGGGCGGCGCGGTGCCGGCGATGCCGGTGGCGGCCAGCGCCGCGGCCGGCCCGTGCGCGCCCGCCGCTCGCACGTGCGCACCACATGGTGTATCATGTATGACTGACCGGGATGTGTGGCGGGGTGCGGGTGCGGGGGCGGCGCGGTGCCGGCGATGCCGGTGGCGGCCAGCGCCGCGGCCGGCCCGTGCGCGCCCGCCGCTCGCACGTGCGCACCACGCGGTGTATCATGTATGACTGACCGGGATGTGTGGCGGGGTGCGGGTGCGGGGGCGGCGCGGTGCCGGCGATGCCGGTGGCGGCCAGCGCCGCGGCCGGCCCGTGCGCGCCCGCCGCCCGCACGTGCGCCTCCATCATGGCCGCCGGCACCTCGTCCTGCAACACAACACCACCACTGACACTACCACACACCACAGGATACTAACTGACACGCCATTGCTAAAGAAACGTGTCGTTGCGCATATCTGATCAAACGCTCATACCATGACAAAAATATCATACATTTGTAAGTTATAATTAAACCCTGTTACCTATGTAGCATATTGGTGGCAACTGATTTTGATTTTGCAGAGTAATTATAATTAAATAAATCGCAGTTTTCTTTTTTTTATTTAAATAAAAACATAAATAATTACAATAATATATTATTGACATTGATTTTTGTACTGATAGAACACACTCACGCACGGATAGCTTATCGCACCATCGTCGATAAAATGTGTTATCACGCAGCGTACACCTGAGCTACTAGTAAAGTACAGTTAGTTAAATCCCAATAAAATACAGTTAATAAAACACATTTATCACAACCGATGTGTGACTGTCATTTAGTCGACGTAATATTAATGACCACTGAAACCACCAGTGACCATTGAAAAAATGATTTAAAAAAAAAATTGCCGGTGGCTCTTCGCGGAAGAAGATTGACTGACAAAGATCAACACGAGGCACATATAGTCCATTAGCACTATAAACCATAATGGTAAAATTAAGGCTTTATTGGAAAAATATATCGATATTACTCGACCGTCATCCCTGAGAGAGCACTGAGCAGCCGCCGCATAACGTTCAACGTCACATCATAACTACCGGTCCCCCGGTAACAGCTAGAGCACGTTCTCTACCACCGGACAAATTAAAAATCGCAAAAAAGAAATTTCAGACTTTGAATATATGTCACCCATCTTCGAGTAGTTGGGCTAGCCCTCGACACATGGTCAGGAAGAAAAATGGGGAATGGAGACCTTGTGGAGACTACAGAATGCTCAACAAGATAACCGTACCCATTGCCGCGGCTGTCCGACTTCACTTAAATTCTAGAGAACAAGTACGTATTTCAAAAATGGATATAAAAAGGCTTTTTCTGCATTCCAACGGCAGACACCGAAAACCGAGAACAGCTATAATCAGCCCATTTGGGCTGTTTGTACCGCAAGTCAAACTTCGTAACACAAGTCAAACGTTCCAGAGAACACTACAAGCATTTAGAAATCATTTTTGAGAGATTACAAAAACATGGACTAACGATAATTTGTTAAAAAAGAGTTGGATTTCCTTGGTTATCATGTAACAAGTCAGGAAATCTCTCCCACTAAAGAAAATACAGAAGCTATTATTAATTATTTTCAAAAACCATCTACGATAAAATAATTAAGGCATTTCTTAGGCATGATTAATTTTTATCGATCCTGTATACCGCACGCCTCGTCGTATCAAATAGAATTAAATAAATATTTACACTCGTCAAAGGAAAACGATAACTCGCCCATAGAATGGACTATGGAGGCAAAACATTTTGAAAAATGCAAAAAAACTTCTCCAACCCGTATCTTAAAAACTACTAAATAGATTTTGATGAAACAGACTGTTTCCTGAATTGGGATTTAAAAGAAAAAGAATTATTTCGATATGGCTTTTAGTTCTCGAGATATTTGTGGAAAAAACATACAAATATACAATCATACAAACACGAAATTCAGTACTCATAGCCATGTATACTAAATTTCGGAAGTGTATGGATCAGGATGCTCAATTAGATCATCATACTCAAATATCATTAAGGCGATTACACCTGCGAACGACCTTGAGTTAGTGACAGGCGCAGCGTAAATACTATTCCGCACGCCGACATCTCCAAAAGTCAAAGAGTATATACAGTGGGTGCAGATACGTTTTAACATTTTTGTTTACCTATATGAACTTTTATCATCATGAATCAAATGAATGTTAGCAAACTCAAAACACATAACCGATAATCGGTCATTTATCGATTCATTTTATAAAAACGATAAATATCGAAAGAAAAAACAGTAAATATCGAAAATCGACAAAAGAATTATATGACAATTTTACACAATAATGACAATTACGTATCCTATTATCTTATAATATACAATACATCTCGTGTAGGACTTTATTTTAATACATACAATTAACAATTTTAACAAAACCTTTGAAAATGTGATTTGTAAAAAGTGATCTCTTAAATAACCTTTAAAAAATTAAGTTTTTGTTTCGAAATCTCGTAAGAAAAAGTAGAGATTTAATTTAATTGAAACCATATCTGTATACTTTTTTACTAACTAATAATTAAACTAAAAGGAAAGTTTTAAACAGGTTGATTAATTTAGACTATTTGTATGTATAATATATTTAATTTATATTTATTTCATTTCTTATAATAGCAAACAAGTAAACAGTTTTCTTGATAGAAACATATAAACATCGCCTATAGACACTAAAAATGTTAATGGTGCATTGCTATTCATGTAGCGGGGTTGGAATGTTACATGCATATGTTTACCTTGCCCTCAAAACCGAATCACGACAGTTAAAACCACCGACGCTATTGCGGCAGGAATATGTAACGCGGTAGTTCCAAAACCGGGTTGATGTGTTGCAAAAAACCAAAGTGGAAAAAAATAGCTACTGATTATAATAACTGCCTCGTAGTCAAGGGGATAACCTAAAGTTTGGTTTAAGGTATTTTTCGAAAATTCAAAAATCTCAGTAGCAGCTTGGAGTCTGGCGGTTGGTGTGCTACCACTTCCAAGCCTCGGATGAGCACATAAAGCAGTCGGTCCTGGTTATTGCTAAAACAACAACAACAACAACGATATATATTCACGCCAGTCCCTTTACGAGGTAGGCAAAGAGAACCGAGTGCAATATGTCACGACCCTTGCAAATTTTTCTTGCTTCCTGCACGTTTATTACTCTCTTCACACAAACATGCTGGTTGCGAAGACTTCACTACCTTCAAATAGTACCGGTTTTTTGTCTTTTTTCTTCAGAGTTTTGCTTTTTAGTCGTTTACTAGGTGGTAGAGTTCTGTATTGTCTCGCCCGGGTCTGGTACCACCGCCTTACCTATTCCTGCCGCAATAGCGTCAGTGCTTGTCACTGTCGTGTTCCGGTTTGGAGGGTAAGGTAGCCGGTAAACTTATGCATGTGGGATTAGACCTTGCCACAAGATAGCAACGCACCATTAACATCTTTGGTGTCTATAGGCGATGGTTAACTCTCTCCATCAGGAGACCCATCTGCTTGTTTGCTATCTTATGATATAAAAAATAAAAAATAAAAAAATTATTAGGAATTTATAGGGCGATAAAACATTTTAGAAGACTTTTGGAAGGAAGAAAATTTACTATTTTTACTGATCATCAACCTCTCACGTACGCATTTACTAAAAAACCTTCACTGGACGATACGCCAAGAAAAATAAGACAGCTAAATTATATTTCCCAATTCAGCACAGACATAAGTCAAACATTGTGGCGGACACCCTATCTCGAGTAGTTGAAGAAATAACCTTGCCGACGCCACTAAATTACGAGAAGCTCGCTACGACACAAGATTCCGATCCAGAACTGGAGAAGCTGCTAAATAGTCGATCTGTGATTATGACGAAAATACTGTCACCGGATACCCACAACTTTATTTATTGCGATATATCAACCGGTAAAACTAGACCATTCCTGCCAAGAGAATTCAGGCGCAAGATTTTTAATAACATTAACAGTATAAATCATCCCGGTAAACGGGGTACGAGAAAGCTGATTACCGGGAGATACATCTGGCCTAACATGAATACGGACATTAACCAATGGTGCCAAACTTGCAGTAAGTGCCAAAAGGCAAAGGTAACTAGACACACCATATCGACGATGACTCTGGCCCAAACCGCAAAGGCGAAGGCCGATCTCCTGGGCTGCTTCTTTGCGGCCAACTCGACTCTGGATGACCAAGGGAACGCACTGCCTACCATCCCGCAGTGTGATAGTTCCATGCCAGAACCACAACTTCGGCAGTCATCTGTGCGTAAAGCACTACTTTCCTTGGACATCCACAAGTCGAGTGGGCCGGATGTCATCCCTCCGATTGTGCTAAAAATGTGTGCTCCAGAGTTGGCACCAGTATTAATACGCCTATTCCGGCTCTCCTACTCATTCGGCGTGGTACCGAATTCATGGAGGACAGCTTTGGTGCATCCCATCCCTAAAAAAGGAGATCGCTCTAACCCGTGTAACTATTGGCCCATAGCCATAACCTCCTTGTTCTCCAAAATTATGAAGACAATCATCAACTCCCAGCTCCTCAAGTATTTAGAAGAGTACCAGCTGATTAGCGACCGTCAGTACGGTTTCCGTCGCGGCCGCTCAGCTGGTGACCTAGTATACCTAACTCATCGATGGGTGGAAGCAGTTAAGACCAAGGGGGCGACATTGGCAGTTAGTTTGGACATAGCGAAGGCCTTTGATCGGGTATGGCACAAAGCGCTTCTCTGCCTTCTTATGGGCTTCCCGAGAAATTATGCAAGTGGATCACCAGTGTTTTGGCTGACCGGAGCATCAAGGTCGTTGTCGACGGTGCGTGTTTCGACCTTAAATCTGTCAATGCTGGTGTTCCCCAAGGCTGCGTGCTATCACCAACATTGTTCCTTCTTCATATCAATGACATGGTGCGAATTAGCAACATACATTGCTATGCGGATGACAGTATTGGTGATACATACTCCGGCCGAAGCGGTATTTCTCGGGAACACGTCGAAGAGTGCCGAAACAAGCTTGTGTCTGAAGTCGAAAATCGACTTACCGATGTCTCGGAATGGGGTCGTCAAAACCTGCTCACTTTTAACCCCAAGAAGACACAGCTTTGCGTGTTCACCGCTAAAAAGACGCCCTTTGTCGTATCATCTCGATTTGAGGATACTCTCCTGACAACCTCAGCTAGTGCCAGAATTCTGGGAATCGACATATCGAATTACGTTCAGTTTCGCGGTCATTTGGAAGGCAAGGCTAAACTAGCCTCCAAAAAGCTCGGTGTGCTCAGCAGAGCGAAATAGTAAGTACTTTTTGCCGGCCCATCGCCTTCAACTTTATAGGGCACATGTTCGGCCTCACATGGAGTACTGTTCGCTTCTCTGGGCCGGAGCTCCCCAGTACCAGCTTCTTCTTGATCGCATTCAGTGTAGAGCGGTTCGAATCGTTGACGACGAGGCTATTTCGAAACAGCTTGACTCTTTGACATTGCGCAGAGATGTAGGTTCTCTCTGCGTCTTTTATCGTATATATCATGGGGAGTGTTCCGTTCTTCGTTGTTTGGATTAATTTCTGCCGCCGAATTCCACAATCAGACACGCGTCAAAATTTGAAGTTCCATCCTCACCATCTCGATATCTGGAAATCCACAACTGTGCGATTCTCCCGACACTTTTTACCTCGCACTACTCTGTTGTGGAACCAATTACCGGCAGGGGTATTTCCAAACGGATACAACATAGGGACCTTCAAGAAAAGAGCTTACTCATTCTTAAAGGGCCGGTAATGAAACTGCAAAAACTCTGGTATTGCAGATGTCCATGGGCGGCGGTGATCATTTGCCATCAGGTGCACCTCTTGCTCGTTTGCCCCCTCTTCTATAAAAAAAACATATCGCTATTATAACCTTTTAAATCCTTGGTAGCAACCACCTCCTCATTTCCTGTATCTCCAAAACTCTGCATCACATCTGTACCAAATTAAAATGGGACCACACGATGGGTATTCCCTCTCAAACAAAAAAAAATAATTTTCACAACCGGTTCACAAATGACCGAGTCCTGAGATAACAAACATAAAAAAAACATACAACTGAACTAAGAAATCCTCCCTTTAAAAAAGCCGGTTGAAAACAATAGGCTCAATTTTGATCCGATTATTCAATAAAAATGTTTAGTACAGACACAGCGCATAGAAGATCATTGTTTACAAGCAACAATGTTCGAACTCGCAACTAAACTCGTTAGTCACACACACAACGTGCGGTAACCATACTTTTTAAATATACATTATTTTCATTGTTTGCATACAGTTAAACAATATTCGTGTTTTATATTTTTATTGATTACATAATCGATTATCAACGTGCATACAGAACACAAGCGAGTTCATATTTTCCCAACAGCACATTTATAACCTTCGTCGCCAATGTTTCGAGTATTCAACTGCTTACTTCATATGTACTCTATCTGATTAACCCAATGGTTAGCTAATAGAAAATGATTTATGCATTAAGCTTGTCATTTATCCTATATATATTTTATATGTAGTTCCATAAAAATATGTAATAAAATAGTTTGAAAAACACAAAAGTGCACGCCTCAAAAAGAGAATTTTCGAAATTGTCTTATAAGTACAAAGCCAATCGATCGCCTGCTACGAATTGCCTGGCAGAATGGCAGATACATCAAAGGAGGCTTGGAGCAATACGTGGCTTGTTATGGAATTTCTTTTGTACCTTAATAGCAGCAAATTCATCCATAGCAGCCTTGGTCGCCTTGGAGGCAATACGCGGATCAACCACGGAAGCGAGGAAGGCCACCGTGCTCATCACTGGGTTGCCTTGTTTACTGAACGGAATTGGTTGATACGCCAGTGGACCCAAAACTCCAGCTGTTAAATAAACAGAAATAATAGAATACTAACGTTGACGGACTGACAGACAGACAACGCACAGGTTTAGCCACTGGACCTAGCAATTAGAAATGTGTACTGAGTTTTTTTTAATATTGTTGGGGAAGCAAAGTTATAAAGGAAATTATTTCATTTTTACTTAATTGTTAAATGGGGAAGGGGATTCAGTATTAATATGTATAAAAAAAACATGTCTATGTACTTATATACGCACGTAAGAAGTCATACTTCTTTGGCGTAATAAGATAAAAATCTTTCACGTGTGTCCGGCAGGGGCGCGCCCTGACCGTCGGCGAGGTAGAGGTCCTCGATGGGCAGGCGCAGGAAGTGCAAGAAGCACTCGCGTGTGTGTGCGTGTGTGTGTGTGTACGTGCGTGTGTGCGGCAGGGGGCGCGCACTGAGCGTCGGCGAGGTAGGGATCCTCAATGGGCAGGCGCAGAAGTGCAGAATGCACTCGTATGTATGCGTGTGTTTACGTGCGTGTGTGTGTGTGTGTACGTGCGTGTGTGCGGCAGGGGGCGCGCACTGACCGTCGTTAAGGTAGGGGTCCTCAATAGGCAGGCGTAGGAAGTGCAGGATGCACTCGTCGTGCGTGCGGCTGCCCACGTGCGCGGCCACGCGGTTCCAGTCGTCGCGGTGCAGCTCCAGCGCCTCCAGCAGCAGCAGCGTCTCCTGCTCCGTCCACGCGCGCCCGCGCAGCCCGCCCGCACCGCCCACGCCGCGGTACTGACAGACACACACACAATACACATACACAACACCATTCAACAGATATGACACACTACATCACTTGACAATCGTGATAAATAATCCTAGTAGAACTCGTCTAAGTTGCAATGACGCACCCCACAATTGCATTTAGACCACAGACCACATGAATACTAATAAACACGCCATTGGGAAGGAAACGTGTCGCCGCGCACATGAGCAAACGCTCCTATCACTGTTAAGTGTCATACATTTGTAGATATATTATGTCGTGAACAAATAGAAATAAGCCGTGTTGTACTGTTTTATTATACCAAATGGGATAACAAGGTTTAAAAATTATCCTGAAGTGGTTTTATTTCATCAGTATTAGTAGTACAACTCTGTATTTTTGTGTGTAAATGCAAGCTACACTGACAAGCTGAGAAATTGCCTTGAAAGGCGTATCCATTTAACCCGTGATTTAGACATAGAAGCAATACATATACAAATTCCATTAATAATTGGTCATTCAGTTGCCGGTCAGATTTCAACTTAGAAGCGTTTTTTGGTGGATGTTAGCAGGTAGATTTGTTATCCAAGTAGTCTAGTTTATCGTTAAGCGCGCGAGAGAGCGGACGTCACGTTTCGTACAATGCACTGGCGCTACTCAAAATAATGTTTTGTCAAACTTTACACGCGACTAGTCAACCGTGATGTAGGCATATAGATCATAATTCATAAAACAGTTGACACTCCCACATAGATTGTGTAATTATTAATACCAATAATTGCGCTCACATATCTTAATCAAATATTTGAGTAGTGGATTGCATAATTTCAGCCTAGATAACCTCTACTACATTTATCACATTTATCCATTGATATAAAAAACCTAAGATGCACAATCAGTGTGTCAAAAACGTCCTCCAAAAATGAGTGCACAATTTTAAATTGTGCGCTCATTTCAAATATAATCGCGTAGGTAGCGACACTGTCAATTTTATTTCTTTTCGTACATTGTTTTGTAAAAACAACTATAAGTCGTGCACTTAAGGTTGGATATGCAAAGACATATGTTTTTGCCATATCTATAACTACTTAAATGAAATTAGGGACACTTTTGAGTGTCAGTTTTGTTCGGGACTGTGCATCTAGGGTTTTTTATATCAATGCATTTATCTTGTATTTACGCTTTTGACTGTAAAACCAAAAGCAAAATAAAACATATAAAAGATATAATACACTGCTTGACAGTACATAACTGCTTGACAGTGTTATGCAAGTCGTTCGACTTCAACAAGCGTCAACGCGAGAATAAGCTCGTCGATGCGCGGTGTCACGCGTCTTTGTATTTTTATAAAGGGCCCCACACATTAACAGTTCGCCGGCGGGTATCAGCCTGCCTGTAATCCGGAAAAGACCACAGACACACAGTTCCTTTGACGTTTTTAATCGACAGTCAATGCGAACCCAATGTATGTGGCCGCTTGCCGTTACAGACCTGCGTCGACAAGTATCGGCCGGACAGTCCGTGATCTCAAGGCCGAATCGAATACGCACTAGCAGGAAGTCGGCCGGCGGCCTTCCGTTCATAACCACCTGCCAGTTAACCGCCGACAGTTCTTTGTTTTTCGACATTGCGAAAATTTATAAGCAAAATGGACAACAAGCCGCAATTTATTACAAGTTTTATAGAATTATATCGAAGTTTCCCATGTTTATGGAAAATTAAGGATGATTCTTACCACAACAGGAGATTGAAAGACGATGCTTACGCCAAATTATTAGAATATTATCAAACCACAGTACCTTCAGCCACAATTGATACAGTGAAAAGAAAAATTAATAATTTAAAAAGTTCATTCCGAAAAGAATTAAAAAAGGTAAGTGTGACTTTTTTACCTATTTGATTTATCCTGCCATATTTTGTAAGTTTTTTGTACACGGGTATTTACGGGGAAGACAGAGCCGTTTAATGAGTTTAGTTAGTAGGTAGGTATATTTACCTACATTTCTAATTTCTTATTTCTTATTTAAATTTCTAATTTTTCAGGTCAAAAACCAAAAGTCGGGATCGTCAGCTGATGAAGTATATACATCAAGTTTGTGGTATTTTGACTTATTGTTGTTCACCGCAGATCAAGAAACACCACGGAATAGTATCGGAAGCGACAGCATCATCGATGAAAATGAAACAAATGAAAATGAAACAGTAAGCATTTTGAAATATTTATTTTAATTTACAAAATCATATTGAAACGATACAGCTCCGTCATGCATAAAATATTCTTTGTATTTGTCACGATTTAATTTTGCGTTTTCACATACATTTCTGTTGTGCTCTTGTTGTAAACTGTTCAGGGGATTATCTACGCTTAAATCTCCATGTTCAACCCTACCAAAATCTAAATCTTCAGTAACCAGTGCTCGGGTAGGTAGGTAATTGGCTTATTCTTTTCTCTTTAACACACTGTGAAGGCAACATGAAGCTAAAACTATGTAATCAATTTTTTCTAGTTTCTAATTGATTTCCGTATGAAAAACTCTAAATCGTGTAGATAATATGCCAAAAGCATTTTCTACTGTGCGTCGAGCTCTACACAAGCGATAGTTAAAAATACGCTCTTCACGAGTTAAATTTCTTTGTGGGTAAAGTTTAATAACATTTTCATGTGATGCAAAAGTATCATCGGCTACAAATACAAAGTTCATATTGTTTATATTCATATTGTTAGGTGGTAAACTCAATTGTTTATTTTGCAACTTGTTATAAAAACTAGTATACTCAATAACTCCTCCATCGGATACTGTTCCGTTACAGCCGATATCGACGTATATAAATTTGTAGTTTGCATTTACAACTGCCATGTGTACAAGACTAAAATAATGTTTATAGTTATAATAGCAAGATCCACTGTTTGCTGGTTTTCGAATTCTGATGTGCTTGCCATCAATAGCACCTCCACAATTAGGAAAATGCCATCGACTTTCATAACCTCTTGCAATCTCTTGCCATTCTTCGATAGACGATGGTAACTGAAAAAAACATAACTAAAACAAACTATTATTATTTTTCAGTTTTGCGAAGATGATACACATATGCCCTCACCATCTACTACTAATTCATCATCACAATCACTGCTGCCACCAAACTCGCCGCAGTCTTCCGACATTACGATACAATCACGACAATCAACGCCTACAGTTCAATCCAAAAGTTCGTCAGCAAATAAAAGAAAAAGTGTATTACTTAATGAAGTTCACAAAGCCTTGAAAGAAGACGATGAGTATGATGGCATAGGGCTGAATGTAGCTTGTAAGTTGCGACGTACGCACGAAGAGCAAAGATTGTATGCAGAATTATTGATTAATAAAGTAATATTATACGGAATGAAACATAGACTGCAAGAAGAAACTAGTCTTTCTGGTCTTGTGCCCACACAGTCGCAAATTACACGTTCGCCGCATTTAACACAGCAGGTAGCTTCAACATCTACTGGAACTATTTTACAGTGTCAACCAATGTCTCAGTACAACTCAGTACAACTTAACGGGGACAAATTGGATCTTGTGGACTCTTCTGTATTTTTAGGGATTACGATAGATAAAAAACTACAGTGGGGACCACATATCGACAAATTAACGAGTAGACTGAGTTCAGCAGCGTTTGCAGTTAAAAAAATGAGACATATTAGTGACGTAGACACTGCGAAAATTGTGTATTTTAGTTATTTTCATAGTATTATGTCTTATGGGATTCTACTATGGGGAAATTCCGCTGATATAAATACAATCTTTGTTTTACAAAAAAGAGCTGTAAGAGCTATTTACAATCTCAGTCCACAAGTTTTCCTAAAAGAAAAATTTAAAGAAATTAATATTTTAACCGTACCATCACAGTTTATATTTGAAAACTTGATGTATATTCGTAAAAATATTTCTTCATTTAAGAAAAATAGTGATGTACATAATGTAAACACAAGGAACAAAAACAATCTTGCTCTGCATGTATCACGTCTCCACAGAATAAGTAACTCTTTTATGGGGCAATCTATACGCTTTTACAATAAACTTCCAAATGCTATTAAAGATCTACCAATACACAAATTTAAAAAATGTATCAAATCTAAACTTTGTAAAAAGGGTTATTATAAAATATCTGAATATTTGGATGATAATAAGGCATGGGATTAATTGCTCCTCATAGCAGTCTCATAGTAATTATAATATATTATTCATAAATACATTGTAATTGTAAAATCATTGTTTAAAAAAAATGTATATGCACAAAAAAAAGACAAGCCCGCTGAGTTTCTTCCGCCGGATCTTCTCAGTGTGTGGCCGCGTTTCCGATCCCGTAGTAACTCAAAAATTGATGACTCGTCAAAAGTGCCTGTAAAGGATAATTTGAATAAAAATGTTTTGACTTTTGACTTTGACAGTCAATATTACAACTATCTCCAGTGGGAGTTAGAACTTCCGAGACGATTGTGATTAATGAGTACAATGTACGTGAGGACATTGATGACCTGTCGCAGTATGTGCTTTTTAACAAAAACCAGGAATAGATATTACTTAATGTTTTTTTTTCTCAATAAAGTCATTAATAATTTCTAAATATTGTTTGCTTACCTTCATATATAAATCCTTTAGCACTAAACAAATATATTTCGATGTTTTCGGGATAATTACACCCAGGGATTGAGGTGAAATTCTTGTAGGAAATTTTAAATCCTCAAAGCTTTGTCCTGTTGCCAAATACCGTAAAGTTGCTATTGATCTCTCTTCTGCGCATATAGACTGAGGCATTTTTGTATTCATTTTACTGATAAATGGATAAACCATGGTCAATAACATGTTAAAGGTCTCTGAATACATTCGCAAGTAATTAAATAGATCTTCCTGATGCGATTGCCTTAGTTCACGTACTAACGTCATATGAGATCTTGATTCTCTTTCACGCAACCACTTTTTCATCCAATATCTTCTTTCTGATGATGATAATACCCGAAATATTAAGATAGCACATCGTTTTATACGTAGTAACATTACGTATCAATAACTATGCGCAGCTGGCTGAATCGAACTGCTGACTGTCGTGTGATAGTGTGTACGCCCTAGCCGTTATGTCAGTCAATTGCCGGCACGCGGCATTGCGGTGTGAAACTGTCGACTGCCGCCTGCTAGTGTGTAGACTGACTGACTGACAGAGCCGTTGTTCGATCATTGTCGGCAGGCAATAATCGTTATAGTGTGTGAGCTATGCAGATATTGGACGGCAGGCCGCCTGTTAAGACCAGAGACTGCAGGCGGACTGTAAGTGTATGGGACCCTTGACACATATTCGTACGTTACGTAATGGAAATAGAGATGAATGTAGTTTTAATTTTGAAACATGACGCAGCATTTCTTTTCGACTCTACATCAATGTGAGCCACAGAGCAAATATCCACCAAGAGGTGAAATATAGGGCGACGGATTTCTGACTATACATCAATGCTTTTTGCATTTATAAAGGCTCACGCCCCCAATCCGCGTATTTAGTACCGACCAAATATTGGACCTGCGTGTACGTGTAGATACTTTAAAAGTTGTGCTAATAATAACTAAACAATATGTCTAAATGTTCAATAAAGTGGTGTGGCAAAAGCAGCCGAACATCTAATTATAAAATAGATGGCATTACTTTTCATCAGTAAATAAAGTATTCCATTGTAATAGCTAATTTAATATTTTATTTTGTTGCCTTACAGAGCTCAACGAAAATTGGGTATTATAATTAACGCTATATTTCCGTCTCGTTCTCTCGTGCAGCGATCCTAATTAGTTCATTTCATTCAACATACGATAGTGTTGTGAAGCAGTTAGCTAAAAAAAACTTGCGATAATAATTATGTTAATAACTGTTTCAATCTTTCTAATATAAAATTACGAAAATGAAATATAAAATTAATGTTTTCAGTTATTATACTACCGTATGATATTCAACTGCAATGTTACTCGAGGTTTCTCGATTTACCTTCTAATTTCTAATAAGACATTTGGACTCAATAATTTATTTCCCAACCTAAAGCTGCGGCCTGGACGCCAGCGCGTCGTGGGCCCGCGGTCCGTTCATGACACTTGCAAGTTGCGACCGGAATCCAGATCGTTTGGTTTGTTGCGGTGAAGTGACGTACCGAGAGCATACGCGATGTCTATACTGCTTCATGATATTTTCTGTAGCAGTTCTTTTATCAATTACGAGATATTGTGCATCACCATTTAATATAAGGGTAAACTATACTAATATTATATATGGGGTTTATTTCTCGAATTAAATAAATTTTATTTATCTATACTAATATAATAAAGCTGAAGAGTTTGTTTGTTTGAACGCGATAATCTCGATAACTACTGAACCGATTTGAATAATTCTTTTTGAGTTGGATAGCCTGTTTGTCGAGGAAGGTTATAGGTTATATAACATCACGCTACGACCAGTAGGAGCGGAGTAAACGGGGTCCGTGCGGACGAAGTCGCGGGCAACAGCTAGTTTATTATAAAATTGTATAGTTTGTTTGTATGGTTGGACGCACTAATCTCGAAAATTACTGAACCGATTTGAGTAATTCTTTTTGTGTTGGATAGCCTGATTATTGAGAAAGGTTGTAGGCTACATAACATGATCATGTCGTGTTTTTTTGTACGGAACAAGGTTATAAAGTATTATTCATAACGGGTAGACTCATATTATTAATAAACAATTTTGATACACAACAGTAATAGTAATAAATCAAACTATTATTATTACTTATGTGTATCAAAGTAATCGATTAAAATATAAATAATTAAAATATATATCCTCGATATTTTTCTTTTATATCATAATTACTTGTCTATTTTTATGGTCATAGTGTTTACTATTTCAAAATGGTAGTCTATCTAAAACTGTTGAAATTATTTCTTCTGGTGGATTGTTTTCCTTTCCATCAAGAGAGCCATCTGCTTGTTAGCTTTCTTACGATATAAAAAATATCTAAGAAAATAAGCAGAACGTCACTACAAAATATATTCGAACGTGCAATCTCCGCTCGACTATAGCTCGACGCTCGTGTTTCGCAAAAATTGCGGAAACCGTAAATTTAAATATATATAATTATATATAAAAATTATTACGGAATCCTCGGTGCGTGAGTCCGACTCGCACTTGGCCGGTTTTTCTAAGAAATTCCTCGCAGATTTAGTCACGGGCACAGCTAGTATATTTTTATACTTATTATCCTATTCCTGACAAAGACAAATCCTATACTAAGGTACTTAACGTGCTATATCACGAACGTTTTCCGAAATCTTAGATATACACCGTCAAGAGAATATTGCGAAAGATTTATCCTGCGGCTAAAGAATTTTTCACATAAAAAAAACTTGGACAAAAAAAAAGACTTCATAACCAATAAAAAGGCACAAAAAACGTGATAATGCCTATCTAAATTTCGAGTTTTATTTATGTAAGCATAACTTAATATGTAAATTTTATTATATTGTTACTCTTGTATTTTTTAGCAACACCCACCAATCATCATACCTATGCGTAATGTTAAATATCGATTATCGATAATTTCTCAAAGTTTCTTCCCTACTATGAGAGTACACACAGCGACGATTTTTAGTAACCTTGAATAAACCAATCACAACACTGGAGCGTTACCGCCCCCGCTTCACCTAATTGTCAGAATTGTTTCTTAACTTTGTCAATACACATTACATCTCCAGGATATTTGCTCGCTGATGTGAGCTGACCCTTAGGGATAACCTAAATTTATTAGCATAAAATCGCCTAAGAATAAAATTCTGTCGTTCAGAACCGCCATTTACCAGAGCGAAAAAGGTGACGGGAATACTAATGGCGGCCAGGCCTCTGACACTCGCTTATACCTACCACGATAAGCACCTACAGCGCACTACAACGTGGCTTTGCAAAGCAGTCGGGGCCACCCCGTGTTTACGAGTACACGCGTATCTGTACGAAGGCCTGTCTATCATCGTCGCAACGTAACGTTTATTACTGTAGGTACTCTTACAAATGGGGAATCGTAATACAAATAATTGCTATGTGGATGGCTGTCGCAATAAACAGAAGGATTCAAAGTTGTCATTTTTTACTTTACCGATAGATTCTAGGTAAGAAATATTTATTAACCGTCCCTTTGGTCGAGAACAGCTGTAACAATTATTACAAATGACTAATTATGATTCTAATTTCCCATTAAACATTACCAGGCTTTAGAATGTCTAATTTAATGTTGAAATGGTATCATGATGTTATCACTGTATCCTAAAATAATGAGTGATGATTTTTATATTACAAGCAGGTGGCTGTCCTGATGGAAAGATAAACCATCGCCTATACTAGACACGAAAAGATGTTAATTGTGCTTTGCTATCCGTGTGATGGAATGGTAATGCCACACGCATAAGTTTACCGGCTACTTAACCTTTGAAACTGGAACACGATAGTGACAAGCATCGACATTATTGCGAGCCGGTACCAGACCCGGACGAGTCGTAACAGAACTCTACACCTAGGATAAATAATAAATAGTTTGTTTTTGTAGTTTGTTACTAATTTGAACATAACTTACGAAATTGAATTATGATTTAAATGTTATTAAGACAATTATTTTGCATTATTTAAACTGAGAGAGAGAGAGAGAGAAATTAAGACTACAATATCAAATTAGGTGTGGTTAAAAATCGGAATCAACCATATTTACAATAATTATTAATTCTATAAAAAATGTGTTGGCCGCCGTGTTGGTCCCGGCCTCCTTTGTAGAATAGGCCAACTGCCGTTCTGCCAGGCAGGTCGTAAAAGGCGACCGATTGGATATCGAGTCACTACCATCGTGGCTACTAGGTGGTAGAGTTCTGCATTGTCTCGCCCGGGTCTGATACCACCGCCTTACTTATTCCTGCCGCAATAGCGTCAGTGCTTGTCGCTGTCGTGTTCCGGTTTGGAGGGTAAGGTAGCCGGTAAACTTATGCATGTGGCATTAGACCTCGCCACAAGATAGCAACGCACCATTAACATCTTTGGTGTCTATAGGCGATGGTTGACTCTTTCCATCAGGAGACTCATCTGCTTGTTTGCTATCTTATGATATAAAAAAAAAAAAACACTAAGAGTTCCACGTAATTGCCATTTTGGTCTACAAGTACACATACGTTTTAAAAAACGTGTATTCTTAAAACCTATGTGTAACTTTTACCAAAGTTTAACTATTACCAACACATACGCGACAACATAATTACCATATATTCTTGATTAGATTACGCGCATTTTCGACTACAAACGCATTCAACAGTCTTGTTTTAAAGCGACTATTGTGCTACTAGAACAATGCGATGCTGATGGCCGCGTGGAGATTTTGAAAGAGCGGCCCGGCCGTGCTATGTTCATCTATTTTGGATTTTATATTTCATGTGTGGGTATTGGCTCTTTGTAAAACATAAAAGACAGCAGCCCTTATTAGTTCTAGTTATATCTGCTGCGTAACATCTAACATCTTAGTTATTAAAATGGTTCAATGTGATGGTCATTACTATCACAACGCGCGCTTCTGAGTTAATTTAAATAGCGCGCGCTCATAGGTCAATTCAAATAGAGCGCGCTTAGCTGGTTTTCTGTTGCACACTTTCGTCGCATTTCACGAAATCACACACAGATTACAAGAAAACGGGAGGAAAGATGTTACACATCAAACAACCTTAAAGAACTGAACTACAAACTTAGAATAAAATATTTTTCTGTCAAGCAGCTCATAAATGATGAGCAAAAGCTATCTGTGGGATTATAATGATGTAGTAAAAAATTTATGGTTGCCGTGATCACGAAATAAAGAAAACAACGGAATTGGCAAGTACAAACATTTGTATTAGGACCGCGATCGCCACACTCACACATAAAATAAGCATTATTGCGTATAAACTACTAATGCAAACATTGTTTCATTGGTCGTTTTCATTTTAAGCAACAATAATCCGAAACACACAAACAGAACATTTAAAAATGTACCAAACTGCGTTACAATAAATTTTATTTTGCTACAAAAAAAAAGAGTATTTACGTCCTTTTGTAGTCTATTCAAAATAGACTCATCTATTTGTACAATAGTGAAACTTAAGATCGTAATAGTTTCGCTATTCTACAATAGATGGCAGCATTGATTTTTCCGTAGTTTTCAATGATCATATTTGAGTAGGGAACTTTCTAGAACGATATACGTAATGACTGTCATTACGTATATCTTTCTAGAAAAATTAGGTCAACCTAAAATGAACTTTATATGTAAGGTGTACGGCTGATTTTAGCTTGACTTTCTATTATATCATTAGAGATTATATTAAATCAGGAATTTAATTAAAATAAAATGAAAATTGTACTTTCGAATGATATGAAATATCTCCATTTTTAATCATCTGTATTCTACTATCATTTCTGCATTCAAGGATGGCACAATACGGCATAATTCAGTGTATAATAGATTTTCGCACGACGACTATCTCCTAATGATATGGTAAGTATCACTAAGGCAATTTAGAGTAAAAGCGCATAATAGTGACGCACGCGGCACGCCCACTCTTCACTTCCCCTTGTTTTCTTTATTTCGTGGCCGTGACAATCGTAGCGAAGGGTATGGTTTGGTATAATTGTAAGTAGTATATAATTAGAGTAGTGGTGGGTGTACCTGGTCCATCTTAAGGCCGGGCGCGGTGCCAATCTCGATGGGCGGCTCCTGCTTGACGGGCGGCGCGCCGGGCTCGGTTTTGACGGCGACGGCGGCGGCAGCGGGGGCGGCGGCGGGCGCGGCCGCAGCCGCCGGCGCGCCCGCCGCTGCCGCCGCCGCCGCTCCCGCGCCCGCTGCCGCGCCCGCACCCGCCCCCACCACCGCCCCCGCGCCGGCTGCTGCGCCCGCCGCCGCGCCCGCTGCCGCCGGTGCCGCGGCCGCTGCCTCTGTGCCGTTCGGCAGACCCGCTTCCACTTTTGGTACAGCCGCATTCTCCGCTACAACCACAGATGTAGCAAAACACAGGTTTTACCGATTATACACCATTTTGAAAGATTAAAAAAAGAGGCAAATTGTCAATACAAATCGAAAAACGGTACTTTTATAAAAACTTCAAATGAAAAATAATTCAGTCCACTTTACTCCATCATTTATTTTGTTAACTGAAATAGTGCTTGTTAAAAAGGAAAAACAAACAATTTACAATATATTGCATATGAATACCGATACATTTTACCATAATATTATGTTGCGAAAATATTAAACATTTTATACATATTGATAGCATGTAAATTTGGAGTGGCCATGAAACATAATTACACAATTACAAATAAATATGCCAGGAAGATGTGACAACGTGCATTGGTTGTCATATCTTCATGGCATATTAATAGATATTTTTTTGTAAATATCGAATAATACGACGTCGTAAGTATAGGACGATGTTTTGATAAATTTAATAATTGCTTGTCGCTTTTGGACTGATCTACCACTTAGGTGTAGTGCTAAATTCGATATTTGATTAAAAATTACGAGCAATTTACGAATGTTAAGTAACTATTAAATTTTATTGACATGTGTGTATATATTATTAGAATTGGATAATATTTGAATACGATCCATTTAGGCGTTCAAGGTGAACTAAACTTCGTAAGCGTATATATGTTTGTAATGTTTGTTTATTTGTATGTTTGTCCAGGTGTATTACAACTTAGAAAACATTCGTAAGTTTTATCAAAATTGGCTTAGTAATTTTTGAGGTTATGAATATAGTTGATATTTGAAGTAGGTTTATTATTTAGATAAATAACAAACTTTAATTTGCATTTGTACAGGAAACAAAACACAGGTTTAACCCTGTCTCCCTTGCTAGTATAAACTGTGTACCACACACAGTGCCTTCACCCGATGTCATAATATGGTAGTTAATTAACATTATCAAGCAACATATCTACAGAACACGTGTGTGTGTGTTTGCGTGTAAAACTATAGCGAAGTGTATGTACAAGTGCGTGTATTTGTGAGTTCGGCGTAGCGCTGTAGATGTGTGTAGGCAGTAGGCAGGTACCGGGGCGCGCGCGCGCGGTGAGCGGCTGCAGGCCGGAGGGCGTGTCGGAGAGCACGTGGAAGTGCGAGGTGGGCGGCGGGCCCATCGCCGTGGGCCGCGCCTCCGTCTCCACCTGCCACACAACACACACTTAAAACCCCCCTTAGCTATATAAAAGTATTGAGTAAAAAGCCGACCAGTTTTTTATATCGGCCGATCCACATCTAGCAAGGCAGCCTCGAATGAACTTGCCGCGTGCGCCCTACACCTTACTGCTGTTCGGTGTGAACATGCCTCGCGCGCGAACAGACGCATGCTCAGCTTTGGCAAGCATTGTCAGTTTTTTGACTGGCTCAAAGGTGCCTCAGTCATTTGCCTCGCGTAGTTTGGACGCAACATTTGGTCCGTGCCGTGCTTTCTCAAAAATGGTTAAAGATTTACATTAATGCTTTCAAAATTGTTTTCATCTTCACAATTTATGCTGGCAAAGTCTATTCTCATAGCAAAATCGGTTGTTATATTATCGTCATGATATTTTCTTTTTTAAATTATTTTTTGCCTATATTTTATAGTTGCGTGTAGCAAAATAAAAACACTAACAGCCACGGCAATACACGTCTGATGCGTCATCGTGTTTTTAAGCTCAATTAAGCAAATATAGCTCCTACGAAGCAGCCTCACCGTGTAAAATTTTCCGTCCGAACCGTTCCGCCCGTGCGTGTACCCGTGTCGCGTGGGATTACATATGCGTATGCGTATGGACATGTAGAAAAGTTTGATGTTAGTATAATGAGCATTCCTTGCATCCCAAAGCCATATCTTTGTGGCGTACAAATTTAATAATTATCGACACTGATCTTTATCCATTTCTTTTGAACAAGCGCGACACTGTGCGAGGCAAACGACTGAGGCACTTTTGGACAAATGTTAATGGTCGGCACGTGCTCGTCCAAGGCTGAGCAGTGAGCATGCACCTGCCGCGCGCGATGCAAGGCACATGACACGGAAGGCTGCTCGCTTGGTGTTGACTCGCCTAACGGTGCGTTGCTATCCGTGTGGCGGAATGGCAGAGTCAAATTTATAAATTTACCAAATATCCTACCTTTGAAACCGGAACACTATAATGACAAGCATTGATGGTATCGCAACACGGATAGGTAAAGCAATTGGTTAGAATGCTCCTCAGCCGCATATGGTCGGCATACTTGGTAGTTGAGCAGCCCCCACTGCTCCAGGAAGCCCTGCACCCGCATGATGGCGCACACGTCAACCGCGTACCTGGTAGTTGAGCAGCCCCCACTGCTCCGGGAAGCCCTGCACACGCATAATGGCGCACACGTCGCACACATACCTGGTAGTTGAGCAGCCCCCACTGCTCCAGGAAGCCGTGCACCCGCATGATGGCGCACACGTCGCCCACATACCTGGTAGTTGAGCAGCCCCCACTGCTCCAGGAAGCCGTGCACCCGCATGATGACGCACACGTCGCCCACATACCTGGTAGTTGAGCAGCCCCCACTGCTCCAGGAAGCCGTGCACCCGCATGATGGCGCACACGTCGCCCACATACCTGGTAGTTGAGCAGCCCCCACTGCTCCAGGAAGCCGTGCACCCGCATGATGGCGCACATGTCGCCCACATACCTGGTAGTTGAGCAGCCCCCACTGCTTCAGGAAGCCGTGCACCCGCATGATGGCGCACATGTCGCCCACATACCTGGTAGTTGAGCAGACCCCACTGCTCCAGGAAGCCGTGCACCCGCATGATGGCGCACACGTCGCCCACATACCTGGTAGTTGAGCAGCCCTCACTGCTCCAGGAAGCCGTGCACCCGCATGATGGCGTACACGTCGCCCACATACCTGGTAGTTGAGCAGCCCCCAATGCTCCAGGAAGCCGTGCACCCGCATGATGGCGCACACGTCGCCCACATACCTGGTAGTTGAGCAGCCCCCACTGCTCCAGGAAGCCGTGCACCCGCATGATGGCGCACACGTCGCCCACATATCTGGTAGTTGAGCAGTCCCCACTGCTCCGGGAAGCCGTGCACCCGCATGATGGCGCACATGTCGCCCACATACCTGGTAGTTGAGCAGCCCCCACTGCTCCGGGAAGCCGTGCACCCGCATGATGGCGCACACGTCGCCCACATACCTGGTAGTTGAGCAGCCCCCACTGCTCCGGGAAGCCCTGCACACGCATGATGGCGCACACGTCGCCCACATACCTGGTAGTTGAGCAGCCCCCACTGCTCCAGGAAGCCGTGCACCCGCATGATGGCGCACATGTCGCCCACATACCTGGTAGTTGAGCAGCCCCCACTGCTCCAGGAAGCCGTGCACCCGCATGATGGCGCACACGTCGCCCAAATATCTGGTAGTTGAGCAGTCCCCACTGCTCCGGGAAGCCGTGCACCCGCATGATGGCGCACATGTCGCCCACATACCTGGTAGTTGAGCAGCCCCCACTGCTCCGGGAAGCCGTGCACCCGCATGATGGCGCACACGTCGCCCACATACCTGGTAGTTGAGCAGCCCCCACTGCTCCGGGAAGCCCTGCACACGCATGATGGCGCACACGTCGCCCACATACCTGGTAGTTGAGCAGCCCCCACTGCTCCAGGAAGCCGTGCACCCGCATGATGGCGCACATGTCGCCCACATACCTGGTAGTTGAGCAGCCCCCACTGCTCCAGGAAGCCGTGCACCCGCATGATGGCGCACACGTCGCCCACATACCTGGTAGTTGAGCAGACCCCACTGCTCCAGGAAGCCGTGCACCCGCATGATGGCGCACACGTCGCCCACATACCTGGTAGTTGAGCAGCCCCCACTGCTCCAGGAAGCCGTGCACCCGCATGATGGCACACACGTCACCCACATACCTGGTAGTTGAGCAGCCCCCACTGCTCCAGGAAGCCGTGCACCCGCATGATGGCGCACACGTCGTCCACATACCTGGTAGTTGAGCAGCCCCCACTGCTCCAGGAAGCCGTGCACCCGCATGATGGCGCACACGTCGCCCACATACCTGGTAGTTGAGCAGCCCCCACTGCTCCAGGAAGCCGTGCACCCGCATGATGGCGCACACGTCGCCCACATACCTGGTAGTTGAGCAGCCCCCACTGCTCCAGGAAGCCGTGCACCCGCATGATGGCGCACACGTCGCCCGCCAGGTTGCGGCGGCACGCCGTGCTCGTCAGGTACTCCGTCGGGTTCAGCCGGTACGTGTCGATCATGAAGTTCCTGCGAGCAACACACACACACACACACACCTCAACTCAGCTAAACAGAACTCTGCCCGAGACGCTGATACTGCGGAGCTCCCGCCCATGAGAACAGTGTACTCCATTGAGGGCGAATTTGCGCTTTGTAAAGTTGCAAGTGATGAGCCGGCAAGAAGCACTATCTTGCTCTACAGAGCACACCGAGCTTTTTTGAGGCCAGTTAAGCCTTTCCTTCCAAATGATCACAGAACTGAACGTTGTTCGATATGTCAACGCCAAGAATTCCAATATTGGCTGAGGCTGTAAGGAGAGTGTTTTCAAAACGAGGTAATACGACAAAGGGCGACTTTCTAGCGGTGAACGCACACAGCTGTGTCTTCCTGGGGTTAAATTGGACTAAGTTGAGTCGACCCCATTCCGAGATTTTGTCGAGCTGAGTCTCGATTTCAGACACTAGCTTATCCCGATTCTCATTGTCGTATTTCCGACAAATACCGCTACCAGAGTACAAAGCATCACCAGTACTGTCATCTGCATAGCAATGAATGTTACTAATTCGCAACATGTCACTGATGTGCAGAATAAACAGTGTAGGCGATAGCGCACAGCCTTGTGGAACACTAGCATTGACAATTTTAAGTTAAGTTCGGAGCACGCACCGTCGACTAAGACATTATGCAATTGGATCACCAGTTTTTTGATTGATCAAAATCAAAAAACTGGTGATCCAATTGCATAATTTCCTGGAAGCTCATAAGAAGAAAGCTTCGAAAGAAGCGCTGTTTTGTCTTTCTGACTTTCCCAATACATCACCACCAAAAACACCATTCATATAAATTTATGAACTTTTAGCACTTTGTGTTTTTTCCCGTTATACTTCTTTTGGTGCGTAAGGGAAAAATGATGAGAGTAAAATACAATACGCGCTCACACCGTCACAAAAACTGACATCATGAAATTAGCTAGTCAACATTTTAGTTTTTCAAAAACAGTTTGTCCATTAAGTTTAATTATGTACAAATAATTATTTTAAATTTAAATAAAATTTATTTAACTTGATACTACGTTATAACTCATAATAAAACTTTCTTTCAATATATTAATTTTTTTTTATTAGTGTCGTTTTCTTTACAAACAGGACAACGAAGGATAAAACTTTCAGAAGCTTTTTATTTTACGTCGAGAAATATAACTGTTTACATGCGTACATATGAACACACACACGTTTTTTTAAATCATAGAATAACAAACAAACAAGTGGCTCTGCTGATGGATAGAAAAAAAACCATCACCTAATAGACACCACACACTTTTTTTAAATTATAGAATAACAAACAAACCAGTGACTCTCCTGGTGGATAAAAAAAACCATCACTTAATAGATACCACACACTTTTTTAAAATCATAGAATAACAAACAAACAAGTACCTCTCCTGGTGGATAGAAAAACCATCGCTTATAGACACCACACACGTTTTTTTAAAATAACAAACAATCAAGTAGCTCTTCTGGTGGATAGAAGAAAAACCATCGCCTATAGACACCACACACGTTTTCTTTAAATAACAATCAAGTAGCTCTCCTGGTGGATAGAAGAAAAACCATCGCGTATAGACCAAAAAATGATAATAGTGCGTTGCTGTCTGTGTGGTGGATTGATAATACCACATACATAAGTTTGCCGAGTTTATTACTTTCCAAACCGGAACACGACAGTGACAAGCAATAAACTAGAAAATTTTTACAAATATTCAATGTTCAAAAAAATTTCTTCAAATTTTGTATAAGGGTTGGCTGATGAAAGACTATACACATTGAAGAACACGATAGTAAATGGTCATGTATAAACAACGAAACTATAGGAAAAAAAGGATATAACCTATTCGAAATTAGTGTAGTAATAATCAAAACGTATGGTCACCGCGCGGGAGATGTTGGCACTAACAAGTCTAGTAACGAATTCGGCAAATCAATTTTTGTACATAATAACTTCGATAACTATGCTCGGGTATCTGCATAATTTTTTTACTTAATTATCAGTGATAGGAATAGGTAGTGCCTATTTGCCTAAACTTTGATGAACAGAGACAAGAAATGGAGACTTCTTTAGGACTAAATTTTTTTGGGACATCTGTCCCGGAATTCGGGACAACTCTTAAATACATTAAAAAATATGTTATTTGGAATAAGTTATTCGTCTATATTTACCTAAAGTTTGCGACTAGACATAACATAATAAATAAAATACACAGCCGTTATAACCATAAAATTTTCTGAAATTTTTTTTGGAGAACATTTTGTAAATGACTTGTTGATCTTAATACTATGAATCACAATGTTTGTATAAAAAGCCGTACACGTTTCGAAGTAAATATCTTCTTTCTAGCTCACTCTCGGCTACCTTTAATGAGATTTCTAAAGTTCAAGTGTATATGTGAAAAAAAAAACATTTTGTCTTTAAAATAATAAAACGGTAATTTTTATCATTTTAGCATTCACTATATTGTATTATTCATTTCAAAAACAAAAGGTATTTGTATTTCATCCTAATGGTAATTATCCAATAAATATATTTCATTGGAGATTTAGGTAAAAATGTAAGTACCTATTTTTTACATATTCGGTGTCGGAATCGAGTACCTTCAGTCTGTCTTTTACCTATCTTTCGTAAAATTGTTAAAACTTTAAACACTTTAGTAAACTTTCAAAGATAGGATTCCCCTTTAAACGCCACTTAGCTTAATGCGATAACTGAATGACTAAACTTTGCTTTTACTTTCGTTACAGCAGTGGCGAAAAGAGAAAGCTTAATCATTCGCCATAACGAAAGAGAAAAAATATTTGTATTAGACGCAGTCTGTCAGCTTTTTAGTAAAAAATATCTCGCTAATAATTGCCATTCGCACAATCAAGAACAAAAACAAGAAGTAAAAAAAGGCAAGTGTCTACCATAACTTTACTTTACTAGGTGGCAGAGTTTTGCATAGTCTCGCCCGGGTCTGGTAACACCACCTTACCTATTTCTGCCGCAATAGCGTAAGTGCTTGTCGCTGTCGTGTTCCGGTCTGGAGGGTGAGGTAGCCGGTAAAATTATGCATATGGCATTAGATATCGCCACAAGATAGCAAAGCACCATTAACACCTTTGGTGTCTATAGGCGATGATTGACTCTTTCCATCAGAAGACCCATCTGCTTGTTTGCTATCTTATAAAAAATAAATTTAAAAAAAACTGACACAAAACCTCCTCCCTCCCCTTTATTCTTAAAATTAATATTAATTAATTCAATTTACCTATAAGCGAGGTATATTTCTGGCGTTTTAGATTTGTTCTTAGAATTGAAAAACTCAGGCAACGCTCGTTTTTCGATGGTATGTATGGAGTTGTAGTCGAACCAAGCTGAATACGAAGGAACTACTATATGATGTGTTTGGTCTGTGACATTGTCTTCGAGTTCTTCTTTAGTCAGCATTTCCTGAAATTAATTCAATTTTATACTTTAATATTAGAGACGGGTCGAATGTGGTTTGAACCGAATTCGAACTTTGGCCGAACATTCGGTGAAAATAAAATATTCAGCTTAATTTCGGTTTAATTTTGGCGCGTTTTTTCAAGAGCAACACGTCGTGACTTGTTTACGAATTTAATTTAAATATTTTATATAAGTATCGTTTATGGTATTCGCAGCGCACGCGAAATAATGACGTATCGGCAAAATTTTGATACCTTTTGTTATATGGATCTATCTATATTTTTAAATATAGAAATATAGTATAGCCTATGCTACTCGGGCATGATTTAATGGTTTTCTAATGGTGAAAAAATTTCAAACCGGTCCAGTAGTTTGAGTTTATTCGATACATATAAAAATACAAAAATACAAATCTTTCTTCTTTATAATATTAGTGTAGATTTCAGTCAAAATAGTGAAAGTAGGTACTTTTTTCTATTGCCGAATGTTCGGCATTTAAACTGAATTTCGGTCAATAATATAGATTCTTCCAAAAAAAAGATAATAAAAATCGATTTCTAATATATATCTTAGTATGTATATATTATAAATCCATGCTAATATAAATGCAAAGTAACTCTGTATGTCTTCTTCACGCCTAAACCACTAAACTGACTTTGATGAAATTTGGTAGAAATAGTTTGAGACCCGAGAAAGGACATAGGATAATTTTTAACCCAGAAATCCTACGAGAGTGGGAACTATGTGGGTAAAACCCCGGAACTATGTTTAGAAATTTTCCCACGCGAACTCTTCGGTTGGATCCTTTAAAAAAAAACACTTTTAATCGGCTGAAAACTAATTTAATCACACAACTTTTTAAATATTGAAATTTACGTTGACAAAATACATGTTTTAACAGGATAAGAGTTGGAGTGTCACAATTCTATTCAAAGTAATATTAGCTTTAGATTGCATTTAGCAGGAACAATATTCGTCCATAACAGAACGAAGTCGCGGGCACAGCTAGTATTTTACAATATAAAATGATAGTAAACAAACAAATGGTCCTCCTCATGAAAAGAGATAACCATTGCCATAGACACTAATGGAGTGTTACCAACTTGTGGCATGTAATAAAGGAACATGGTAAAACATACACAAAATTTTTGATTATATACCCTCTGAATATTCAGAGGTGAGATAGTAGGAGAGCTGGCACCAACTTTTGGGTAGGTATTTGAGGCAAGCTGAAAACTTGTCAAATACATCTCTGATTATTCCCAACACGAAACTGGAGTACCTGGCTGGGGATTAGCGGGACTGAATCAACCCCCAATTTTTTTAAATATTATTATTTTTGTCCAAAAAAATTATTTGAGGCAATATGGAATTTGGATATGTTGTAGTTCAATGTTTAAAGAATAAGAAAAAATATAAGCCAGATAATTTAGTTGGGGTTTTAACATTGCTAGACGCATGCAAATATATTTTCAAAAAAATACAAAAAATGTATTTGAGGCAACTTGAAATTCATAGCTATAAAATAAGATTTTTAAAAAGACAGACCATTTTGCTGGGACTTTCTACCGGCCAGATGATCAAACAAATTATGTATAATTATGTAAGTGAGAAACGCTATAGACAAGCTGTATTAGGAGAGAGGAGAGCGTTTACCGGCAGCTGTCTGAGTTCTGGCTTGCCGCGTTACTATTGGCTCTGGCGAGGTCACGTGACTTACAATTGCCATGAGGATACTTGTCGAAATTTCGGAGTAAAAATTAGATAATTTTGTGAATTTCTACTAAAAATGGTTTATATAAAAATAATTATGTTGATTTGTGTGTATTAAATGGACACATTTTTTGTGTTATTTTTTTTTATCAAAAAAAATCTTTTTTAGTCCATTTTAACAAAAGATCTAAATGTAATGAATTGGCATTAGAAATTATTGACCTTAGTGAAAAATATTGTTTTTTCAACAAATCATAAGACAGTTATTTTTTCAAATTGCTCGGGTGTTGTCTAGAAGTGGTTTTAGGATTCTCTGAAATCAGCGTATCTGTGAGAAGTATATATTATATATAATGCAGTCATTCGCAAGCAATGGTGCTCATAATGTGATGTAGTTTTGGCGCTTGTTTCTGCGTACGATAAGGAATGTGACGTGTATGTGTGCGAGCTTTCATCTCTCTCTCTCTCTCTTTCCTCCGTGTGTGTGTGTGTGTGTGTGTGTCTGACCTGCGTGTTGGAGTCGGAGTGTTTCCCCTGCGAGTCATCGTGTATGTCGAGCGCGGGCGCGGGCGTGGCGGGCGCCTCCGCCTCGGGTGCGGGAGCGGCTGGCGGTGTCGCTACGGGGACAAATTCAACACTTATACATGTATTTTTCGCAAACGCGTTTAAAAATATTGTCATTATAATATCGGCAATAGAGGAATCCGCTACTCTTGACCATAATGCACCAAATTGCTGGTTTTTTTTATAGATAAATTCAGTATGGCGTACTTAATACAAATGCACAAAATTATAACAATATAAGCAAATGAAAGTGCCGCTATTTTGAGAAAAACCGTTTAGGCTTATATTTCCGTAACCGTGCATTTGAAGCCAAAATTAGTAATAGTCTAAGAACTATGGAACACACACAACATATTAAAATTGTAGCCTTGTGCGAGCAGGTTATGAAAAAAATATTAATTTACATTTTTAAAATTTTAAAAGATGTTGACGCAACCGCAAGGCGCCTGCCAGAACGGCATTTTCTTAATTGCCCGGTAGTAAAATAATATTGAAAAAAAAAAAGTTCTAACTTTATGGGAAGCGGGTTAGTCGGATAGTTCAGTAGCTCTTCTACTATAAGGATCTATAAGGCTAGCTAAATTTCCTATATTTTTTGTTAATAGCTTTTACATTACTGACCATTTACAACTTATACTATTAACATTTAACGATTTTTTTCTCCTTATTATGCGAATAAATTTCCAAAACGATTTTTTGTAAAAATGGCGACACTTCCTAATTTGTAAATATTTTGTGCATTCAGTACGTCATACCGAGACTATAAAAATCTGTAAACCGGTTGACCTGCAGACCATTGCCAGGCCCAGAAATTGCCGCTAAATTGAGGTATTTTAAGCTCAACGAAGCAAAACCTATACCCAAACATGAAATTTTCAACTCAGAGTTAAAATTCTATAGTTTGTAAAAATAGAAACATGTTTTAAATGATGATCGGTTTTGATCTTTTGAATGGCGTTCACAGCATTTTTTGAGCTATAAGTAATTTTATTTAGCTATCAAATCAATAAATTAAGTGCGAAAAAATGTCAAAAAAACTTTTTTCAGCATCATTGATATTGTTACGTACTTCGGGTTCGTAATTGTAAGAAAACACCACTTATATTAAATCCGTGTATTTAAAAAACAAATACACAAAACAGCACAACATACTATTATGATTACACTAGTCACTGTACTAACGCTAAACTTAACCGATTACACAAATAAAACACTTCTCATTTCGCACGGGTCGCTTCAAGTATTGCTCTCGATCGCTCGATAAAAACAGCTTTGTATTTGTCAACACATCTCTATTTATACCCAGGGTAAAGTTCTACCTGGATCCCGAAAAATCTAAATGTATCGGGAAACGATGAATTACTTTTCATTGTAATCAATTTTATAAACAAGTTGACTCATCAATCCTAGTACACGCTAATTTCATTACCTTATGCCCTATGCCACAGAGTTCATTATGGTATAGCCTAGATCAACTATTTGTTTGTCAATAGGAGTAGCATCTCTTTCTTTTATGTCTAGATCTCTCCAGCGTTCCAACTCTACACGTTTCTAGATTATTCGTAACAATATAATAGGTACCGAAAGAATCAATCGATTTTAATCCGATTCACCTAATTTCACATACTGTATTAAGTAGAAAAGATGATTAGATTTTTAAATAAATAATAATAAAAAACGCTATAATAATATTAACAATATTATTTTATTAACTGATATGGAAAACATATATTTTATTCCTATTTAAGCTTAAAGAAAAATGATACTTTAAATTTTTAACAGGGGTTAAACTTTTGAATGGGATTTAAATTTATAATTTATTTTTCATTTTATTGATATGGAATACTATATGTTATTACGGGGGTATTACTTTGTATTTAAACTTGAAGAAAAATGCCACCACTAAAATGGGAAAAGTGTGTAAAAGATAAAAAAAACCAGGGGTGAAATTTTGTATGGGACTCAAATTTAAATTATAAATAATATTTCATTGGATAATTACTAGTCCAAAGACGTAGGCAGATCGAAGCCGCTTGATGCAGTTTGATAGAGTTTAAATGATGTTAGTTGTGGTAGGTGTATGGTGTGTGTGTGTGTGTATGTGGGAGGGGGAGGGGGGTGTTTACAGGGTGTGGGGTTAATGTGGGGTGCGTGTGTGTGGGGGGGGAATAGGGTGTATGTATAGTGTGTGGGGGAGTGTGGGCTGAATATACACCCCCACACACTATACATACACCCTGTACGTAGTGTGTGGGGATGAATGTGGGGTGAGTGTGGAGTGAATGTGGGGTGTTCGTATGTGTGTGTGTGTGGGGTGTGTGCGGAGTAAATATAGGGTGTATGTAAAATGTGTGCGGGGTGAAGGTGGGGTGTGTGTGGGGTGAATGTGGGGAGTGTGCAGTGTGTGTGTGTGGGGGGGGGGTGAGTATGAGATAATGGGGTGTGTGGTGTGTGTTGTGTGGTGTGTACGTACGCTCTGGGGCGCGCTCGGGCGGGTCGGGCGTCGGCGCGGGCACGTCGGTGTTGTCGCGCGACGCGTTGTCCTCCTCCTCGTCCACCTCGTTCTCACGCCGCTTCGCACCGCGGCTAGAACGAATTTCTTATCCTCAAACGACTATTTATTTATTTTATTAGGATTGCCAACAATAAACAGACTAGATTTATTTAGTTCAGTTATGTTACCATAATATCTATTTTTGGAACGAAGTTCCTTACGGCAGGCTTGGAGGGGATAGGGATTTTGCTGCGCGACCGAACTGAAAAAAATGTGATAGTAAAACCGTAAGAAAAATGCGTGGAATAAAAGCGTTAAATGAGACGTGCGCAGGCGCGACAGTCGCGTACACAAGCGAGTAGTGCCGTTTAGCCGAAGGAAGTTCGTTCCTACCTGGTGTCCCGCGACACCACATCATTTTATTTTGTACACCAAGTCTACTTCATTTGATTTTTTCCGCAAAATGTGACAAGAAGTGACAAAGTAGGACGGGCTCTATGGCAACGTGAGGTTCACCGTTCAAAATCCTTGGACTTCTGATTAATAGAAATATTATTTATTTGTTCCTTATACAATATATTTGTTGGTTCATTTAAAATGTATGATAATTTTTAATTCTCAAAATATGTGTACTATAATTTGAAATTTATCATATTCGGCAGGGAGGATCTTTATTTTTGTGATGTTTATGTTGATATTTCTAGGGAGGTTAGACAGTGTGACATAGCGTGACAATAGAGGGAGAGGATACATAAATCCATATAGATTGTGGTCCAAGGAACAATTTTTTTTTTGTTTAATAACAAGCTGAATTTTTGTGAACAGTTTCATTTTAATTTGTCCTACACAAAAGGTGATCTTTTTTGGTCACAGACCACATGAATACTAATAGACAAGCCACAGGAAAGGAAACGTGCCACCGTGCATATGAGCAAACGCTCCTATCACTGTCAAAATGTCATAAAATTGTAAATATATTATTCGTGAAAAAATAGACATAAACCATGTTGTAAGGTTTTATCGTACTGAATGAGACGATAAGGTTTAAAAACTATCCCTGAAGTAATTTGATTTCATCAGTAAGTAGTTTAACTCTACATTTCTGTGTGTAAATGCAAGCTACACCGACAAACTAAGAAATTATATTCAAAGGCGTATCCATTTAATCCGTTAGTCCGACACTCTAAGTTTTCTTTTTTATCTATCTATATTAGTTACCCGATTCGAGATTTTTCGAACATAGAAAATATGAGCGTCTCGGCCAAACGAAAATGTTCACATAAATTCAGCTTGTTATTAATCAAAAAAAGTTTATTCCTGGGACCACCGCCTAATACTATAATAACATTATAGTCTGTTTCACATTCACATTATTTTTATGATAATTTATTTTTGTGTTACCTCTTCCTTTTGCCATGTTTTTGTGGAGGAGGAGATGGTGACCGTTTTCTCTTACTCTTCTTACTCCTACTCGAGGGCTCCCCTCCGGGGATCAGGTCATCTACCGATAGACGGAGTTTGTGAACCTGCAAACAATATTATGAACTAGCTGTTGCCCACGACTTCGTCCGCGCGGACTTCGTTTACTCCGCACAGCACCTCCCCCGTAGGTGATAGCGTGATAATATGTAGCCTATATGTTGACCCGAACTGTTAGTAATATTCGTGCAAAATTTGAAGTAAATCCATGCAGTACTTTTTGAGTTTACCCTGGACATATATAGACTTTCCTACGATTTTATTATATGTATAGATTTTAGCGATGAAGCTATTGTCTGTAAATTATATCATTAGTTAATGTAGCCCGTCTGCTCTCAATTTTCGAAGCTCTAGTGCAGGCTTTCCCAACCTTTATTTCGCCGAACCTCCCTGAGCCAAAAACAATGTTTTCATGCCCTCCTATTTCTTTGGGTCATAGAAATCGCAAACTGTAGCGTTGTAAGACATGGTAAGTCAGTTTTCCGCTTTTGGTCGAGCAAAACAGGGTAGAATATTTTTAAATTAGTGGAAAACAAACAAGCAGAGGTATTTACGAATAGAAAGGGATAGCCATATTTTACAGGGTTACTTTTAAAGGACCAGTCAAATTTTAAAATTAGGAACTGAATATTGAATTGAAAGTGCATTTTAATTATTATTGAAAAATTATTACAAGATCATATAAAATATCCTACAAAATTTATGAATTGCATGCACCGAGGCTTGTGAATGAACTCTGTAAAGCTGGCAATGTGTCATTTTACATTTACCTATAATTATGATGGTAACTATTATGTAACCTGACACTCTAAGTACATATCTACATTTTCCCGATACTTTTAATTTTGTTGAAGGAACTAAAATATTTTAGTTCGAATTTTGCGTAATTGAAATTACATCCATGCGTTTGTTTCTGGTTTCGGATAAAAATATTTTGAATATTTTTATTACATAAATCAAAAATATTATCGATTCTGAACAGCCTCTGAAGCTTTGTACGGACTTTTAAAAGTAACCCTTTATAGACATTAAAGATGCCAAAGGAGCGTCGCTATTAATTATGTACAGAAATAGAGCGCTTCGTGATTGGCCGGCCCGACACGATACCGACACTAGTGGACGCATAATTCTATGAAATTGTACTGCACGCTGTCTCATTGGGCCGGCCCGGCACCGACATGCCGGCACCGGCACCATCATGCCGGTGTCGGCGCCGGCATGGCGTCGGCAGCAAGCTTCCCGTTGATGCCGGGCCGGCGTATTTATACATGTGTTGTGTACACACGCACGCTCCGTGTAGGCGTGCAAGTGGCGTGATCACTGAACCTGCCTGTTTCATTACTTAGTGCATGCGGAGGAATGATTATGTTTTCATTATATTCGGAAACATTAACTTAAAAGCTTATCCAGGTCATCAACTAGTTTTTCAAATAAATTGTACTACATGCCATCTAAATATCTCACTTTGATAATTGGATGCACCCAAAACGGTCTCAAAACTCGTTACGTCTTCATATAGTAAATACAACAAAAATACAATCTATTATTTTACGCTGGCGTCGCGCATCGCTCTTGTCCACGTCTGGAATTATATAAAGCCGTGTCGGATCGGAGCGTGTCGGTGTCGGTCTAATGAAGAATGTAGCTGCCGGTGCCGTGTCGGGACGTCGTGTCAGGTAGTGTCGGTATCGGGCCGGGGCCGGTGCCGGGCCAGCAAAAAACGCCCATACAATACCACATCAGTAAGTTCACAAAAGAGAAAAGCTAGCCGGATCCATCGAAATGCGTCGTACGGTCATCGTTATTAAATTATTAAATGACATAAGGCTGGTCGCGTACGGCTCTGATGGACGTGAACAGCTTCCGCGACATGCGTACGCGTACGCTCCGACATGAGCCAGTAATTGTGAATTGTATATTAAAAGAACACATTATATTTGTTAGAGCAATAAACATATATAATACAATATAAACATACCTGTAATGTATATGTTATCTTTTTTTTTAAGGAAAATGGGCCCACCTCTCGTTCCCACCACTGTAACTTCTGTAAAATATGTTATCTGTGAATCATAGAATTCGTTATGTGTATTGTGCGTGCCAGTAGGGGAGGGCAAGCGCTATTGTAAGTAAAGTATGATTCGGTATCGCAGTACGATTTGGACCGTCGGTAAGTGCATACGCGTGTATTGTGTTAGTGAAAACCCCAGAAAGTACCCTCAGGAATACCAGTAAACACTACAATACCTTTTTCTTCCCGTTAGCATCCACTTCGTAGTCCTCCTCGTTCATCCACTCGTTGTACTGCGTGAGGTCCAAGGCCCATGAGGCGGACACACGGTACGGCTCAACCCGCGTGCACTCCCAATTCACTGTCTCTGGCACATCCACCTACACAATGTCATATATATTCAACATACTAGAATAAGTCCGGGGCTCCTTTGAAGAATAGGCCTAGCAAAAGCTTGTATGCGTTTAAAAGGGTACTTCAACAACATACAACTGTTTGTTAATTTGTTAGTTCAATAAAGATCATTTTTTTATTTACATTTTTGTCTTATTTTAAATAGGTAAATTTATAATATATATATATATATATATATATATATATATATATATATATATATATATATATATATATATATATATATATATATATATATATATATATATATATATCTTGTAAGTCTGGAACCCTGGATTAGAACTTTATATATATAATATCATAGCAAAATCGCCTTTTGATATCATGTATAGATAGCGCCTAAGGGTTTATCTTAATGTATAGTTACCGGTAGATCAGCTTGTGCCCATGTGTCGTGGCTGTCGGGGAAGTAGTACCAATGTACGAGCACGTAATTACCACGCCGGAACACCGGGCGGGCGTACTCTTCCTCCAGCGGATCGACCACAGGATATATTATGTGAGTGGCATCTTCTTCGTCCTCTGCAACAGAAAAAAATAACATTTCTAATTTTTAGCGGTATCTGTTTCGATATCTTACATATAAAAATTTTCGTGTCAAATGATAGTTACCATTACTCCTCCGAAGCGGCTTAACCGATTTTTATGAAATTTTATATGCATATTCAGTGGGTCCGAGAAACGACTATTATCTATTTTTTATACCCCTATGTGATAAGGGTTGTCCACCCCTAACATTTTTTGATCATTTTTTTTATTTTTATGGTTTGGACATTTTTTTTATAATGTGGCAAAAAAATAGATACAACCCTAAATTTTCACCCTAAAAATGTAGAATAATGATAAAAAAATTACAAATTATGATGTTTAAATTCAAGTTTTTGTTTCAAATTTATTTTTCTCATTACATTGTCAATTTTACTTTTTGTGCTTTTATACCTGACATGTTACACATACTGACATACAGACACACATACACACACAAATAAATAAATAACACAATAAGCGGGAAACAAAAAAGTTAATACAAAATTTTAATAAATTTGTAATTTATCATAGTTTATATTTTTATTAGAAATACAACCGAAAGAAAATGAATTGTTATTTTATAAACTTAAAAAGAGCTTTCATTTAAAGTTTATAAAATAACAATTCATTTTCTTTCGGTTGTATTTCTAATAAAAATATAAACTATGATAAATTACAAATTTATTAAAATTTTGTATTAACTTTTTTGTTTCCCGCTTATTGTGTTATTTATTTATTTGTGTGTGTATGTGTGTCTGTATATCAGTATGTGTAACATGTCAGCTATAAAAGTACAAAAAGTAAAATTGACAATGTAATGAGAAAAATAAATTTGAAACAAAAACTTGAATTTAAACATCATAATTTGTAATTTTTTTATCATTTTTCTACATTTTTAGTTACAAAAGTTACTGCAAGTTAAAAACTATGAGTCTGAGAGACTTAAGTTACGACCTTTTTTGAAGAGAATCAAATTTTTTATAAAAATATGTATTATTTTTTCCATCTATCAATCAATTTTCGCTGTAAAAACAAAAAAATGTTCATTTTATTCGAAAACATAACTTTGACAGATGGTACCAGTGGACCAAAGCAGGCGACATTAAAATTGACGAAAAGTCATTTAAAGAGCGTGGAATCCTGGATATATTTCAGTAATCAGAATGCCAATATCATTAAATGTGTCCAAGCATTAGAAATTTGAAAAAAAATAAAAATATTTACATGCATTTCTAATGGGAAAAAATCAAATTAAAACGCCAAGCACTTCAAACTCGAATTAAGAGCTCTAACTTGGTGGAAATTTTTTTTTTCAATATGTAGAACAAAATTTTGCTTGAGCACCTAAAAAAAAATGTTTGTCGCAAATGAATCACCCTAATATATATATATATATATATATATATATATATATATATATATATATATATATATATATATATTTATATATATATATATATATATATATATACATATATATATATATATATATATATATATATATATATATATATATTTATATATATATATAAATATATATATATATATATATATATATATATATATATACATTAAAGTCCCGTAAAATGTGTCCACATCGCTTGCGCGATTGTTTAAAGTACCGTGAAAGGTCATATCCTTCATCGCAGTGTCAATTTCCGGTATTGAAACTAAAGGCAACTTAACCAACATTCTGAATAGTTGTGTAACAAGATGGGTAGCGTTCTAGTTCTAAATCAACCACCCATTCATGTAACAAGTCAGGTAAGACCCTGGTCGAAAGGCTCTTTTATTCAGGTACGGGACCTAAAGGCAACCTAACAAAAATTCTGCATATTTGTGTAACAAGATCGGTAGAGTTCTAGTTCTAAATCAACCCTCCATTCATGTAACAAGTCAGGTAAGACCCTGGTCGAAAGGCTCCTTTATTCAGGTACGGGACCTAAAGGCAACCTAACAAAAATTCTGCATATTTGTGTAACAAGATGGGTAGAGTTCTAGTTCTAAATCAACCACCCATTCATGTAACAAGTCAGGTAAGACTAGGGTTGCCACTTGTACTTTAACGTATTGTACTTTATTTTGAATAAGCGTACTTTATACTTTTTGAAGGCAATAAAATACGTGAAAATACTTTATTTTATTATTTCACTTAAAATTGACAGTTTAAAGAAACACAAACTTAATCTATTTTTGTTTGTAACAAAAATGATACTGACCACTTTTAAACATCATCTGAAACGTATTTTTGTATCATTTCACTTTACTTGATTTTTTGTTGTATGAAAATAATGATATTGAATATACATATAACTCTTGTTTATAGTTTTTTCTTTAAGGTGCATTTAGTGACGGGACTAATCTAATTGATGAAAAGCATTGTTAGATATTGCTAGAAGCAACAAAAAACATGTATGGTAAACGAATAGCACAGCCAATAAATAATACTTTATTTTTCAATCTTGTACTTTATTATTTAACCTTTAAAAGAAAATGTACTCTATTTTTTCAATTAAAAGGTGGCAATCCTAGGAAAGACGCTGGTCGAAAGACTCCCTTATTCAGGTACGGGACCTAAAGGCAACCTAACGAACATTCTGCATATTTGTGTGACAAGATGGGTAGAGTTCTAGTTCTAAATCAACCACCTATTCATGTAACAAGTCAGGTAAAACCCTGGTCGAAAGGCTTCTTTATTCAGGTGTGGCACCTAAAGGCAACCTAACAAACCTACTTTATATTTATGTAACAAATCGGGTAGCGACATATTTGCGACTATTTAGAGATATGTACTAATATTCCGCAATCAACGGCACTATAACTCAAATATACTTCCATTTTTATAAAACTTATACAAACTCTTCAATACATTGATTATTATCTAAATTATAATGGGTTAGATAATAGTCAATAAGCATGTAAAGCCGTACGGTTCTGGTTATCGCTAGAAATAGTCGATAATCGTTATCAGGTCGGTAAAATGCGGCGATGGCGATCACCACTCAGGGGCCATTCAAGTACTACGTAAGCACTAAAAGGGGGTGGGAGGTCTTCGCTTTGCTTATTTTTGATAAGGGGGATGGGGGATCTAGACGGTGATTGCGTCAGCGTCAATTCATTTCTTACTTTTCGAGTTTTCTATATATTTACTGCTTGCTACATTAAATGTTTGTGTCCAAAACTTTTATCTTACCTTCCGCTACTAATAAAAACTGTTACTCATGAATTATTCAAGAATCTGAGGAACAGATTAAAAAATAAATTTCCAAATGTTTACGTGTTAGAAAGGGGGTGGTAAGTGATTTCCTTATTTTTGCTGAAATACGGTAGGGAGGAGTCAATTTTTTTGTAATACTTGAACGACCCCTCATCTCGCCAACCGACAAACCGAGAATCGTGGTGAACTGGAAAATCTATATACGTTCGTTTTACTCTGCTTACCCTGCCAGAGAAGCGAGCGTGATGACACTATTTTTAAGACCTTAGAATCTATAACAGAAAATAAAAGTCAAAAAAAAGAAAAATATTTACCGCATATTTCGCCCTGATGATTTGCAATTATATCTTTGACCTTAGATGCTGTTGCTTTGTCTACTTCCGGTCTAATGTATACGCAGGGAGTTCGAATCAGCTCAGTGTCAGTCAAAGCAGATTCAATCTCCATCATCATTTGCACGTTCAGGTCTTTCCGTGATGGATTCTGGAAATGGGGGATGAAGGATAGGGGAAGAGAATTATTTTATATTAGTATGTTATTATGCGGCCCTTATTTACCTAGTGCCTAATTACAAAAATACTTTCCAAATAAATATGGATTATTTACCTATTTAAAATTTTCATTTCCATTGTAATAAATTAACTGATGCCAATTTATCCATATTAAATTGTTTCTTTTTTTCAATAAAATGCAGGCTATAATACTTATGCATAATTTTGCTTTCTAATAATGAAGGAATGATTAAAATCACTCCTTAGTTTCACAAATTATAATTTCTAAGCAATAAATCATTACAAACAGACATATTTTCCCTCTTTATAGTATTACTAGTTATAAATAATATTAATAATTTATAAACACAATTAATAACATTATTTGGATTTGAAAAAAAAAACACAGACATGCAAAAACAAACACAATATAAAGCCCTTAAACAAATTAGTTAGATAAGTTAAATTCACAAACACATATATTGTAGTTCCTTCCTTTGAAATAATTAATCACATTGAATTCCCCAAAAACCGTCACAAATAAAATGGATATCGCATGAAATGGAACAAAATGGAGGGGATCTTTACGAATGATAGATAATGTCATCTAAATAACGATTATGATAATTTCAAAGATATTTGTACATTAAAGATTAGACATTCTAATCTTAAAGCGTGAAAATGTAGGTGAATCACAATGTCAGCGAGTCAGGTTGTATAAGATGTATAAAAAAAGCAGTACAATAAAAAAAAATATAAATAAATTACTTTCAAACACACTTTTAATAACAGCAAAGATTTCGTTGTATTTTGCGCTTAGTGTTTTAAACATTATTAGATTATTCGTGGTTTTTTTTTCATAAAATTAAAGGAAAGGGATTTTTTTGTGTAACTTATAATTGCCCAACCTATTTTTAACTTCAATATTTTATTATCTTTAAAATGTGCATTTAATTTGATTCTTACAAATAATTTATTATATTTTAATTAAAGTTATTACTTTACACTTAATAGTAATAATTATTATCAATTAATAAAATGTTATTTTATCATTCACTAGCGACCTGCTCGCGGTTTCATCCGCGTAGCCTATGTTGAAGTGGGAATATCGGAAAGGTTTATATACTAAAACCTTCCTCAAGAATCAATCTATCTATTAAAAAAACCGCATCAAAATCCATTGCATACTTTTAAAGATTTAAGCGTACATACGGACATAGGGACAGACAGAGAAAGCGACTTCGTTTTATGCTATGTAATGATTTCAATAATTCTTTCTAATTAACTGAACTTTAAATACAGTTATCTAATAATAATAACACCGAATATTCAAATAGCAAGAAATTCTAAGTAAAATAATAAATCATTGAAAATTAAAAATTACATTCATTTTATAATTAATGTCAATAGAAAAAAATGTTATTATTAATCTGTAAAGTTAGAAAATACACATACTATAGCGTTAAATTCCAGTCATAAATTCAAGAGATCAATGCCTTTAAAGTGTTAATAGACAAGAAGAATTAATTAAACAAACTGAACAAGCTGATTGTCAGCAACATTTTGCCTTCGCATACTTTTTCACTCTTTGAAGATTCCTTGCAAATGTTCAATCTATAACGTATAAATATATTTCGATGTCATTTTAGAAATAGTAAGTGCTCTAAAGGACGCTACTAAGTGAAGAAAAGAAAAAAGGGTACCTAAAAACGGTCTTAAGGAATACGCACACGGCAATTTTACAGCATTGTCAATGCTCCTTTATAATGTTTAAACACTCCACCCATATTCTTAATCATTTCCTTTTCACATCATCCACCCGACACAATTTAAACGGACAAATATATCGTTATACTATTCAATAAAATATCTATATCGATTCTCACTCAACTCAATATAGTGAAAAGGTTGATGTATCTTCTATTTCTACGGTCTGTGTTTTATAACCACTATAATAAATAAATATCGCTGGACAAATTACACGAATTGACCTTGTTGTGATATGGGTGTTAAATCAACGTTACTAATACCGTAAAGAATTACATATATAAATACTGAAATATATTTAGTAAACATTAAACACACAAACCAGAAATACAAATATTTATGCTCCATAAATACAAATATCTACGTTACACAAATGTCTGTCCCCATCGGGAATCGAAGCCGAGCCCCATCAATCGCCTAGTACGTGCCGCTCGACCAACCGGTTTATTACTAAGGAAAAACCTTAAGAATATGAGTGCGAGATATCAAGTGAATAGCACCGTGTACATACTCTCTTAACTTAGCTATCATTCCTAATATCAGTGCGTAATCTTTACTTTCTTCGTCTATAGAAAGTACAGTATGATTATGGGTAAAATTGTATTGTCTAAACTTCTAATTCTATGCGGAAGTAACCATTTTGTACTAAAATGTTAATAACTATGTAACATACCCATGTCGTGCTAGTAGGACAAAAACAACACGCGTTTCACATTTACAATAATATCTTTTTAACAAAAAAATAAACCGAGGAAAAGTTATGCGTTGGTTATACATTAAAATCGTTGAGTGTATTGATATAAAAAATCCAAGATGCACAGTCCCAAACAAAACTGACACTCAAAACTCGCTAATTTCACACTAGTAGTTATAGATATGGCAAAAATATATGTTTTTGCATATCCAAACTTAAGCGCAAGACTTACAGTTGTTTTTACAAAGCAATAACAAAAAGTAATAAAACTGACAATATTGCAACCGACGCGATTCTATTTGATGGGTGAGTGAATAATTAATCATCCTCTATTTTCGTACCCTTTTGTATGTCCATTTTTTTTGAATAATTATATGGGATAACCTTCGAAGTATATTCTATTCAATATAAGAAGAATTATCAAAATCGGATCACATCGTAAGAAGTTGTGCGTGGTCAATTGTCATACATTTAATTCAGTGAGTGAACAGACAATTACCCCTTGTTTACGTACTCTTATTGTTAGAAATTAAAAAAAAATAAATAGAACCACCCCCGTGGTATACCCACTCCAATAAAAAAAATGATCAAAATCGAACTACTCTGTAAAAAGTTATGCGTATCTAACATAAAAAAATATATACGCGTCGAATTGAGAACCTCCTGCGTTTTTTCGTCGGTTGAAAACAAGGGAGAACCGACGTACCTTAGGGGCCATACATAAATTACGTCACACATTTGAGTGGGGAGTGGGGGCACAGAATACTAGAGACTAACAGAAGTCAATGAACATACAAATAATATTCACGATATCTCGGAATGGCTCGGAACAGTTTATTCCGCTCCAGTTCGAGATATCGCATCCGTAAGAGGTGTCTATGTGTGTGTGTTGCTCTAATATTACTCGTACGTACATTGACATCTGTTAGTCTCCAGTATTCTGTGGTGGGGGGAGGGGGGCAAAGGAGGTCCAAAGCTTAGTGACGACACAATATGTTAAAATCTAAAATACTTAAACGAGATATTCATCTGTAAACCAAAAACTTAAAAATTGACATAAAATATTTCACTGTATGTATGGTAATTTTATTAAAGATTATTATAACTTAAACTTTTAAAAAGAAAGAAAAATCTGCGGTTTTAACTTAATTACTTCTAAAAAAATTGAAAAACATGTGCCGTTACACCGGGGAGAAGAGGGATTGCAAAAGTGTGACCACCTGTGACAAGGACGGAGTAGGGGTAAAAAAACCATAAAATGTGGGTGACGTAATGTATGGGTTGTACACAACAATCAGAACGTCAAGATACGCTAAGATTTTTTTGATTACCAATTGTAAGGTGGCAAAATGATTGATGGATCCCCGTTGCTGTATTTGTCAACTTTTGAAAGGTCGACGCAAAGCTATTATAAGTTTTACTACTATGTGTGTGTGTTGTGGCTGTCTGTGGCACCGTAACTCCTAAACGGGTAAACCGAATTTTATATTGTTCTTTTTTATTTAAAAGCAAGTTCAGCAATGGTTCTCAGACGTGAACCAAAGAATGTTTATTTGCGATAACTGCGAGTAGGGCTAGATTTGGTGACCGATTGTAATGCCAGTAGTATAAGCACAGAATACTTAGAGACTAACAGAAGTCAATGTTACGTACAAGTAATATTCGAGCAAGCACATAGAGACACATCTCACGGACGCGATATCTCTAACTGGTGCGGAACATACTGTCCCGAACCATTCCGAGATATCGCGTCCGTGAGAGGTGTCTATGTGTGCGTTGCTCGAATATCACATGTATGTAGATTGACTACTGTTAGTTTCCAGTATACTGTGGTATAAGTTTAACTGCTTCCTTACCCCCCAAACGGGAACACGATTATTACAAGCACTGGACGCTATTGCGACTAAAAAAGGCGTAAGTACCAGCCTGTCGAGAGCGCACTGTCACCTAAGGGGTATTGTAAATCTATTACATCGCGGTTGCTGCCAGCAACTAGACGCGCATCATCGAACCAATTGCTCGCGCTACGGACAGCCGCATGCAGTATTTGTAAATGGTCTTCGAATAATGCGACTGCTCCGAAAATGCACTTCTTGTCGCTGTTGACCATTACAACCATAGATATGTCTTATGTCTAATGTTATAGCGTTAGCGCAGACCGGCGGAGTGGCGGAGAAGAGCAGCGTATTTGTCGCGAAAGGCGAGACTTGATAAACGACAAACGCTTCTTAACCGCATTGACGCCCGGAAAGCCGCGCCGCGCCGGCTAGTGTGATTTTATTTCGCTATGCTAATTAAAGCACACGGAGTCAAATTGTGTTAAACTTAATTTCAAAAAATGACTTTCAATTATTATTTAAAATTACAAGAGATGACTACTTAGAGCTTAGAAATTTCTAATATATATATATATATATATATATATATATATATATATATATATATATATATATATATATATATATATATACATATATATATAAATATATAAGAAGTAAATAAGCACATGGCTCTATGACTAGCACTGATGCTATTTAGGCAGGAGTAGGTACTAAACCTGGGTGAGACAAGGCAGAACTCTTAGCAATCACGATGGCAGTGACTCGCATAGCCAATTGTTCGTCTCTTACGAAACGCCTGGCATAGAGGCACATGGTATATTCTTTAAAGGGGACCCGGACCGATGCGTGGAAAATTATACTTTTAAACATGTTAATTTAATTAAACATATCGGTGATTTATTATTAAATATTAAAATATATGAATATAGGTAAGTGTAGAATTAAATTGGACTTATTTCTAAATCAGAAACTTCATCGCCACTACGTCGATGTGCGCAGACTCCTAATCCCGAAAAAGGTCGTCGCTTTTTATGAATTTTAATTGCATTTTATTTGTCGTAAATAACTGTGCACTAATCAAAAGGTGATACGCGTGTTGTTTGCAATGCATGTTAGGGGGTCCGCGTGGCGGGTACTGGCTGGCGGGGCGGTGAGCGAGGCAGCGTGCGCGAGTGCATACCTTACCGACCTGGAAGTCGAATTTGCGCCACCGCTGCTCCGACTTGAAACGGAACATGGTGGCGAGCACCGTGCTCAGTGAACCACCCGGTTTCATGTCCATAAACACTTTCATCTGTAACAAAAAAAAACAGTAATTAAAATGCCGTCTTGCCCAAATAATATAAAATGGTACCGTATGTAGATATTGCAGTTTATAGCCATCGCAATCGGCGTATTTATATGATAGTAATGAATGTGAAGGAAGTCAGACAAATCTGCAAGGATCGTGACGTATGGCACTCTGTTCTCTCTGCCCACCTGTTTAAGGATTTTGCGTGAAGATATGTATGTATGTTAGGGTATCGAGATACATATGTTAGCATTGTATACACACAATACTAGGTGTATTTGATATCAATCCATATAGGTATGCCAAACTATCGGCATCTGGAGGCACGGTAGATTTTATCGAGAGCAGTCTCGATAAAAACAGCTGGACTAATTGCTTTGACAAGCACCTTCATCCGCGTATTTTGATATGTTTAGGTTTCCGTCTCTAAAAAAAATACTCAAAAAAAGTACTCAAAAAACATCTGTAAGCCGGTTGTCCCTGCAGGCCACCCCTGAAACTTCTCGCTAAATTGAGGTATTTTAAGCTCAAAAGAACATAAACTATACTTTTTTCGAGCGCGAAAAGTTCAAAAATCTAAAGCTTGTAAGATATCATTTTAATTTTCAAAAGTATATATATTTTCAATAATGATCAATTTTAAACTATTGAGTGGCATTCAATGCAGTTTTTGAGCTCTAAATTGTATTATTAGCTACAGAGTCGATAGGCTAAAAAATGTCGAAGAAATGTAAAAAAATATGGTTCAAAATTTTCAAATGTTTCAAAAGTTAGAGAACTATATTAAACATGACTTAACAAATTTTTTCTCATGATGAGATCAAACCTTCAATCTGATCGGTTTTCTTATTTAAAAATAATGGAATTAAATTAGTACCTACAACAGAGATCAGATGGGCTACTCTTGAAAACCGATTTAAATTTTAAATGAATATTTAATGAATTTTGAAGTATTTCGTACTCTGGACAACTATATTCAATTATTGGATTCGGCGACAGCGCTACACGGATTTCGAAATTTTTTGGAACTACTCATTATTGCTTTTATTCGTTATTTTGTTTAAAACGGTACTTAAAATTTCCATTTGTAACACTAGCTTGACGTGTAACTATGACATCTATTTCCAATAATTAGGTCGTTACTATACTGAATCAATGTGGGTAATATTGGTTTCAAGAGTACCGTTTTTGACGATATTCGAAACATGCTGTTTTTATCAATATTGGTTTAAGATTTATGTTGTTTTCAAGAGTATACCTGCCTATACCTATACCTACTACATAACTTCGAAACTACGTTATAATTAAAATTAAGTCATGGTAAAATGTTATTCAAACATGAGTAACTTAATGTAGTAGTAGTCTTTGATTTGATGTAATTTAGTCTGAATATATTAGTAATTTCGAAATATTGAAAAAAAGTACATGAAAGTTCTATTTTAAAGTACTTCTACGCGTTTTAACGAAATGTTTATAGTTTCAAATAAAATCCTATATTCCGCCGTGAATATTTTTTTCATTAAACTACTGTATGTTTGGATTAAAGAGTAGACATCCCTGGATAAAAGGACGTCATAAATATTGACAACTAAAATTGATAACTTTGGCAAAATATTCGACGATTATAACTGGCGATGACCATAGTCCTATCATAACAGGCAAGTAATATATCTCTATGAACTATTAATCATAACTGCGTATTGTTAAAACATTTTAAAAGGCAATCGACTATCATAAACACTTATCCATAAATCACGTGCAGTACACAAGCTTAGAAAATATAATGAGGAATTAAATCGTAATTACTGTTCAATACTTTTTGAAAAACAATAGCGTTGACATGGTATTCTACTCGAGGGCGAGTTTTTTACACAACCTTATTAATCCAATTTTCCGGACTTCGGGTTCGAAAGTTGCCCATCACAATGATGCGAAATAGGGAGAGGGTTTTTTTTTTCACATTACGAACATCTAGTCCATTTAACGTCAATTACGAATAGATATATCCGCACCACAGGTTCACCGCCTATAAAAACTTTTCCAAGTATATTTTATAAGTTGGTCGACTATTCTCAAAAACTTGTAAAGCCTTCTAAGCCGTGATAGTTTTTTTTACTTCATTATATTTACTACTACCGTGAATTTTTCTCGCCCCCGAAACCAACCGTTTAGTTAGCAGTGGGGAGGCGACACTTGACTCTTAACAAAAATTACCACTTTAAAGTTTAATATTTCACAAACGAGTCCCTTAATCGAAAAATTTGTTTTCACAAACCTGATATTTTTTTAAAAATTTATCCAACCATACCCAACACTATAGAGTACTCCAGAATAAAAAATTAACATCCCCACTTTACATGTAGAAGAGGTACACTAAAAAAAATATTTTTCAAGATTTTACGTTACCACTTTGTGGCCGTAACTAATATATTGTATACTAGCTGTTGCCAGCGACTTCGTCCGCGCGGACTTCGTTTACTCCGCACTGCACCTCCCCCGAAGGTGATAGCGTGATAATATGTAGCCTATATGTTGACCCGACCTATTAGTAATATTTACGCAAAATTTGAAGTAAATTCTTGCAGTACTTTTTGGGTTTACCCCGAACATACATACAGACAAACAGACAAACAGACAAAAATTCTAAAAACTATATTTTTGGCTTCGATATCGATTGTAGATCACGCCCCAAGTATTCTTTTAAAAAAATATTCAATGTACAGTTTTGACTTTCCTACGATTTTATTATATGTAATAGATAATAGATTTGGCACAAAATTACACCTTTCTAGTACTGAGGATTTTTGCGCTAAACTACGGACGGGTGGACGAATATAACGAAACTATAAGGGATCTTAGTTTACTTCTGATCCCTAATGAACCTAAACGAGAGCCTTAAATTTTTTGGCAAGTCTGTTAAAAAACCATTATTACATTTTATCTAACATTTTACCTAACAATTATTTATATTTTTTCTTGATCTTTGTATTTAGTTGGTTTTTTTATATAGTAAGTATAGGTACATAATATACTCGTAATCTATGTGATAGTGTTGAATATGACTTGGAATATTTCTGATTAACTGTTTGGACATTTGACAAAACTATATCACAATGACCTAATAACATAAAAACTGACTTAAAGGTCGAAAGTACTTGCTTCCGCAAATGTGATCATTGTCAACGATCCGGAAAAGAATACAATTCGATGCATCTTGACAAGTGGCGCCTACTAACCGAACCGAAACAGTAAAAAATCAAGCCAAAGTTGTTCAAAAGTCAGTCATGTTGACTGTTTTCTTAACTATCGCGGTGTTGTACACTCAAAATTCTTGCCAGAAGGTCAAACTGTAAGGCTATGTCCGCATAGACAGACGGCTTGCTTAGCACCTAGAGCCTAGCGAACACCAAGGCAAGTAACTTAGTAAAATTGACGTTCCAATGTGTTTGCGATCGGCCGCACAACGCACTAGCTAGGCGCCAAACGCGCAGTGCGGTCGATTCTTTTAATAATATAATATAGTAAACAAGCAGATAGGTATCCTGACGGAAAGAGTCAACCATCGCCTATAGACACCAAAGGTGTTAATGGTGCGTTGCTATCTTGTGGCGAGGTCTAATGCCACATGCATAAGTTTACCGGCTACCTTACCCTCTAAACCGGAACACGACAGGGACAAGCACTGACGCTATTGCGGCAGGAATAGGTAATGCGGTGGTAACAGACCCGGGCGAGACAATGCAAAACTCTACCACCTAGTAGCCACGATGGTGTGAATCCAATAGCCAATCGCTCGCCTTTTACAACCTGCCTGGCAGAACAACAGTTGGTCTATTGTACAAAGGAGCCCGGAACCAACACGGGGAAAATCTTCTAGATCGCTAACATTCTAGAATCTAGAACGTTCGTTTTACTACGCTACTCGCTAGATATTTCTCCTGGCTGTAGGGGCTAAGCAAGACGCCTGTCTGTGCGGACGTAGCCTAAATAAAGGAAATTCTTTGAGCGTTATGGTACAGTTATGCGGCGTTTAAGAGAGTTTTGACGGGAAAGACCAAACTTGTGAAAGGATAATGTGATTTTGTACAACGAGAATGTGAACACCAAACTCAATAAATACCATCAAGCCCTATTCACCAGATCTCCAGCCGACTTCTTTATTTTTCCTAACTTCAAATTATCACTTCGTGGTAGTGTGGCACACCACCGTTTTCATTCAGTAGAAGACATAAAGGAAAACGCACGGCGAGAACTAAACTGGATTCCGAAAAAATGTTTTGATGTTTGGATAATTCGTTTACGTAAGTGTATCGTTTCTGTACTAGCATACTTTGAAGGGGATAAAATAAATTTGGACAAATAATTAACTGTGGTGTAATATTGATTCTTTTCCCGGTACTTATTTGATAAAGTAATTCTTGTAATTATTATTTGTTACGAGATGCACAAGCCACTGAAGTGATCTTAAAAATTATTTCACGATTAGAAATCTACACTATTTAGGCTACTTTTTTACCCGACTGTACAAAAGGAAGTGATGGTTTTGGTTCAAGCTTACAAGGTCGCAATTAACAGCCGGTCTTTAATAATTAATGCAACATATCACCAATATTTTAATGACAATTACAAATCGACACCCTTACACCAGTTTCCAATCATTCACTTCATTATTTTTGTATTGGGGGCACAATTATCTACTTATTAGCGACACGATACACGACTGCAAATTTTATTATTAATTGGCCCCGTTGGATAAATGATTAGTGATCCTGGTTATGCTACTCGCTGTAGCTGGTATTTTAACAACTTTAGTTAATACTAGCTGCAGCGTACATGCAGCTCGCTGCATTTTAGAGGATTTTGGCGAATCCCGCAGGATCCGTCAAATCCGTCCCGATTAATTTTTCCGGAATAAAAAGTAGCCTATGTGCTATTCCAGGTTTCAATTCATTTTCATTTCATTCAAATTCGTTTAATAGTTTTTGTGTGATTGAGTAACAAACATCCATCCATCCAAACTTTCGCATTTATAATATTAACTAGCTGTTGCCCGCTACTTCGTTCGCGCGGACTTCGTTTACTCCGCACAGCTCCTCCGTCGATAGCGTGATAATATGTAGCCTATATGTTGACCCGACCTGTTAGTAATATTCATGCAAAATTTGAAGTAAATCCATGCAGTACTTTTTGAGTTTACCCCGGACATACATTAACTTTCCTACGATTTTATTATATGTATATATAGACAACTAGCTGACCCGGCAAACGTTATTCCCTTTTTAACTACTCTTATTCTTTTTTCTACATTTTCTCACCTTTTAAACCTTCCCTGGACTTAAACAATTAATTCAAAACCAAAATTAGCCAAATCGGTTCAGCCGATCTCGAGTTTTGGGAGACCAACGAACAGCAATTGATATATATATATATATATATATATATATATATATATATATATATATATATATATATATATATATATATATATATATATATATATATATATATATATTATTATATATATATATGTTTAATGCAATAAAAATCACACCTATATTAATCAGTTATGTTAAATAAGCCTATGCAAGGGCAAAAAAATTTTTACACAAGCCATAGAAAGCTACCATACCTACTTTGATTGATTTCTATAAGATTGATGACGAAACTATGTTTTAATCGAAGGATTGTGCAAGTGGATCGCCAATTTTTTGTATGGACGTAGCATTCAAGTTGTCATTGACGGTATGTGTTCCGACGAAAAGGCCATCGATGCTGGCGTCCCACAAGGCTCAATATTATCTCTAACACTGTTTCTTTTGTATATCAATGATATGCTGCAATTAGGCAGCATTCATTGCTATGCAGATGACAGTACCATTGACGCCTTTTACAAAGATAGTCAAAGCTTCCTAAAGCTCAGGTGGCGGATTGTAGGAATGGGATTGTGACTGAGGTAGAGGCCAACTTGGAGCAAATCATGGAATTGGGTACGGTTAATCTTGTAGAGTTTAATAATTAATCCGTCAGATACAAGTTTGCGTGTTCAGTGCCAAAAAGAATCCTGTTGATTTGGCGCCCCAGCTTAACTTATGAATTAAGAAAATCATAAGACCATCTTCCTTTTTTAATAAGATTGCAAACAAGCAGATGGCTCTCCTGCTGGAAAGAGAAACGATCGCCCAAGGGCACCAAGGGATGTTAATAGAGCGTTGCTAATCGTAGATCGTGTAGAGTGATCGTGTGGCGGGATGGCTTTATCAGCTAACTCACCCTCCAAACCGGAATACGACAGTGACAAGCATTGACGCTATTGCTGCAGGAATAGCGAACTTTTCGCCATTTACGACGTGCCTATATATATATATATACATATATATATATATATATATATATATATATATATATATATATATATATATATATATATATATATATATATATATACATATACATACATACGTGTGTATAATATAATAAAAAATACCAAATTTCGTATCAATCACGGTGGTGATACCTTTTCTAAAATAAAAATAGCCTAAGTTGCTCCTTATTACAACGTTTTATAAGATAGACCATCCGAAGAAGGATTTCCGGGACAAAAACTATCCTATGTCCTTTATCGAGTCTCAGACTATTTTTGTATCAAATTTCATCCAAATCAGTTCAGTAGTTTAGGCGTAAAGACAGGCAAACAGATAAAAGAGTTACTTTCGCATTTATAATATTAGTATGGACATAGAAAACCTTATAGCACTATCGCACACAAGATGCACTCCCTGACCAAAGTCAAGTTTAGGTATAAAAATATACGTAGACTCGTCAGAGCTATTCGTCTGCAAGCAAAACTGAAACTTATAACCGCGCGCGAACTGCTTGAGTGCCCCAGGTTTATGACCGAGCTGCAAATGTCGGCAAGGGGTTGTCATTTATAAAGTTTTTGTACCTAGTTGATTTATTAATTAAGATAAATAAGTAGATTAGATATTAAGCCTAAACTTAAAAGACGTTGCGGGTGTCGGAAAGCAAAACAATATTTTTAAGTATGCGTGAGCGCGACGTGACCGCTACTGTCATGCGAGCCGAGCGACAGAGCACTGCCATACGTCGCCCGGGCGGCGCGCTGGCCGAATATACCTAAAGTGCGGAGTGACACCCCCCCTGGTATGGATGTTGGTAGATAGGTACGCTGGAAGCGAAACAGGTAGATATACCAAAAAAATGGTAGATATGGCAACACACCGAACAGACAAATAAGCACGAAAGTAGTCGCACAGACTACGTGGCCAGCGGCGCCTTAGGGTCACCTTACATTGACCAAAATCAAAGCAAAGCGGCACATCAAGTTATTAAAATTTAAAATATATTCATTTCTATATCCATTAGTTAACGTACGTGTTATAAATCCACTCGACTCCAACAAAGCGTTGTCGCGCGCCTTTGCATTTACAAAACACAAAACTGTACATTACGTAATGGAAATAAAGATGAATATACTTTGAAGTTTAAAAACAAGACGCGTCGCTTCGCTTCTACTCTACGTCAAGCTTTAATATGAGTGATCCTTAGCAGTGCAGCTTAGCGAGCGTCAGCGCGCTTTTGTCGTCTCTTCTAACGGCGCGCGACGCTGCCGCGGCTGTCTGCTGCCATTTCAATGTGTTTTGAGCCTTAAGGTTCCATTTATACAGTCCCAGGGTCATACGAAGCATTTACCGGTTGATTACATTGCGTAACGGACGCTGAACAGTTCGCAAACATATTGTAAATAAAAACACTACAATAATAAAATTATAGTACAATGTTTACTGATAAAATTTTGCGAATATTTTGTGTAAATCTGGTGTTTCTTTTCTTTAAATTAAATGTATCTGAAAGCCGTTTATCGAGCCCTCTCATAAAAAATGTAAGTATTTCTTATATCGCACCAATGCTAGGATAAGTAGCGACCCTGTTTTCCAATCTACACCTAGGTGGTTAGGTGTGATTTGCAGCATATATAAATAATTGCAGCATATATAAAATCATTTCCAAAATATGATTTTTATATATTTTTTTGTTTTATTCCGTTTTATACAGTGGGTAACACATACCCTGTCCAATTGTCAAAGGCATTACTTGGTAGTTTAATACAATGTAATCATTTAATTCAAAAAAAAAATTCATTTAATCAAAAAAAAATTTAATACCCATGTATTGATAGATTTTTTACATATTTGCTAATTTAAGGGAAAATTAGTTAATTTAGAAACTAAAGCATTTTAAAATACGAATCATTTTTATTTTTAGAGATAGAATTATATATTTCATTATTTTTTTGGGATAATATCGGGCAGGGATTTGTGACTCACTGTATATCAATCAAGAAATATTAAATAATAAAAAACAGACGCGTGCGAGTCAGACTCGCTCCCCAAGGGTTCAGTACAAAGTAGGTACATAATATAAATAAATCAGGAATCGAGTCTCGCAGTTCTTCCAAGCTTTTCTTAAAATTTATTTTTTAAAACGTTTGTACTTTATTATGACTTGTATTTTTTATGAATTGACTAGCTGTTGCCCGCAACTTCGTCCGCGCGGACTTCGTTTACTCCGCACAGCTCCTCCCCCGTAGTTGATAGCGTGATAATATGTAGCCTATATGTTGACTTGACCTGATAGTAATATTTATGCTAAAAAATGCATGCATTTTTGAGTTTACCCAGGACATACATACAGATAAACAGACAAATATTCTAAAAACTATATTTTTGGCTTCGAAATCAATTGTAGATCACGCCCCAAGTGTTCTTTTAAAAAAATATTCAATGTACAGTTTCGACTTCCTACGATTTGATTATATGTATTGATTATAATGGTCTCCAGATTTTTCCCTGTACTCGTTGTATAAGATAATACAACTGGCCAAATTTCCTAGTTCTAGGTGAACGGAAAGTGCTCTATAAATTTTAATTCCCTTGAGAGTAGAAATATACGTCTTATGCGGCATAAACAGCAATATCTTCCACCTCAAATATCATAGTTGCTTCTATAATTCTTCTTTAATTACTTCTCTAATATAGACCACCGGTTTGCAACTGGTGTGCAGCGGCACAGAATACTGGAGACATTCCGAGATATCGTGTCCGTGAGAGGTGTCTATGTGTGCGTTGCTCGATTATTACTTGTATGTAGATTGACTGCTGTTAGTCTCCAGTATTCTGTGGCAGCGATAAACATTGGTGTGCCGAGTGTGCCGCGAACTGTAAGCCGATTGAAACCACGGGTAAAAAGATTTGAGCCATCGCGGAACGTCTGGTACACTTGGTTACTCTGCCACTTTTTTAACCGAAGCGCCGTGAAACCTTGGTTAATCTTATATATAAAATTCTCATGTCACAATGTTCGTTCCCGTACTCCTCCGAAACGACTTGACCGATTCTCATGAAATCTTGTGATCATATTGAGTAGGTCTGAGAATCGGCCAACATCTATTTTTCATACCCTTTAGTGATAAGGGTTGTCCACCCTTAACATTTTTTACTAAGAAATAATTTATATGGTAAAACGTTTGTCGAGTCAGCTAGTTATATAATAAAATTGAAAGTGCCAAAAGATTGGCAATGCTTTTTTATATTTTTATCTAGCAAATAAGAAGACGATTTCGCTAATGAACAGACAACCATCGCCTATAGACATCAAAAATCTTAATGGTGTTTCGCTATCTGTGTGGGGGGTGGTAATAAATTATTTAGTAATCTGTGGTAATAACCACATGCATATCTACCGGCTCCTTACCCTTCAAACCGGAACAAGCATTGACGCTATCAGGGAAAGAATAAGCAAGTAAGACGGTGGTATCAAGACCCAGCCGAGACATTGCACAACGCTACCACCTAGTAGTCACAACGGTAGTGACACGTAAAGTCACTTTTTTTGGGGGACAGGCACCAATACGGTCGAGGCCTTGAAAATTGAGGTGACCCTCTCACCACTGCCTGAACATTCCAATATATAGAACCTCGTCATAGCCCCATCCCATCCCACGTTGCTATTCTATTATTTTAGTTTTAATTGTCATTAGGGGTCATCCATAAATTACGTCACACGAATTTCTTGATTTTTTTGACCCCTATCCCGTACTCGTCATAGCTGGTAACATTTGTGAGACCCACCTCCTTCCTAGTGTGATGTCACATATTTTACAATTTTACATTGGAAAAATTATCTGCTTCGATTATTTTTTATTTATACAGGTATTACATTTTGAAAAAATGTGATGTCACAAAATTTGGGATCCCTCCCTACCCCTTGTCACACAATGTCAAACTTCCTCGACCCCCTCCGTCGCCCTTAACGTGTGACGTAATTTATGGATAGCCCGTTAGGTAATGAAGAAGAGCAAATAATGAAGTTCATTATCATTCCAGATATCCAAAGTTTTATGAGACGTTTCGTGACAATAGATAAAGTAGCCCATTTGCAGTTTATATACTATTCACGTTTGTGCCAGTAATCGTAGCGCATACTTTCAGCATTACCTATTTTACGACCGCTATGGATTTTGGCAACATTTACTTATTTAAAAATGGGTAAAGAGCGTGTCAGGCCACGCGCAATGTAGGGTTCCGAGGTTGTCCATCACAATAATGCGGACTAAGAAGAGGGCTTTTATAGTTCCATACTATGGACATTTAAGCTATTCAACGTCAGTGATAAATATATTATATCCGCATCACAGGTTCACCGTCTATAAAACTTCTCTAAGAACATTTTATAAGTTGGCTGACTGTTAGTCAAAAACTTGTAAAGCCTTATAAACCGTGATAGTTTTCGTTTTAATTACATTACATTTACTACTACCATTATTTCCCCAAACCAACCAACTGGTTGGTTGCTAACTAACAAGCTAACTAACTTGCAGGTTTGGGGGGGACACTTAACTCTAATAAAAATTAGCGCTTAAAAGTTTAATATTTTACAAACGATTCCCTTAATCGAAAACTTGTTTTTACAAACCTACAATATTTTTTAAAAACCTATCCAACGATACCCCACACAATGGGATTCGTGAGAAAAAAAAATAATTTTCCCACTTTACATGTAGGGAAGCTAACCTGAAAAAAATATATCAAGATTTTATGGTACCACTTTGTTGACGTGACTAATATGTATTTTCGTGCCAAATTACAGCATTCTAACAATAAGGATCTCTGAGCAATAGCGAAACTATAAGGGTTCCTTGTTATTCGGAACCCTAAAAAGATAAATGTGTATTTAAATTCACTAGCGATCACCCTATGGTCGAAATTCGACCATAGACTAAACGTTTGACAAACGACTTAAATCGTAAAAAAAATATTATACATGTGTATGTATTAATTGTGGTTAATATAACGCATAGCGTTAAATTATAGCGCGCTATGTATACTCAAACTCAACGTATAGCGTACTGTTACACCCCTTATAGTCTGCTGATTTGCAATCATAACTGCAAATCATCAATAAAGTAAATAAGTGGTAAACGTGAGAAACCAGTTTACCACTAGGTGGCGCTGTATAAATCACATACAAATTCCTAGTAAACTCGAAACACGCTCACGATCGAATGCGAAAAGAAAAACTCACACTTAGCACTCTGTTCACAAAAGTGCCTGAGTGACAGAGCTAACAGTACGCTATTAGGAAATTATGGTATTATTTTGTTTTCTAGGTATACCGTGGCGGCATACATTTCGAAGGACCTTCCTGGGTTAAGGACGAAAATGCCCTTTACTGGGTCGACATAGATGGACAAACGGTCTATAGGCTGGACGAGGAAACTGGTGCAGTTACGAGTCGACATACAGGTAGTTAGGTAAACATAAGATATTAAATTGTAGGAGGTTCAGTTGATTGACTAATCTCGAAATTATATCGAAAAAATATTTTTTAAACATTTTTCGTCAACTTTAACTTGCAAACAAATCGATTTTGATCCGATTTGCTGAATTCAACACAATTTTAGTACTAAAATATTGTAAGAGGTTTACATTAATTGACAAATCTCGAAGTAAGGTCGACATTTTTTTTTCAAAATTTTACGTCAACGTTAACTCTGGAACGAATTCACCGATTTCGATCCGCTTTGCAACATTCGACGCAGTTTTTCAAGGAAAAAAGCTAACTTGATTTTAGAAGCAACCGGTAAAATAGTAATAGTAAGTTATTTAAAAAAACGTACTGGCGACGTTCGACTGGTTCACGTTCACAGACACACACACACACGCACGCATGCACACACACGCACGCATGCACACACACGCACGCACGCGCACTCTCTCTCTCTCACTCTATCTCCCTCTCTGTCTCACACATACACACATACACGTACGCACACACACTCTAATTTGACAGGCGCATACAAAAGTTTACCATTTTTAATTTCGCAGAACGTGGGCCCGTATCTTTTGTAGTCAGAGTAAAGGACTATCCAAAAGTAATACTGCTGTCTATCCAGTCGGAGTTACATCTGTTATCGTGGGATGCGCCTGCAAACGAGTCGTCATTTCGACGGCTGTGTTCAGTGGACATGGGGAAACCGGACAACAGATGTAATGACGGCAAGGTTGATGCCAAGGGAAGGCTTTGGTTTGGTGAGTTTCTAGTTTTTTACAACTGCTACTGTTGGAGTTCGGCTCTCTCTGACGGATGTAGACCAGTGATGCCTAACACTTTTCATATTATTACCAATATCATCCATTGAGCAAAGTATCTTACACCAATTTTAATTAAAAACGCCATTAAACGTAACAAACCTGTTTTAAATATTTATATTCACTAACGATCATCCTGGGAAGAGATTAGACCATGGACTACACAACAAAATCTCTTTTTAGTTTAACAACAGAATTTAGCCCTAAAAAAACAGTATACATGTGTGTATATTATAATGTATGTCATATGAATATAGTGCGTGTAATGTTTATTTTTATTAATTTAATGTATTTTAATGCAAATTATTAAATAAATATTAGGTTTTTACATTCCTCTGCAATGTAAACGTTAAATGTGCAAATTTCATATATATCAATCAATGCGTGTATTTTGTTTAAAAGAAAAAAAGCTTGGAATTAACTGCTCCTCGTATCAATCTGTAACAATGATTATTTTAATTGATTGAAAATTGGACGTAGTTAAACGAAAAGGATCCAATCCACAATATGGTCAAAAATGAATTAAGTGCACCAAACTGCTGCTAAACTGCTAAACATCAATAGAATTGGCCAGTAAAAAAACATCTAAGCAAAAATAGCTCTCTATTACTTTATTCAACGTTAGAACTAGTCCCCATGTATGGCACGTTAAAAAATTAAAAAATATCCAACTTCAAACTTCAATATTTTTAAATAAATGTTGTGTGGATTGGATCCTTTTCGTGTAACTACGTCCAATTATATTTTATATTGCTTATTCAAAAAAAGACAAGCCCAGTTATTTTCTTTTGCCAGATCTTCACAATGTGTGTCCGCGTTTTGATCCGATAGTAGCTATTTTTATGGAAGAGGGGGCAAACGAGCAGGAGGTGCACCTGATGTTGAGTGATCACCGCCGCCCATGGACATCTGCAATACCAGAGGCCTTGCAGTTGCGTTGCCGCCCTTTTAATTAAAAAGCTATAAAATTGTCGACTCGTCAAGTAAGTATTTTATCCATAGTATCCATAGAACAACACTAGAAGTCATATTCATTACTGATATTGACTACGATCAATTATTTATTACAAACAGGTTTACTTGTTTCAAGATGTTTACCATTGCGAATTAATTATTTATCAGAAGTTAATGATCCATACATAATTTAAACGTAAGTTTGTCAAGGTAGTTTATATTGTCGTATGACGGGAAAAACTCATTTAAATTAACATAATTACCATTTCGAGACAGATACATTTTAATTATTTTTTTTTTGCTCATGATTTAAAAAGAAATGTAATACATAAGTTTTCCTCTTCATTTGTTATTAGAAGATGTACTTTGTTTGACGTGATGACCTTTTTTAAGTCAAGATAGAGCATATTTTGTGTCAATGACTCAAAATCACAAAACTGTATTTAGTGAGTTTTACCTCTTGACGAACGATATTATTACGTCATATTAAAAAAAGTTAAAAGAAATACAGACGTTCGCCGAATTGAACCACTGTAATGGCTGGTTTACATTGTCATAAGTTAGAGCTTAGTTAAGTCTAAAGTCCGTCATAACTTTTTTGTCAGATTTATAAAATTGTGAAAATTATAGATAAATAAGCATTTTTTATTGTTTGTAAGAATAAGAACATGTTTTGTCAAGTGGAGTGCCCACAGACCACACAAATACTAATAGACACGGCGATGGCCGGGAAACGTGTAGCCTTTCATATGAACTATTTGTAAATGACAAACGCTTGTAGATAATTATATCTTAAATAAAACGGAAATATGCTATGTTGTGCTATTTTATCGTACCAAATAAGAAGCCAATGCTTAAAAATTGCCCCTTTCATTTCATCGGTATGCACTACAATCCTGTATTTCTGGATCTAAATTCAAGCTACACTGATAAACCTAAGAATATGCCTTAAAAGACGTATCCAGTATTATTTTTACTTTATTATGTACCAGCTGTTGCCAGGGACTTCGTCCGCGCGGACTTCGTTTACTCCGCACAGCATCTCCCCCGCAGGTGATAGCGTAATAATATGTAGTCTATATGTTGACCCGACCTGTTAGTAATATTCATGCAAAATTTGAAGTAAATCCATGCAGTACTTTTTGAGTTTACCCCGGACATACATTGACTTCCTACGATTTTATCATATGTATAGATTTTTTTTTTTATGTATGTCACATGAATGTAGTGTGTCTACCTAATGTTTATTTAATTTTTTATGATATGATATGAATTTTAATGATATGTATTTCTAATGCATAACATTAAAAATGTTGGGCTTCTGCACTCCTTCGCAATGTAAACTTTAAGTTTAAGGCGAGGTATTTGAGAAAATGGGTGGCGCGGTACACATACAGACAAGCAGACAAAAATTCTAAAAACTATATTTTTGGCTTCGGTATCGATTGTAGATCACACCCCAAGTAGGTATTTTTTTAAAAAAATATTCAATGTACAGTTTTGACTTTCCTACGATTTTATTATATGTATAGATTTGACTCAACACACCCTTAACTTGACGGGATTTACATTTTTGTCTAACATCTTTTTTATCTGTAGATTTTTCCCGGCCATATTATTTAACCTTTTAATATCCCTATAACAAGGAACTTATATATGATAACTGGAATTGTTACGAAGCAATATTTGAAAAATAAAAATGTACTTTATGTTGTTACTTATAAAGTTGACATTTGTTTCTTACTTAACAGAGGGAAAAAACGTTCTGAGCAAGACAACGACTTGAGTGGATGTTGTCCCTTTCTTGCAATTGCCAGTGTTAAAATATGGTAGATTTATATATTCGGTAATCGTTAAATCCTTTTTATTCATTCACGTCGATAAATATATTAGCATAAAATGTATTGTAATTAACATAGTGAGTTCTAAAATGTGCTTATTTTAATTATTACGTTATTACTTATGCAATGCAAATACTTTTTCTCAAATTGGTAGAATTACTTAGTAGTAATTTGCAAACTACGCATGGCCACACTTATATATGGCGATTGGCGCTTTATTTAGTAGAAAGAGACACACTCCACTCATGTCGTGGTACTTTTCGGAACGATTTTGAAGCGCGTGTAAGCATTCCGGGTAGAATATAACTTCCTTGCCCTATAATTTAATCTACAGAATCCAATAGGCCCCAACGACGGTCGAAATCTATCAATCCCATAGGTCTCTACGACCCATTAAGCATCTTGGGCTGGCCTAATATAATACCAATTTTATTAACTATACTAGCTTTTGCCAGCGACTTCGTCCGCGCGGACTTCGTTTACTCCGCACAGCTCCTCCCCCGTAGGTGATAGCGTGATAATATGTAGCCTATATGTTGATCCGACCTGATAGTAATATTCATACAAAATTTGTAGTAAAACCATGCAGTACTTTTTGAGTTTACCCCGACATACATACAGACAAAGACAAAAATTCTAAAAACTTCGGTCGACTTCGGTGTCGATTGTAGATCACGCCCCAAGTATTCTTTTAAAAAAATATTCAATGTACAGTTTTAACTTTACTACGATTTTATTATATGTATAGACATTATAAAAAATATTCAGTGTACAGTTTTGACTTTCCTACGATTTTATTATATGTATATAGATATTATAAAAAATATTCAATGTACAGTTTTGACTTTCCTACGATTTTATTATATGTATAGATTAAAATAAAAACTGGCTAAGTGCGTATCAGGTCACGTGCGGTATTTTATCATTGCAACGGTTTCTTTCAGGCACAATGGGGAAAGAAGTAGACCACAATATAGACAATGATCAGGCTACTTTGTACATGGTCACCGAACACAACTACCGGAATCCAGAAGTTAAAGTCAGGCCCGTGTCAGTTTCAAATGGCATCGCGTGGACTTCGGACAACAAATTCATGTTCTATATTGACTCTCCAACCAAGAACGTCGACGTATTCGATTTTGATCTAGATACTGGCACTATAAGTAAGTAGAGCATACGATTGATATCATTGAACGTTGTGTCAAGAGTCTGAAGCTAAAATCAAAGAGGTATCAAGGAATAGATTGTTTGTGCGATGAGTTATGAATACACCCCGTGTTGGTCCCGGGGTTCTTTGGAAAATAGGTCAACTGCCGTTCTGACAAGCAGGTCGTAAAAGGCGACCGATTCATTATACGAGTCGTTACCATCGTGGCTACTAGGTGGTAGAATTCTGAATTGTCTCACTCGGGTCTGGTACCACCGCCTTACCTATTCCTACCGCAATAGCGTCATGGTGCAGCTACACATGTCGGGCTACGGCGAAAGTTTGCGCTAGCCCGAACTACATCGCGACACCTGCTTACGTCATAATGACGTCGTATTATCAGGTTATATTTTTGCGTCCCGCGACAAAGAAAACAAATTACAAGTGGCCGTTCATTAAACTCTTTAATTTTATAAACTGCTAGCTGACCCGCGCAGCTTAGCCGGCGAGTAGATAAATATGTCGTCGAAATAGCTTTTAATACAAATTTCATCCCCTATTTCAGCCCTTCAGGGTTTGATTTTTGAACAAAAAAATTACCTACTTTGACCCCGGATCTTCAACTATTTCCATGCCAAATTGCTTGAACGACTGGACCGACTTTGACGGAACTTTCACTGGCAGATAGCTGATGTGATGGGGAGTAACTTAGGCTACTTTTTTTTAGAAAATTTTCTACGCAGACAAAGTCGCGGGCTTAGCGAGTATATCATAAATACCTGGCAGAACGACAGGGGCGGATTGGTCATCATAATCGTAATGCAAGCAAACGGGTTACACTAGGAAATTTATATAGGTATATCTAAGTATTTATTTTTAGTTAACTTCATGTGCAAATTACAGTTTGCTATTATTATTATTGTTTATCATAATTATATTATCTATTGTGTTGGCCGCGCTAAATATATCACCCGCGGACCGCAGTTTGACGCCCACTGCAGTGACACGTCAAGGCCCTTCGCGATGTAGTTCGGGATATCGCGATAGCACGAACCTTCGCCGTAACCCGATGTATGTAGCTGCACCCTCAGTACTTGTCATTGTTGTGTTCCGGTTTGGAGGGTAAGGTAGCCGATAAACTTATGCATGTGGCATTAGACCTCGCCACAAGATAGCAACGCACCATTAACATCTTTGGTGTCTATCGGCGATTGACTCTTTACATCAGGAGACCCATCTGCTTGTTTGCTATCTTATGATATAAAATAAATGAATGTTATTGAAGAAAGCAAGTGTGCTTGACACGGATTTACCGATATTAGGGTAAAAGTGGGAACCTTGCCCGCAGGATAAATAGCATGGGATATGTCGCGCGTGATAAAAGAGAGGTTTGACCAATAACGAGAACTTATATCTCGTTTAATGCTACGACAAACGTTTCCTAGTTACATTGCTTCGATTAGATATGAGTTCCTCTTTTTGGTCAAACCTCGGTGTACCCTCAGCGGGTTGGTCATCGAATTATTTATAATTTTGTTACTAGTAATAATTATGTAAATGTACATAAATAGTAATACAATCCGACTTAATGTAGTATAAAGTAACTCTACCAACCAGTAGTCTACACGTTTGGGCTATCCTTGGCCTTTTACGAAATGCTTTTTTTATGGAATAGGGGCAAACGGACAAGAGGCACACTTGATGGTAAGTGATCACCACCGCCCATGTACAGCAACACCGGAGGTCCTGCAGGTGTGTTGTCGGCCTTTAAGGAATGAGTATGCTCTTTTCTTGAAGGCCCCTAAGTCGTATCGGTTCGGAAACACATCCGCTGGTAATTGATTCTATAGAACAGTAATGCGAGGCAAAAAATGTCTTGAAAATCGCACTGTAGTGGATTTGCAGACATCCAAATGATGAGGGTGGAATACAGAATTTTGGCGTGATGTCCGATGGTAGAAATCAGCGGGTGGTAATTAGCCGAACAGCATGAGAGAACAGAGCATACAGAGATGCAGAGAAAACCAACATCTCTTCGCAACGCCAAAGGATCAAGCCGACCCGAAAGATCCCGGTCATCGACGATACGGATGCTTTACGGTGGGGCAATTACAAACACATTTGTTAAATCCTACCACAAAAAGCGTTTCTTATTTTACTTAGACCTGCACAATACCTAGATATGCGCCATAAAAAATCAGTACTTAAATAAATTTTAAGTTTCTGGATACACCCGTGGTTCTTAACTCGTTTATTACTAGGTTCTCTCTGTTTGTATTCTGGATACACCCGTGGTTCTTAACTCGTTATTACTAGGTTTTCTCTATTTGTATTCTGGATACACCCGTGCTTCTTAACTCATTTATTACCAGGTTTTCTCTGTTAGTATTCTAGATACACCCGTGGTTCTTAACTCGTTTATTACTAGGTTTTCTCTGTTTGTATTCTGGATACACCCGTGGTTCTTAACTCGTTTATTACTAGGTTTTCTCTTTTTGTATTCTGGATACATCCTTAGTTCTTAACTCGTTTATTACTAGGTTTTCTCTATTTGTATTCTGGATACACCCGTGCTTCTTAACTCATTTATTACCAGGTTTTCTCTGTTAGTATTCTAGATACACCCGTGGTTCTTAACTCGTTTATTACTAGGTTTTCTCTGTTTGTATTCTGGATACACCCGGGGTTCTTAATTCGTTTATTACTAGGTTTTCTCTGTTTGTATGGAAACGGTAACGTCGTACTAATACTAATTTAGGAAGATAGAGCATTTGTTTTGTCGCCTGGCGGCTCCTTAGCAAAAACTAAAAGTATCAATTCAATCGCGACCACTAGCTGGTAAAGTGCAGGGAAAACTGAAGACACGATAGCCTTACCGATTTTTGCCGACACTGTCGTATTCTAACTTTAAAGTTAAGATAGTACCTAGTTATAAACTCAAACAAACTCAATTAAGCATACATTGGCGACTTTAATCTTTCATTTAATTTATGATTTGACGTTATATTATATCAATTACCATGCCTCAAAGATAGAAACGCATAGTTAACATCTTTGATGTTTCTTGTTTGTTATTTGTAATTTCTTCCTTTCAAGAGAGCCAAAAGCTTGTTTATTAGCCTACTCTTATCAATATTCCAAATGCGAACATTGTGTGTGGGAATGTCTATTGTTTATACATATATGTGTGCGAACTGTGCGTGCGTGTGTGTGTGTGTGTGTGTGATTTTTATTAATTTTATTAAATTCTTATGCATATTATATAAAAATATTAGCTTACGCAACTCTTTCTCCGTATAAAGTTCAACTGTACCAAATATAATATTCCTTAGTTCGCGTACTTTTCATAAAAAGGGTACAACATTTTCGCCTAATATGTAGATAGATATAACGAATATCGTATGAATATTTGCCGTATTCGCGTGACATTCATGATAAATATGACCAACATTCTAATACAAAGTTTTAGACAGATTTTTACGGTACATGAAAAATGCACAACATATAAAATTATTGAATTCAAGTAATTGAATTACAGGAAATAGAAGAACAATATTCAGTTTTCCAGCCAATAACGTAACCGGTGTTCCCGATGGAATGACCATTGATACCGACGACAACTTGTGGGTGGCCTGCAATGGCGGCAGTAAGGTAAATATTATACACGGAAAATTGCTAAACAATATGCACAATATGCATAAAATTGCACCCGTCTGTCACAACACCTGCCTGTCACAACACCCGTATATCTCAGTAGAATGTGAGTAAAAGGTAAAAACAAGAATCACATGTGGGATAACTAAATTACTGAGATTTTCATTTTTGATAATAACTTCTGAAAAATTCCATTAACACTTCTGCTCAATCTGGGAATCGATAAACATGTGTACAAATGAAAATACTCATTTGTAGCGCTACTACAGATTCTCGCATTCGAGTGCATCGAATTCACACGCTCTGGCCTCTTAGTATCGACGGCGAACTCGAGTGCAAAACTACAAGTACTCAGTAGGAAGGCGGGCCGGGCGGTCGGCACTCAGATGCGGGAGCCGGGAGTATGCCGAACTACATAATAACTAATAGTACTAGCGTTAAACAACTTAAAAAGTAGCGAGTGTCGTCATAGTATTACGAGCGAGGGCGAGGCGAGTGAGTACGGGACGAAACACGAATACGAGCGAACGAATCAAATGCTAATTGGGGACTGAGGGTCAGGGTGCGAGCGAACACTACTCTCTTGTATTAGAATTTAGAACTCTTGCACTCAAGTACTGAGCACAAAGAAATTGAATGCACTCGAATCGTTCCTCAGAATCGCGCATCGCTACTTTATATCTGCTAACACTAAACTATTTACTTTTTAAATTAATTTAACCATAGAAAAGTAATTTAAAAGCATTTAATAAATTTGGAGCAAGTGGACTCTTAAAAAAAGTATCTTCAGACACATATCTCCAAAGAGGTAGGCAGAGGTACAACAAGTGCACTCACGATTAGCAGAAGATACTAACGGCTGGTTTACGAGATGCAAATCAATTTTAACAAGCAATTAATCTGTGTTTAACATAATTTTTACAAGCAAATTATCTGTTATACACAATCTATGTGTTTTGCTTGCTTGTTAAAATTAATTTGCGTTTCGGAAACCGGCAGTTAGTCCCACAAAGTGATAGGTGGCAAGTGTATCGCTAACCGGGCACTTATCTAATCCTGGGCAATCTTGTTTTTATCAGAAAACTGAAAACACGCAGTTTTTTGATTTGCCAAACCCGGGATCTAATATAATCAACACAGTAACTGGACCACTACACCACGGAGGTAAATCTTTTTAAAACAATTTCTTTAACCATTAGCTAATTTAAAACTGATATTCTTGGGTTTTTTGTGGCTATTCAATTTTGTCAACAGCCAAATAATCAATTTCATTCATTTATTGACTTTACATCCAACATTATAAGCGTCAAAAAAACTGAATTTGTAATTCAATTTATATTAAAATTGTCGCAACGATTCAGGTTTATATATTGTTAACAATTGAAGTTATAAAAAATAATATACATTTTAATTTAAAGTGTTATACTGCAATGCCTATGGGCGTACAGAGGGGGAGGCAGGGAGGGGTAGCTGCCCCCCCCCCCTGAATTTGTTTACCCCTATAAACTATCTACTGTTGTAGGTAAAAATATAGTCTTAAAATGTATGCATGTGTCATAACATCAAAAAACGTTAAAGAGAAAGATCAGGAAAGCCATCCGCTTCTTTGCTATCAATATATCTATATATATATATATATATATATATATATATATATATATATATATATATATATATATATATATATATATATATATATTAGGGTGATTTTTTTTTTCACTTATTTTTTTTTTCGGTCCCATCGTGAATTCTTGTTGGAAATACCCAAAAAAAAATTCCCTGAAAGTTTGAGCTCTTAATATTAATTAACGTCCTCGACCAAGGCGTGTGAAGATTTCCCATTGAAAATACACAAAAACTCTGATTTTTAATTTTTGAATTTCTAAAGATCAGCGGCATTTCATGGGATCACTTTGACCGAAGATGGTTTTTTCTCAGAATTGAACGCTCTACAAAAGTGCCCATTGCCGCAAAGTCGTAACTCACACTGGCGAGGCAGTACGGGCCACTGAACCTGATTTTTTCATAAAATTCGCGTTTTTTCGCATTTATCTCGTAAATATGAAGACCTACGGAAAAAATGTAAAGGACAAACTTGTAGAGAATTCAATTTCCAACAAAAAATGTCCTATGGACCGAATCGCTAAGATCAATATTAAGCGAGATATTAAGCCTTGAATTTATTTTTTCGTGAAATTTTGGCCGATCATTGATTTAAACTTATTAGTATCTTGTTTACTTTCTCTGTTATGTTATAATAATAATAAATCAAATTATTAATAGTAAATAAATTCTTCTATCAATGTAGTTATTTTGCATACTTCGATATAACTCGAACTTTAAAATTCTGAAAATATCTTCTTTTCTGGCCGCAATTATTAAATTTTTCTTATTTTTTGTTAGAATCATCATCCGAGAAATGATTACAAGGAGTTTTTGGAGCTGAGCTGTATCTTTTTGGGTGGTATCAAAAGTCATAGAGCCGAATTTAAAGCCCCTGGTGCTTTTCATCACGCACGGTGGTTATCAAAAGCTCTCTATTGCTTGAAAATATATATGTTCAGAAAGCAGTTTCGAATGGGAGCAAATGAAAAAAAAAATTTGCAGAAAATATGTGTTTTCATCGTAATATTTTATGTAAAAATATGGTTTACTGCTCCTAATGGAATAAATGCTCCAAACTCGGATTTGCAATTAGTAAAAGATCTTATTGACTACAGGAAAATACATCCAGAAATTGCAAATGCAGCACTCGATAAATTGTCTCGACATTTGTGGTACTTACACGAAAATCTTGCTTGTTTAGCTCTTTTTGATGAAACTGTGTCAGTGGAAGAAAAACTAAAGATCATACAAAAAATAAATTCCCAGGTAGCGGTCAAAAAGCCTAGTAAACGTTTTTCAGTCGCTTATGAAGAAATAACTTCGTTATCCGAGAAAAACATAAGCGATTTTGTTAATCCAAACTCGTTGTTTATTTTTGAGCAATTTAAGCTCCCCTATGAATTTTTGCATACAGATCCAAGTTTGTGGGAATCAAATCTTGAGTATAAACGATGTTATGATACATTCAAAAAGTTAAAAGTAGTAAACGATACTGCGGAAAGAGGAGTAGCGCTAGCCGAAAGTTTTAATAAAGTATTGACTTATAACGAAGATGAAAGACAAAGAATTTTTCAAACTGTTCAGCACCATCGATCTCAATACACATCGTGCGAAAAATCACAATATATTGACAATGAATCAATCTAACAATTCATTTTTCTGCCATCAATAATAATTAATTAGTATTGTTATTTTTATTTTTATTAAAAACTTATTGTTGTTAATATAATTCGAACTATTATAATTTAATAAACAGTTAATAATATATAAATTATTTAAGTGTAATTGAATTCATAAGTTTTGTGCAAAAACTCGTAAATCCATTATTTATTAAAGATTCTTTAAATATAAGCTTTTATAATATAAGATATTTATCATATCCTATTTTTCTAGCCTTAAAAAAATATATTGAAGAAAAAATATAACATAACAGAGAAAGTAAACAAGATACTAATAAGTTTAAATCAATGATCGGCCAAAATTTCACGAAAAAATAAATTCAAGGCTTAATATCTCGCTTAATATTGATCTTAGCGATTCGGTCCATAGGACATTTTTTGTTGGAAATTGAATTCTCTACAAGTTTGTCCTTTACATTTTTTCCGTAGGTCTTCATATTTACGAGATAAATGCGAAAAAACGCGAATTTTATGAAAAAATCAGGTTCAGTGGCCCGTACTGCCTCGCCAGTGTGAGTTACGACTTTGCGGCAATGGGCACTTTTGTAGAGCGTTCAATTCTGAGAAAAAACCATCTTCGGTCAAAGTGATCCCATGAAATGCCGCTGATCTTTAGAAATTCAAAAATTAAAAATCAGAGTTTTTGTGTATTTTCAATGGGAAATCTTCACACGCCTTGGTCGAGGACGTTAATTAATATTAAGAGCTCAAACTTTCAGGGAATTTTTTTTTGGGTATTTCCAACAAGAATTCACGATGGGACCGAAAAAAAAAAAAAGTGAAAAAAAAAAATCACCCTAATATATATATATACATCTATATACACATCAGATATTAATTGCTGTTCGTTAGTCTCGTTAAAACTCAAGAACGGCTGAACCGATTTGGGAGAACAGCTGAACCGATTTGGGAGAACGCCTGAACCGATTTGGCTAATTTTGGTTTTGAACTAATTGTTTAAGTTCAGAGGAGGTTTAAAAGGTAAGAAAATATAGAAAAAAAATAAGAGTAGTTAAAAAGGCAGAATAACGTTTGCCAGGTCAGCTAGTAATATATAAAAAATATGTAATTTTCATTTTTTCATCATAGGTAATCAAAATAGATTCAAGAGCTGGGAAACTGCTAGAACACCATAAACTACCAGCCAACCAAATAACTTCAGTAATGTGGGGAGGACCTGATTTGTCCACATTATATGTGACATCAAGCAAGAGAGGTCTGTCTGCAGCGCAGCTAGGTAGAGAGCCAGAAGCTGGATCTCTTTTTGCAATAGAAGGCACTGGTGCAAGGGGATACTTACAAAATCAATTTGTATTTCCTAATGCTGACAAATATTAAAACAAATTGTTTTTATGTACACTGTCAAACATACTATTTTTAACTACATATTAAATTTATCAATATGGAATAAGTGCCTTTCAATATCTTTCAAACTGATTATATGTTGCGGTGCTTTGCGTATGTATGAAGATAAAAAAAAAGATTAAAGTCTTACTCCCATTTTTAGATGCAATTTTATAATACTTAATTTATCTATACATATAATAAAATCGTAGGAAACTCAAAACTGTACATTGAATATTTTTTTTTAAAATTACTTAAAAAAATAATCTATAATCGATATCGAAGCCAAAAATATAGTTTTTAGAATTTTTGTCTGTTTGTCTGTTTGTCTGTATGTATGTCCGGGGTAAACTCAAAAAGTACTGCATGGATTTACTTCAAATTTTGCATGAATATTACTAACACGTCGGGTCAACATATAGGCTACATATTATCACGCTATCACCTACGGGGGATGGGCTCTGCTGAGTAAACGAACTCCGCGCGGACGAAGTCGCTGGCAACAGCTAGTACATAATAAAATATGAAACAGAAATAATAGTTTATATTAATATTATTGTAACAATTTTTAGCTTTAAATTAATTTATTAAAATTTGTAAAGAAAATGTAGATATTTGAATAATAATATATAATATACCTTATGATTATAATAAACTTTTAACAATTCCACTTTTTTGTATGTCAGTGCATAACAATGTAGTTTTCAGAAGTAAGGTAATGTCTGTAAAAGTAGTTTGTCTTTAAGGTGCAGAGCACACTAAAAGCTGTTTTAATGGTCAGAGTTTGTATTATGTGCTTCGAAGCTTAAGCAATATCTTATATCAGTTAGAGCAAAATAATCAGCATTGTGTAATACAATTTGTGACTAGAGAATGCAAATGGAACAAAATATATATATATATATATATATATATATATATATATATATATATATATATATATTTTATTAGGGTAAGCCAAATAAAAGCCATATTAGGGTAAGCCAAAAAAACTAACCTATCGATTTTATGGGTTAAAATGAACCTATATATCGAAAAAAAAATTCCCCTGCAAGGAGAGATTTTTAGCTTAATTTTGAAAGGTCGACGGTGAGCATTCAAAGTTTCCCATTTAAATAACACGTAAAAAAATCTTTTTTCATTAAAAATAATGTAACTTTTGAACCACTTGAGATAAAAAATTTTTGATGGCAGATTCTTGAAGGGCACTAAATTTCCTACAAAATCATACCTGGTTCCATTTTTTAAAGTCAAAAATTCATATATTTACTGGCCATGAAACTTAAACAAAAAATCAAAATAAGCAATTTTAAGCATTTATTGTCAGAATACTTTTTATTTTTATATTTATATTAAATATTTATTATTATTATTATTTATATATTTATATTATATATACTTTTTATTTTTATATTGCGATTGCTTGTGGCCGAAATTCAACCATAGACTAAGCAATAAAATCTCTTATACATACATGATAACATACTCCACCATTCATGCAATTGTCCTAAAAAGGGGTACAAAGATTTTCCTTCACTTCAATATACCAATATCACTAGACAAATTACACTAATTGATCTAACCCCAAATTAAGCAAATTATTTGCTTTTCATATGGATGTCAGTTAACAAAACTGACACATAGAAATACATATACAGTATGTAAAAAAAACCCTGTCCGATCTGAAAGAGGCATAGAGGCATAAAGGCATTACTGAAAAAAATATTAAAATGCCTTTATTTCTAAAAATAAAAAAGATATGGTTTTTTTAATATTTGTCTTTTTACTTATATTTCCCTAGAGTTAAGCGAATATTTTAAAAATGACTACACCTTGTCACTGTTTGTTTCATTGTTTGGCTTTGGCGGCTTTCGTACAAACAACACGCGAAAGCGCACTATTTGTTTTTGGGCTTTTTAGAAAGGAACTTTAAAACGCGCCTCGTGTCCTTTAGCATCATCCGACTTGCGCGGCATACTTTGATAATAGAATTTACTAATTTGTAGGTGTTGTCATACTTAATGTATGGAAATACCATTTAAGATTATTGTTTTATTGGGAAAACTAATTAATTAATATCCATAAAATAATTACACATATGTAACTATATTATGGTACCAAATAACACCTTTAATTATCTGAAAGGGTTTTCTTTACACACTGTATAAATACTTTAATATACATGATAAATAGCAAAACCCAAAAATAGTTATGCTCATCACAACACAACATTGTGTTGACATTGCATACACAGATTGTACTACACTTCATATATTAATAGCAGCTGGTAATGGTTTATCCACTTGAACGTTTACATTGCGAGTTGTTAAATGCCTTAAATGTCCGAGTGCAACTGACATGTAGCGCAACTAAAAACCACATTACATTCCTCGGTAAAAACGTTTGTAAAAATGAAATTATATGTACTATTTGAAAATAAACAATACCTTTCTTTTCGTTAACGTATATAGAACGAATTTCAATGATGATACATGCTTGATACTAATATTTTCATACTTAAAAACAATATTAAACTCTGGATATTAGTATTTTTTTCCCAATTGGTTGAGGAAATATTTTTTGATTATTTTCTTGACTTTGTTTAATAAATTTATATCGATTGATATAAAACATAATATTTATGTTAATATAAAAATAATTATGTTTTAAAATCAACCAAATGATTATAAAACGTAATCATGGAGATAGTCGTCAACATATTTGAGCAAACGACAATAAGTTTTAATTTAAGAATTTAAAATAGAGCAGATTGTCTTATTATTTTGTGTAAACGCCATCTAAATTTAATAACCTTAATTAAAAACCACAGATAATGTACAGGAAAGTAATGGATTTTTAATAACATCGCATTTTTCGAATATTCCTCTACTGGGTACTGTAGTGCCCAAGACGTAAGAGGATATAAAATAATTGGGTAACACATTGCCCTGGACATTCAAGTGGTTATAGCTGGTAATTTAGTCCCTTCTAGACAAAAATCTTTGAAACACATATCACTAAATACACTTTTGGTAAAAAATGTTATCAAGAATAAAAAGAACATACCGGTAACCGTAGAAATGGTGGATCAGAAGCATTCTTTCCCAGCTTATTTTCCTGATATTGTATAAGCTGTATAACCAGTTGTGCCAGTCCTTCTCTGGTAGGTGGATCGGTTTGTACATGCTGAAAAGCCAATTTCTAATTAGTGCAAGAAGTCAGTGTCATAGTAAATATTTTACTAGTTAATACTTTTATGACGATGAAGGCATTTTTTCTACTTGTCATAATATTAATAATATTTATGGACAAATTACTAAAGGACTAAAGTAAGCAAGTTATTTGCTTGTGATAAAGGTGTTTTGTACGATTCCATCCGACCAGCTTGCATTGGCCCGACACAGACAGCATTTTAAGATACAGTAAAGGAATTTAGAATTACATTCCATATTGTAGTTACATTCGTGTTCCACAGTAGGTAAACTGCCCTGGAGGGCTGAAAACTGATTCTGCAACAGATAGCCGGCTGCGTCGGAATGTGTATGGTCCATTCAGAACCATACGGCCAGCGCATTATGTGAATAAATATGAGGTGGAGCAAGTCAAGATATTTAAATGGCGAACCACTGTTGAAGTACACGTACAGCTTTGATGGATGAGGACCTGCTGTAGCATGTGTATGACCTCTTGTCTCGACGATTTGTATATATTTTTTCTAGTCCAATGATAATGTTTCACACTAAAAACAATACACTATAACCTTTCTTGCTGGCAGAACACACGATTCGAGAAATGTCCCTAATACTGTGAAATCACAGATGCCCAAACCTGCATTATGCTGGATTATTCTGGTGTCTTTGTTTTTAAATTATTTTCAACCGACTTCCAAAAAGAAGGATAATTTTTTAATAAATAGAAATGACTATTTTAGTAGCCATGTTCCTGCTGCAGTTTTTCGAAGCAAATCATGTATACCTTAGGGAACATGGCATTTTCAGTGAAAGAAACGTGTAAGGCTTAGTATTGCGCATGTGTGTACTACATGCGCAATACTAAGTATTACACGCATGCCATGCATGATGCATACCGTAACAATTTAAAGTCTTTGATTAAATTGTTAGATTTTTGAACACTTCAAAGTCAACCCAGGCTATCCCTCTGGCCTAGTAATAGTACTGAATGTCTTACAATAACAAAGAAAGTTAGCCCTGACTGGAAGTGTAATCTCATGATAAACATAACCTCTTTAGGTACAAGATGAATGCATGAATTCACAAAAGTATTTATCCAGATTTTATTACAGGATTATGTGATGTCGTTATGTGTGAAAATATGTCGTTACGTAAAAAATGTAATCAACGTATCAATTCTTCCTAAAAGGCAAAATACTTATTAATCTTTTAGATACCAGATAGGATGCTGCCGACATTTTAATTGTCAAACACTGTAAACTAATAAGTAATTTAAACAGTATTGACTTTAAAACTCACCTTTTTGCAATTCTTTTGAAGCCAAACACGAATTTGATCGAACTGTGCCAGCGATTCTGTTGATTGAAAGAACTCAACATTAGGACCCCCATCTTTCTTAGGGCTTAGCGTAGACATTTTCCCGGCGTTTATAACTGGACTTAATTGCCAAAATGGTTTAACAAACTAAGTTACAAACACTAAACGATATTTATCATTTAATTATCCATTTATCTGCAACTGCATTTAATAAATAAAAGTTTGACAAATGCAAACACCGAAAAGCGACGAAGCGTCGTTTACCACAGACCAATTAGAGTACTACGTACAGACCGCCATCTGGGGAACATTTGGTTTAAACCGTATGCAAAGTTCGAAGGAAAATGTTAGTTCTTAATTTGTTTTTCTCGGTTGATATGTGGGTAAGGCAAACGATTAATATTCATACAGCCAGACGCGTAAGGTTTGACCGTATACCTCGTTCTTTTACTTATTTCAGTTTTTATTTATTTTTAATTAATGGATAATCACGTAAATAAAACAACAATTTTAAATACTTAAATTTATTTATTATTTTTTAAACAATGACCTATTCCCAACTTGCGGATGGAACTGAAAAACATAAATAGCATTAAAATGAAAAGGAAATGTGTCGGTTTTGATTGGATCGGATGGGATTAGGCGGGATCTGGTATAATTGAGAATTAGGCGGGGCTGTGGTGAAATCGAAAACGATCGGATAGGTGAATAAGTAGGAAAGTGGGTTTTGTCGGGTTAGACTGAATAATAAAGGGTGAGATTGAGGATTAAGTTGGATTAAAAGAAATTGGTTGATATATGATCTGACATTAGTTGGATGTGGTGGGATCGAATGAGATCGATTACGCAGAATCTTGTGAGATTGGGCGGGTTTAGGTGGGGTCTAGTCGGATTGGTGAGACTGAGAGAGAGATGTGAATGGACTGGAATTGATGGGATCTGGCGAAATTTTTAAATTTGCATTAACATTACTCAATTTACATTACTTAATTTTTAAATTTGCATACTCATGATTTCGATTCGTACAATATTAGTCTTTTATAATTTTTTTATTTATTACATTGCACCAATTCAAAATAAAAGTCAAACATTCCTCCAGTACAATATCTTTGTACAATTCGTAGGTCACAAAAACAAATGAATATTACAAAAATATTTAAATTTGTTTAATTTCACGTCTTGTCATAATAACATGAATGGAATGCTCAAAATATTCATTTGTGATTCTAATAATAAAGCCAAAACATCGAACTGCATATTCGGATGGGTAATACAACTTACTTTGTTGTAATAATTTTAATATTCTTTTTGTTTTATATACGAGTTTGTTTGAACTTGGTAACTAATTTTTTCTGCCATGATCACAATTTACTTCATGTAACATTTTTCGTGTTACCCATCCATATGCCCTGGAATGCACATTAACGCATCTTTTTGCTCTGAATTCAAGAAATTGTCATCGATATACATATATTTGGTATATAATTAACTGACTATTTAGTAGTTGGTGTCATTCTCAATTAAATAATTTTTACAATAATAATAATTCCAAACGAAAATTGATACAGTTTATTGGTTTTAATACATGGATTTAAATGCGTTTATAAAAGTATAAATCTGAATTAAAATATCTCGGGTCTCATTATTTTAAATTTCTTTTGTGATTCCCATACCCTTTGCAAAATATCCACACTGATGTCCCAATTTATTTACGTGTTACACAGAATAGAATATTTTAGTTATTATAGATGGTATAATATTACAAACAAGATACAATTTCCGCCATTTGTTGATGGCATTCAAGTTTACACTATTTGTATACTAATTAAAAATTATTAATTATTGATGAACATAAAACTATACATTAAACATAATGGGTGAAAATTGAATAGTAAATAAATACAAGTGAACTAAAATTAATGTTAAAAAAACATATCTTTACATAAGCCGACACATTTTTAAATTTTCATGCTACTAATATATAATTCTATACAAAACAAATTTACTTCCTGCGATTACTTACAATAATGCTAGTTTAAATGTTTTAATGAAATATTTTTATACACCTTGCTTGTCAACTGTGAATTTCTTCGATAGTTTTTTTTAATATTTTAAGTAGCTACGCTTTAACATTTGCTGTACTTTGTTACAAATTTTATTTTTCCCAGTATTTTTATATTCTACTAGCAGCTTCGCTGAGCATAAATACATTGATGATTCAAAGAAATTATGTGACCAATCATTTACGCTCTTAGTACCAAAACTAACTCAAAACTCAGTGTTTATCATGTTCAGTCAAGTATCCTCGAGTTATAACAGGACACACAGAGACAAACAAACGGACAGAAAATACAAAATGTTACAATTAATGTCGGAGAGTCTCAGAGCGAACATTTATCATGAAATTTGATTTATATAGTAATATATACAAACGACATATATCTACAAACAGACATTACAAATATATATAGTGAAAGAGATAGATAATAATGTGATCTTCGGTTTCTTTCATCCTATTTTGCTAAGTGTAAGTGCAAATACCATTAATTGGATCAAAATCGGTCAATTAGTTTGTGATTTATCAATGACTAAAATTTTTGAAAGAAATGGTTTTTCACATTCTTCGAAATTTTTCAACCTATCGATTATTTAGCTAAAGCCATATTTTAAATCTCAAAAATTGAGTTGAATGTCATTCGAAAGATCAAAATCAATTATCGTTTCCAAAATATACAGCTTTTTAAAAATCAATATACGGCCATTTTTAACACAATATATACATCTATATATATAAAAATCAATCCTTATTTTCCTTGGTCACAACATCACGACTGAATGGCTGGACCAATTTCGGTATTTTTTTTGTTTTTTGTTTGTAATTGTAAGGAGAAGGTTCTTATAAAAGAAAATATTAAGAAAATTGCTCGGAAAATTAGAAAATTTAAGAATACTTAATCACCATATAAAGTTTAGTCCCGTAGACTTATATAAATTAAGTGTCACGTTGTTTGTCCGCTATGGATTCCTAATATGTAAGGCAAAACAACGTTTGCCGGGTCAGCTAGTGATAATATAATTATGTATACGGCTTAGACGTTTGAACTGAAAAAATCTATGCCTACAGTTTTTACTTTATGAGCTTAAAATACCTTAATTTAGCGGGAAGTTTCAGGGATGACCCGCAGGGTTAACCGTTTACACATTTTTCTAAACTACTTTTTAGGTAATTGTACATTCAGTCAGACATTTAAAAACTTTTTATAAAACCAAATTTTTATACGGATTCCTTTGAAAATAGTATACGATTTCTGAAACAAATTATTTTTGCGATTCTGCTTTAAATTTGGAAACTAAATATAAATCTCATACTGTTTCTATGAACCTTCAATTTTAATTTGTATTTATTATTTGAAAAAGTTTACATTTTACATCTATCTGTAGTAGTTTTAAAGTTTTAAATGCTTCTAAATATCTAAATGCACTAAACTAATAGGAACATATTGTTGCGAATATTCAGATACAGACAGATATATAAAAATTATAGTCTGTTAATTGCGCAATCACGTGTTTTCACTATGTATTAATTTTCATCAAGATTCGGCAAGCCAATCATAACTTATAACGAGACATACAGACAAGATAAGATAAGCAAAACTAATAAAAATAATAGAGCTCAATATGTGCACAATTAAGCGTTTATTTACTTATTTAATAATTTATTGTACACAAAGGGGTAAAATAACATTTTGATTCAAAAAAAAATCTACAAAAAACGAGTTTATCAGAGGTAAGAGATTTCTTCAGCAAATCCAAAACAGTGAGAATGCGTGAAAGACATGTAGAAGACAAGTGTATAGACATTAGTTTAGAAATATACAGTAGGAATACAAATATAAAAAGTTATTTTAATTTATTTAATTCTATACGTTACAAATTACAATGCCTTTTTATTAGTGGTGTGACTGATATATTAGTATTCGCTAAGATATTAGTAATATTGAAAGGATTCGTGGATTAGTAATCCGGCGAACTGTAATATGCTAATATTTCATATTCGCCTAATATCCGTAACGGATATCCAAAATGAATCGGATAATATCATTCGGTCTTCGGAATAGTTCGGATTCACTAGATTGGCGCCCGTCGTCGGATTCGTGAAAATATTAAAATATTTTCACGATACGCCGCGTCGTACGTACGAATGAGACAGACGTATTTCCTGCAGTATACTGTTATTTTAAGGTCCAAATTACAATGAAATATTAGTTAATACTGATATATTAGTTAAGAATTTTTCCTGCCGTATCAGAATAAGATCTTATTACTGTTGCTTTAAGGTCCAAATTACAGTGAAATATTAGTTAAGGTATTTTCCTGCCGTATCAGTACTAGATCTTATTACTGTTACTTTAAGGTCCAAATTACAGTGAAATATTAGTTAATACTGACATATTAGTTAAGACATTATAATATTTCAAAGTGAATATATTAGTATCACCTAATCTTGAGAAATATCGGTATTAACCCACCTCTACTTTTTATACTAAAAATTAAACAGATAAATAAAATTCTTATAAAGGTTTTATTTACCTGTAATAAAGGTTAATAATGAATGACTGCTCCTAATATAAAACGGAAGTGAATTCCAAAGTTTCAAGGAATTAATAGCGAAAGAATTACTTATTATAGAATTACCGCCCCGTTGGTCGAGTGGTTAGCGGCCCTGACTACGCAATCGACGGGGCTCGGGTTCGATCCCCGACGGGGACAAGCATTTATGTGATGAGCATATATGTTTGTATTTTCGGGTTTGGGTGTTTATTAAATATATTCTAGTATTATCTAGTAAAGAATTAATAAAAAAGTATTTTCAGGCAAGTTACCCTGACGAGGTAGGCAAATGTACAACTAGGTCAACAACAATAGTTCCTTATACGTGAAGACTGGGTCCCGCAATGTGATAGGTGGCAAGCCTATTACATTGTGGGACCAAGCGGCACTTTCTAATCCCGGGCAACGTTGTTTTCATCAGAAACCTGAAATATCACATTTTTGAATTGCCCGACCCGAGAATCAAATCTGGGACCTCATGTGTCAACACGACACCGCACCACTAGACCACAGAGACGATAAAATTCAACACACTTAAGAGGGACAATTTGGGTTGAAATCATATAAAAATTTCACGAAGAAGTATTCTTACTGTATACCAATTTTCACAAAGATAAGATACATATTGACAGACAAAAATGTTCAAAATTGTAAAATTTATGTAAGCAAGTCATAAAACAAATACTTATTAAATATTCGTGACTGTGAATGAGTGTGAGTGTATGCCTTACAAAAATTGACTAAATAAAATTTAATGTACAGACACACACTAAGATTTATACAGTAGTATTCATTTCAAAATTTATGATATTTTTTTAATAAAACAGCTTGTTGCTACTATTTTGCTGTCATTCTTAATTACAAGTTACTACTAGCACCATTAGCTATGTCAAATAATTCGTCGAAGAAAGAGACTACTTGTGCCATGTTCTCCAGTGTTTCTCATATCGGTTTCATCTGGATACAAGACTGGAAATAAAAAATAAAACATTACAGTCTAGTAGGAGTGTATATTTTCAATGGAGAATATTATGTTGTGTTTAAAAATACTAAAAAAAATTTTTTTCACCTATTGCTGATCTCTGTCACGTTCCGGCACAGGAAGCTTTTTTTTATCATAGGATTTCAAAAAAACCCTCGTGATGAAAAGAGACAACCAACGCCTATAGACACCAAAGATGTTAATTGTGCGTTATTATCCTTGCAAACTTGTTATTATTTAGTGCCATATGTATAAGTTTACTGGCTAAGTTACTCTCATAATCTGAACACAACAGTGATACGCACTGACGCTATTGTGGCAGGAATAAGTAAGGCGGTGGTGGCCGACCCAGACAAGTCAATGCAGAACTCAACCACCTAGTGACTACTATGTTAGTGTCTCTCGTAACCAATCGTTCGCCTCTTACGAATTTAAATTTACACATACACCTGATTAATCTTTACGTATTAAGAGTGGCTTAGGCAGTTTTTAAATTACCAACGATAGACTATAATATGTGTACCATCGTGTCTACTAGATGATAGAGTTCCGCAATGTCTCGACCGGGTATGTATTCGCACCACCTTTTCTATCCCTGCTGCAATAGCGTCAATGCTTGTCATTGTCATATTTCGGTTTGGATGGTAAGGTAACCGGTAGATTTATGCATGCGGTATTATCATCGCCACACGGATAGTAACGAACCAGTAACGCATTTAGTGTCTATAGGCTATGCTAGGCTATCTTTTTCAATGAGGTAAACCATCTGCTTGTTTGCTATCTATACCGGTACCTTCTAGGGAAGCGAATTCCATCTTAGGCCGCATCTTAGCCTACCACAGGCGAGATCATGATCAAGCTCTTCCCTATCTATAAAAAAACGTAAACTCATATAGGTACAGGCTATCGATAAAAAAAGCTATAAATATAGTCTATGTGACTTTTTATATGCTAAGATATATATAGATTTTTATCTGGTCCTTTGCATTTGGCTCTAGTTAATCTCCTGCCCTTTTGATTTTAGTAGAAAGTTTTAATTGTCTCAAAATCTTTCTTTTCAAGGGATTTGTTTTTTTGTTACCTAATTATAGGGTTTTTCTTTACTAAAGACTACAGCTCTCTAAGTACAAGCTCTATAGTTTATATATTCCCTATACAGGCGTCGACATCGCGGTATTATAGCTTGCACACCTGAGATTAAGTCTCTTTTTTCTCTAATTTTAAGAAATTGTACAAGACGAACCAAAAATTACTTGTAGATTTACATATTCTAATATTTCGAATGTTTAATGAAGTCCTGCATTTATAATTACCTAAGATGTTTATATCCGTATCGCTGTCTGTTATCGTTTGGACTGCTATTTTCATAATTTCAATATCTGAAAACAAATTGTTATAATTTAATTTTGTGACAAATGTTTTTTTTAAATAAGGTAAAGTTTTAATTCAATTTTTTTTTTAATATATTCGGGTTTGGGCTCCTTTGGAGAATAGACCAACTGCTGTTCTGCCAGGCAAGTCGTAAAAGGCGACTGATTGGCTATACATGGCACAACCATAGTGACTATTAGGAGGTAGAGTTCCACAATGTCTCATCCGGACATGGTACCACCGCCTTACCTATTCCTGTCGCAATAGCGTCATTGTTTGTCTGTCATGTGTTGTCATGAAGCAGACTAATGTATGTGAATTGCGATGATAACAACGCACTGTTAACATCTTTGGTGTCTAAAGGCGATGGTTTCTCTTTCCATCGGGAGAGTCATCTGCTTGTTTGCTATCTAATTAAATTTAAAAAATATCATCCTTTTGCTATTTGCCCATAACAACAAGGAGGAAAACATCTAAAAAAGTTATTTAAAAAATTAAACCGACTTCAATATATCAGGTACACCATATATCAAAAACGACTGAACCAAATTGGATGAAACTATGACTATTCCCTTAGTAGGAATATACTAAATTTAAATCAAAAAGGATCATCTTGATATGCCTTTTAGTTTCCGAGAAATTCATGGACAAACATATATATATGTACATACAAAATTTAGCACACATGCTTGGAAATCTGAATACATCATCATACCTACTTAAATATTATCCAATTTCATCAATATTACATATATACAGGTTAAACTAATAAACTCATTTTTTTAATCTTAGCTACAGATATATGTGTAATAAACTAAGTAATGACACACTACCTATTTGTATATGTAATATAATATAATAATATTCACGGGACAAATTACACTTACTGATCTAACCCCAAAGTAAGCAAATTAATTTGCTTGTGTAATGGGTGTTAGTCAACGATACCAATACATAGAAATACATATATAAATACTGGAATATATTTAATAAACACCCAAACCTGGAAATACAAACATTTTTGCTCATCACGCAAATGCTTGTCCCCGAACCCGAGCCCCGCCGATTGCGCAGTCAGGGCCGCTAACCATTCGACCAACGGGGCGGTATATTTAATAATATCAGTCGATTAGTTAGTGACATTTACTAAGCAATAAATGGGGCTCAGTTTCAATTCCCAACGGGTCAAGCATTTGGTTGATAAACATAGATTTTTTTCTGATTTTATGTGTTTATTTTTTACAATCATTTATTGCATTAAATGTTTATTTATTATTATTTTTTTTTTTATATTATAAGATAGCAAACAAGCAGATGGGTATCCTAATGGAAAGAGTCAACCATCGCCTATAGACACCAAAGATGTTAATGGTGCGTTGCTATCTTGTGGCGAGGTCTAATGCCACATGCATAAGTCCACCGGCTACCCTACCCTCCAAACCGGAACACGACAGCGACAAGCGCTGACGCTATTGCGGCAGGAATAGGTAAGGCGGTGGTACCAGGCCCGGGCGAGACAATGCAGAACTCTACCACCTAGTAGCCACGATGGTAGTGACTCGATAGCCAATCGGTCGCCTTTTACGACCTGCCTGGTAGAACGGCAGTTGGCCTATTCTACAAAGGGACCTTTATTACTTTATTGTTCACATAGAGGCAATATTACATTTTATTTCTTGAAAACTCTACAAAAGGCGAGCTTATCTCTGTAAGAGATTTCTTTCAGAAAACCCAAAACAGTGAGAACGTGTACAGATTATTAATTAAGAAAATATATACAATAGGTATACAAAAAAAAAACTTTATATTACTTAATCCTAATTCGTACAATGCATTTTTGCCCAAAAAATTACACCGATAAATAAAATTTTGTATACTAAGCTCTCCTAACCCCCTAACCGTTGGTCGAGTGGTTAGCGGCCCTGACTACGCAATCGTCGGGGCTCGGGTTCGATCCCCGACGGAGACAAGCATTTGCGTGATGAGCATAAATGTTTGTATTTCCGGGTTTGGGTGATTATTAAATATATTCCAGTATTTATATATGTATTTCTATGTATTAGTATCGTTGACTAACACCCATTACACAAGCAAATAATTTGCTGACTTTGGGGTTAGATCAGTAAGTGTAATTTATCCCGTGAATATTATTATTATATTATTATTATAAATTTTAATTGTTTACATGTTTGGCCTCATGGCATTGAATAGGTATAAAATAAATAATTAAATCTATATAAAAACAACATCAACCTTCATGATTAATTTAAGTACAATTTCCATTTTTTCATAAATTTAATTATTATTTATTTATTATTTTTAAAATTATTTATTTTATTTTATTATACTTATTCCAGTAGGTATTTAAATAATATGTATTTCTACGAATTAGTATTGTTGACGAACAATCATATTATTACAAACAAATACTTTCTTTACTTTAGGGTTGATAAATTCGTGTAATTTGTCCACCCATATTATTATTTATTATAAGTAGTTTAACATACAAATAACAATAAAATTGTACTTACTACAGTCTGATGCATTTGTGATATTATTCAGTCTTCGCTGAATATGCCTAGCGTATGAATGAAGAACTTCCTTGAATAGGTGTACCATAGTCCATAGACCAATGCATGTTGTAATCTCAATATCTGAAAAATATGATTTGCTGTTTTAGATCATTTTAATTACATTTTATAAGTAGCTGTTCCTCACGACTTCGTTTTTGGGACTCAAAATCATTACTTCTTTTAACTCAGTTGGGTGAAAAAGTACCTTTTGTCACTCTTGTAGTGTAGCTTTCTAATATGTATTAAAAAAGTTTTCAAGGTCTGTCTAGTAGTTTATGAGTTAATTCATTTCAAACATAAAAAATAGAAATGTCTACTTTTTATGATATTATTTGTATAGATTTAATACAGATTTAATTTAATTAAATTGAAACATATTTGATAATCATGGTTTTAGACTCACTAAAGTACAAAAAAATACATTATTTTTGCACCAGTTTTGTAGCTTTAAGAATTAAGAATTTTCTATATCCCTAGCTCCGCGGCTATTGACCTAAGAGCAAAGTGACCTCTACAAAAGTTGATGTACCTCACCCCCTCCTTCCTATGGTGGAAGCAAAAACAGGCCTTATATAGGGTCGAAATTTTTCGTTGAAATTTGCCTAAGTCCCAGACGCCTTTGTAATGGATTTCGGTTTTTACCCCCCAGCTTCGCGGCTATTGACCTAAGAGCAAAGTGACCTCGACAAAAGTTGATGTCCCTCACCCCCTCCATCCAATGGTGCAATAAAAAGGGAGGTTGTATAGGGTTGAAAATTTCCATCGAAATTTTTCTAAGTCCTGCGTCCCCTTTCCTACTCAAGACCGTAGTTTTTGATTTTACCCCCTAGCTCCGCGGCTATTGACCTAAGAGCAAAGTGACCTCTACAAAAGTTGATGTACCTCACCCCCTCCATCCTATGGTGGAAGAAAAAACAGGCCTTATATAGGGTCGAAATTTTTCGTTGAAATTTGCCTAAGTCCCAGACGTCTTTGTAATGGATTTCGGTTTTTACCCCCTAGCTCCGCGGCTATTGACCTAAGAGCAAAGTGACCTCGACAAAAGTTAATGTCCCTCACCCCCTCCATCCAATGGTGCAACAAAAAAGGGGTGTTATAAAGGGTTGAAATTTTCCATCGAAATTTTTCTAAGTCCTGCGTCCCCTTTCCAACTCAAGACCGTAGTTTTTGATTTTACCCCCCAGCTCCGCGGCTATTGACCTAAGAGCAAAGTGACCTCGACAAAAGTTGATGTCCCTTACCCCCTCCATCCAATGGTGTAATAAAAAAGGGGGGTTACATAGGGTTGAAAATTTCCATCGAAATATTTCTAAGTCCTGCGTCCCCTTTCCTACTCAAGACCGTAGTTTTTGATTTTACCCCCTAGCTCCGCGGCTATTGACCTAAGAGCAAAGTGACCTCTACAAAAGTTGATGTACCTCACCCCCTCCATCCTATGGTGGAAGAAAAAACAGGCCTTATATAGGGTCGAAATTTTTCGTTGAAATTTGCCTAAGTCCCAGACGTCTTTGTAATGGATTTCGGTTTTTACCCCCCAGCTTCGCGGCTATTGACCTAAGAGCAAAGTGACCTTGACAAAAGTTGATGTCCTTTACCCCCTCCATCCAATGGTGCAATAAAAAAGGGGGGTTATATAGGGTTGAAATTTTCCATCGAAATTTTTCTAAGTCCTGCGTCCCCTTTCCAACTCAAGACCGTAGTTTTTGATTTTACCCCCCAGCTCCGCGGCTATTGACCTAAGAGCAAAGTGACCTCGACAAAAGTTGATGTCCCTTACCCCCTCCATCCAATGGTGTAATAAAAAAGGGGGGTTACATAGGGTTGAAAATTTCCATCGAAATATTTTTAAGTCCTGCGTCCCCTTTCCTACTCAAGACCGTAGTTTTTGATTTTACCCCCTAGCTCCGCGGCTATTGACCTAAGAGCAAAGTGACCTCTACAAAAGTTGACGTACCTCACCCCCTCCATCCTATGGTGGAAGAAAAAACAGGCCTTATATAGGGTCGAAATTTTTCGTTGAAATTTGCCTAAGTCCCAGACGTCTTTGTAATGGATTTCGGTTTTTACCCCCCAGCTTCGCGGCTATTGACCTAAGAGCAAAGTGACCTTGACAAAAGTTGATGTCCTTTACTCCCTCCATCCAATGGTGCAATAAAAAAGGGGGGTTATATAGGGTTGAAATTTTCCATCGAAATTTTTCTGTCCTGCGTCCCCTTTCCAACTCAAGACCGTAGTTTTTGATTTTACCCCCCAGGTCCGCGGCTATTGACCTAAGAGCAAAGTGACCTCGACAAAAGTTGATGTCCCTTACCTCCTCCATCCAATGGTGTAATAAAAAAGGGGGGTTATATAGGGTTGAAATTTTCCATCGAAATTTTTCTAAGTCCTGCGTCCCCTTTCCTACACACTGACCAACTTCCTAGTTCCTTACAGGGCACATATCAATATTATTCTCTTAGGAGTTACAGGGATTTTTATGAAAATTAATGTCCTGTCGTAAACTGTTGCTTGTGGGTACACAAAACTTGAGAACTTTGAGAATTCACAATATTTTTAACTGATAGCAAGAAGCGAAAATACACCACACCACACAAATACCGAAACACTCCAAAAACAACTTGAAAATGAAAAATAATCACCATTCAACACAAACATATTAAACACAACAGCCATTTTGTTTATCCAATTTCGACATTTCGACAGACAATTACCTATCCGTTCCGTCAATCGTCACGCATATGGCAGTTGTCAAAGTCGTTACGCCATATCAAACGTCTGTGTGAAACTTTGCAGTGTCATTCTATACGGTTTATTTTTTTTCTATATGACATGACCTGGCGTGGTCGTTTACTAAATACTACTCCTTCTTTTCTTGTCAAAATGACAAATGTCAACGACTTCTGCCAATGACAGATTAAAAGCAGGTAAAGATCCGAATCCGCGAAATAATGGGTATCTAGGGGGGGAGGGTTCTGCCCAAGGAACTTATATACGATAATTGGAACTAGTGATGGGTCAACTCAAGTTAACTCGAGTTGTGCTTAAATCGAGTTGACTCGAGTTAGATTCGCCTGCCCTGAACTCGAGTTAAGAGTTGTAAACTCTGAATTTTGGCTCTGCGCGAATGAACGAGGAAGGCAAGCGATTGTAAGTTGGCGCGATTTGTTGATTATTTAAGACCGTATTCATTCATTTACTTTGCACATGCGCAGCAAAATTGAGATAGAATTTAAATAAAGGTAAAATTTAAATTAGGAAACAAAAGCCCTGTTACCTTAAAACAAATCACGTTTACGAGTTTCAGTAGCCAGAGTGGACATGTAAATTGTAAAAACTGTTAAAATTCGTTCGAATATATGGGAAATACGATAACTTTACTTAAATACATTAAAAAGAAGCATCCAAAGTTGACAAAAATAATTCTTTAACTTGGCCGTCATTCGCGAATGGAAATGATATCTCCATTGAAATATCTACATCGAAGGAGCCTTTTTAAGAAATAAATTGGCAAAATGTGTGTCGGGCCACGCGCAATGTTCTGAATTTGCCTATCACAATCATGTGAACTAAGAAGAGGACTTTTTATAGTTTCAAACTATGAACATTCAAGTTATTAAACGTCAATGACAAATATATATTCACACCACAGATTCACCGCCTATAAAACTTCTCTAGTTGGTCGACTATTACTCAAAAACTTTTAAAGCCTTATAAGCTGTGATAGTTTTCCTTTTAACTTCATTATATTTAATACTACCATGATTTTTTTTTCATCCTAAAAACAAACGTTTAGCCTGCAGAGGGGGGGACACTTGACTCTAACAAAATTTAGCACTTAAAAGCTTAATATTTTACAAACGAGTGCCTTGAACGAAAACTTGTTTCCACAAACCTGCAATATTTGTTTAAAACTTGAAAAAATGAGGCAAACAAACATAGAAACTTATTCTGAAAAGCTATAAGACATAAACATAAATCGAAAAGTTTATAACGTCTAGGTACTAAAAACAACTTTTTTACCGCCTACTTAGTGTAGCAATATAATTGTCACAAAATAATAAAATGAATTAACAATTTTTTAAAAAAATTAAGCAGTCACAAGCAAATGTCCTATTCAAAGCCTCGTCTTGCTAACTCGAGTTCGGTAACTCGAGTTCAACTCGAGTTAAGTGAATTTTAACTCGAGTTAACTCGAGTCGTGTTTATTCCGAGTTGGCACATCAGTAACTGGAACTGTTACGAGGTAATATTTGAAAAATAAAAATGTACTTTATTTCGTTACTCATAAAGTTGACATTTGTTTCTTACTTAACAGAGGGGAAAAACGTTCTGAGCAAGACAACGACAAGAGTGGATGTTGTCCCTTTCTTGCAATTGCCAGTGTAAATAAAACTAACTGATGGTAGATTTTTATATATATTCGGTAATCGTTAAATCCCTTTTATTCATACACGTCGATAAATACATTAGCATAAAATGTATTGTAATTAACATAGTGAATTCCAAAATGTACTTATTTTAATTATTATGTAATTACTATGCAATGCAAAAACTGTTTCTCAAATTAGTAGAATGACTTAAGCATGGCCGCACTTATATATGGCGATTGGCGCCTTATTTAGTAGAGACACACTCCACTCATGTCGTGGTACTCTTCGGAACGATTTTGAAGCGCGTGTAAGCATTCCGGGTAGAATATAACTTCCTTGGTTCATGCCAAATTACAGCTTTCTAGTACGGTACTACGGATCTCTGGCCTAGGTTGCAGACGAACAGACGGACGGACATAGCAAAACTATGAAGGTTCCTATTTTATTTCGGAACTCTAAAAACGAAAGAAAATATGCGTGTATTAAAAACTAAACAATCAAAATATACAAATCCTTGTAAACCTAATAAAGTGTAATTAGGTTAATACTTTTCATCCATTAAGGTAAACGTCTTCGACCAAAGTAAAATTTACATTGGTCGAAGGTAAAAGTAGCCTAAGTTACTCCTTATAAAATCATGCATCAGTGAAAGTCCCGTTTACATCGGTTTGATTTTTTGATTCAGGTTGATTGATTTAAAGTCTAGAAAATCTTCGTACAGGATCGCTGTGCTGTTGATCTTCTAATCTACCTTACTAATCGCTGGGTTGCATCCATTGAGGATAAAGGAGAGGAATTTGTGGTCAGCCTCGATGTTGCTAAGGCCTTTGGCATACTACTACAAATAGGGATCGCTGGGTTTTTGGAAAGCCACAACATCAAAGTCGTAGTTGACGGTGGTATACTTCAAGGCGGAAACAATTAATGCTAGTGTACCACAAGGCTCTATGCTATCACCTAAACTGTTTCTTCTGCACATCAATGATATGCTGCCGAATAACAGACTATGCAGGCTATAATAAGGGAGATACTCTATGTACAGGTCGTGTGAATCTGAAATTGAGACATCTCTAGAGCGGGTCTCAGAGTGGGGCGAGCGGGCGAGATCTTCTTATCATTTAACTCTCAGAAGACTCCAGCCTGTGGGTTATCCAAAAAGAACTTCTTTATCAAGTCTCCTCTATTCCAAAACACCCCCTCACCATCTCCAACATCACGTAATATTTTAAATTACGTAATATTGTAAATTGACGAAATAGCACGTGACGTCCAGTTAAGTAAATATTAAAACTATGTAAGCTTCAAATAATCTGGGGGTATTAAATCATCCTAAACGATATTTCACGTCTAACCATATGATTATGTTTCATAAAGCGCGACTTCGGCCACACATTGAGAATTGTTCGCACTTTTAGGCGCCCCATAGACCTACAATAATATGGCGCAATACTTTTATTGTGCAATAGTATTGAATAACCACGAAATAAAGAAAACAAGGGGAAGTGAAGAGTGGGCGTGCCGCGTGCGTCACTATTATGCGCTTTTATTCTAAATTGCCTTAGTGATACTTACCATATCATTAGGAGATAGTCGTCGTGCGAAAAACTATTATACACTGAATTATGCCGTATTGTGCCATCCTTGAATGAAGAAATGATAGTAGAATACAGATGATTAAAAATGGAGATATTTCATATCATTCGAAAGTACAATTTTCATTTTATTTTAATTAAATTCCTGATTTAATATAATCTCTAATGATATAATAGAAAGTCAAGCTAAAATCAGCCGTACACCTTACACATAAAGTTCATTTTAGGTTGACCTAATTTTTCTAGAAAGATATACGTAATGACAGTCATTACGTATATCGTTCTAGAAAGTTCTCTACTCAAATATGATCAACTGAAAACTACGAAAAAATCAATGCTGCCATCTATTGTAGAATAGCGAAACTATTACGATCTTAAGTTTCACTATTGTACAAATAGATGAGTCTATTTTGAATAGACTACAAAAGGACGTAAATATTCTTTTTTTTTTTGTAGCAAAATAAAATTTATTGTAACGCAGTTTGGTATATTTTTAAATGTTCTGTTTGTGTGTTTCGGATTATTGTTGTTTAAAATGAAAACGACCAATGAAACAATGTTTGCATTAGTAGTTTATATGCAATAATGCTTATTTTATGTGTGAGTGTGGCGATCGCGGTCCTGATATAAATGTTTGTACATGCCAATTCCGTTGTTTTCTTTATTTCGTGTGAATAACCCTTTGTTTCCAGACGTTCAATAAATTCACGCAATAAAATTGACAAATCAGTCTGATCAATATTTTCGTGCGAGTAACTTATCTGACGACAAAATTTTGGCGGCAACCATGCTGGTGATTTTGTTAAATAAATCTATACAATTCTATACACTTAAGTAAAAACTCCCGTTCTTCTTTTTTTATTGATTGGTTTTGTTTCGATCAACACTTATATTGTTTAGTGAATTGGCCTGAATGTCGAATTTCGGCCGAATGTTGAGTTTCGGCCGAAAGTTAAATTTCGATCGAATGTCCAAATTCGGCGGAATGACGTATTTCGGTCACATGTTCAATTTCGACCGAGTGTCGAATTTTGGCCAGTGGTCGAAATTTTGGTCCATTCTAGTAATGAACTATTCAATTAACAAGATGAATAAAATTACCGCGAAATGACGAAAATTTCTTGCTCGCCATTTCGCTTAAATTTACGACACGACCATACATTAAACACCGCGACTGACCGACCACGACCATTCCAAGCTCTGAAGTGAAAAATATTGTGCAATATTAAACCTACACAGTGAAAGAAAAAATATTGTACAATAAAAATTAAACCCGCTCAAACTTTCGTTTAATCATTGTGCAATCTTCAATATTAACTCCAATCGGTCAATAATATTGTACAATACGTAATATTGCGCAATATTATTGTAGGTCTAGGGGCCGCCTTAGGCCGCAGAGCACCTCAATATCAAGACCTCCAATTTGATAAAATTAAACATAGAATGGTATCAGCTGGTATGGGTTACTAACAATCCTACTTAAGAGTACGCTGGTAAGCCAGCGTTGTTGAATCACTAATCTCCGGAGAGACATTGGATCTCTATAGTATGTACTATGTAGTACACGGTACACACCGTCTTTACAATGGGAGGTGTTCTGATAAGCTATTTAATTTAGTGCTGTCACCCACGTTTCGCCGTAGCACCAGGTACACGCTGTAGTGAGAGATTTTATCCATACCATATCGACGATTGGTCATCCATGACTGTTTGATTTACTCGTACCTTCTTTATACGAACATACAAACTCTGGAACAGCTTTTACTCACACGGTTTTGGAGTAGCTTTGATATTGGAATTCTTAAGAAGGTAAATAAAATTCTCAGACGCCGGAAGCGCATTTTATGCCTTTGCCTTTTATGTACAAATACCCAACTCTCATTCACTCATATGCCTGCATATACTAGAACTAGAAAGATTTTGTTATTAAGAGGTAAATTTAACTAAGTATATCTGTTTACAACAATTCGAGATTTAGTTGTTTTTAGGGTTCCGTAGTAAACTAGGAACCCTTATATTTTCGCTATGTCCGTCCGTCCGTAATCTTAGAGATCTTTAATACTAGAAAGCTATAATTTGGCAGGAATATACATTAGCCACAACTAAGTAGTAATATAAAATATTGGAAAATATATTTTTAAGGTAGCTGATCTACATGTAAAGTGGAATGGTATTTTTTTTATCTTGCGTACCCCATAGTGTGGGACATCGTTGAATTGGTTTTTAAAAAATGTTGTAGGTTTACGACGATTTTCTGATTAATTTGTAAAAAATTAAGCTTTAAGTTTCTTATTTTTGTTAAAGCTAAGTGTCCCTCCCTCTGTCAACTAAACGATGGGTTTTGAGAGGGAAAAAATCACGGTAGTAGTAAATATAATGAATTTAAAAGGTAATCTATCATGACTAAGTAGGCTTTACAACGTGAAGTTAAACGGTTAAATGTTTGTAGTATAAAACAAAGAAAGCCCTCTTCTTAGTCCGCATTATTGTGATAGGCAACTTCGGAACCATATATCGTGCGTGGCCCGATAAGCACTTTACCTATTTTTTTAATTTCATAGAATGCTTATAAGCAGATGGCGTTACATATTATTTGGCAGATGGTTCTCATAATGGAGAGATATCTAACAATGCTTATAGACACCAAGGATGTTAAAGGTGCGTTGCTATTCGTGTGGTGGGCTTGGAATGCTACATGCACACGATAACCAGCTACCTTACCCTCTAAACCGGAACATGAAATATGGCTAAAATAGTGTTAATAACAGCCAACAGTTTTCCAATCAAATGTTTATCAAGAACACTGGTTAACTAAAAGGCAACTCTTATTATTCTTGTTTCATAATAAGATTCATATGCCAAATCCTAAGGCTTTAGCAATATTGATCGGCTGTAATCTACCAATCAATAACCACCAAAAAAGGATTATAATAAAAATTAAAAACAGACGTTTAAATTACAACTTTATTTGAAACTATCACAAATTCAGGAAATATAAGCATTAGCAAAATCGCAAATAAATACTTATAAGCCCAGGATTCTAACGTATGATTTTTGTATAAATTTATTCTGAGTTGAAATGAAAGTATAAAAGTATGGAAAAGAATTAAAATATTTTGCTATTTAAATTTAATACAAGTCTATGTGTATCTCTTGCTACTAATAATCACTTGTCATTATTCAACTCAGTACAAACAAACAGTACAGCTGGCATTTCCACATAATTCAACCTGGCAGTACCTATGTGGCAGTTGCTCCGTAAGTACAACATATTACCTAATTAAAAATTCCTATAAAATCATGTAATGGTATTCTGTATTTAATCAATAATATTAAGAACATTATACATATACAAGTAGGTGTCTAACTTGTTATATTTATGCAGTTTTATTAGTGACAGCAAAATTATTGACAATCAAAATTTTCAATAAACATCTTAAAAAGTAAAAAAATATATCCCCGAAGAAGTAGGCAGATGTACAACAAGCCACCCACGATTAGCCGATGATACTTGGTTTAACAATATAATATGTGGCAAGCCTATCACCAACTGGACACTGTCCAATTCCGGGCAACATTGTTTTTATGAGAAAACTGAAAAAAAAAAAATTTTGAATTGCCCAACCCAGGAATTGAACCCAGGATCTCATGTGGTCAAGTCCGACTCCGGACTACGAGATCACTCAGACGATAAATATCTTAACATTTATTTTTTATTCAAATTTCAACTTAAAATTCAGAATATTTCAATACGTATAAAATTTAGTATAGATACAAATATTAACAAAAAATTCATATGTTTGTTCACTGCAGTTTACAAAAAAGTTAGATTCGGATATGCTGTAAAGTAGGTAAGGCTATAAAATAATAATTAAAAACTAACAACATAATAGACAGGCTTCAATGCAAATAAATAATTGTCAAGTTTAGAAATATATTGGAAATTTGAAAGAATAAAAACAACAATTGTTTCCATATCTTTATATTTAGCAGTACTAAATGAAAACAATGGTCTTGACTAGTACAATATTTCTACTTTTGTTGGCTCACATTTTTGCTATTGATGGTCAATTTATTTAATCTCACAAATAAAAAATTAGCCATCTACTTGGGTAATCAATCATATGACATAGGTCTGCCATCGAGCAAATATAGTCAAGTTACTCAAACGACCATATTACATAGGTTTGCATCAAGCAACTATAGTCAATATGTGATACCTGTACTATTGATTCTCAATTTGGCATATCTACACAATATACAACAGTAAAAGGTTATTATTATAAACAACAGTAAGAACTAAGAGGTTATTATGTGCAAAATCAGAGGTTAGTTGTTAATGTTATTAGTAAATGATGAAAATTTGTTAATGGGTAAAGAACTCCCATTATGTTTTAAGGAGAATCGTTTTTGAACATTTTAAATATTTAAAAAAGCTCACCAAAAAATACATACGATAGGAAGATTTGAACTAGTTTGTATAAATACTCTGTACATTTATTTAATTTAACTTTATATTCATAACAAAACTGTATTAAGTATTTAGAAGGACTTGTGCCCTAAACCGACAAATTTGTAATTTTGAGTAGTTGAAGATTTATGAAATTACGGAAAAAATCGTTTTCATTCAATCGATTCATTCGATTCGATTACAAAATAAATTCTTCCGCAAGAAGAAAATTAAGAGTGAGACTAAATACTTGATTCAATTTTAAAGAATATTTATAATATTATATAACTTTTTTCAGAGAAACGATATAATATTGAACAATAAAATGAAAGCTGATACTGTAAAATTTTAAAACCGTAATTAACAAGATTTCTTTATAATGCTGACTAGTCAAGTTTTCTTTTAATTCTCTTCTCTGCCAATTTTAATCCATCAATTATATATAATATTCAGCTATTTTATTTTACGATTTTTATATAACAGCAACAACCAGATTGTTCTCCTGGTGGAGGCAACCAACACATATCGTTGCTGTCCATGTGGCGCGATAGGAATACCACATGCTTGAAAAACTTAAAAACAACAAAGAAAAATTTCGAAGACAGACTTTTTTCGACATTCGACAGAATTTCGACACTTTGAACTAGTCGACGCGGGCTTAGTTGGAGAGTGTCCCGGCTTCAGGGAAAGTCGCAGGTTCAAACCTAATGTGTCGAAATTTTTCTTTGTTGTTTCTAAGCAAGTATTTGAGTTGGGTTTGGTTGAGTGCTATAACACAAACATAATACCACATGCTATTAATGACACTAATATAGAATGAAATATAACCTCCTCAATTTTTAGTTTTACTTTTTCAAGAGAATATTAAGTTTAAATTACGTTTCTTGCTTTGTAAATTGGATGGAGACATACAAATTACATAACAGCTTATAATATACATATAATTGACACACACGGTCTTACACGATAGAAGTACATGCAACACTTATAATGCTAACATGTATATATTGGATTTAATTATTGTCAATGCGATAATTGAGTAACATTTAACTCACTGGAATACAACACTATTAATAACACGTAATAGATACAATTTGTATATATTAATAAATATTATAGAGTATTACAGAGCTAATGACTGACATCCCGCTAATATGGAACACATTTAATATAGAAATTATTATTGCGCCACTATTCATGTGGTAAAGAACGAATGCCACACGCATAACGCTTATGTATTTATAGTATATTTATTCAATTAATATGAATATAAAATTAACATGAAGCTACCTACATATCACTCCCCGAAACACTGCGCATTACATTATTCTGTCCAAAAACAATTGATGATACGAGGCGTCTGAACTAATATAACTTATGAAGTGAATATAAAAATATACTGAAAATAATTTTATGTTCTACAACGAACGTTCTACAATACGGATGTCGGATACTGATGGTATTAGTGAGTTTCAGATTCTTATAGTGTGTAAAAAAACCTTGTCCAATCGTCAAAGTTTCATTCGTTAAGTCATTATATGGTAGTTTAATACAAACATATGTGTCTTATTTTATGAATATTGTCAGATAAATTTTCAAATTATTTCCTTGATTTAAGGGGAAGTTGTTGAAGTTTAGGACTAAGATGAGGCACTTTAAAATACGATATTTTTTATTTTAATAAAAAGAATATATTTATTATTTTTTTGATGTCATTGACCTACCTTTATACCCCTTTCGGATCGGACCGGGTTTTTTACACACTGTGTATCTATCATCTGATATATTTTATTCAAATAAACAATGTTATATTCCATAAAATTTTATTCATGATTCTAATTTCAGTTACAAAAAATCACTTATTAAATAAAATAATAAATTTCGATTGCACTGTCATCGAAGATGCAAATATTTACATTTCTATAATACTTTATATTTCTAATCCCAAAAATAAACCGTTGATCAGGAATACCACATCTTTATTTTTCAATATTATTAATTTCAGGCTAATGGCAAAGTATAACGACCCAGCACAGCCCAGCAAATATCTTTCAATTTTTTCCAGGTAAGGAGCCGTTCATAAAATACGTCACCTGAAATTTAAGCTTTTTAAGTTTCCTTTCTCCCCCGTCAAACCACGTTACAATTTCTGCGACCACCTGTATATATATTATGTCACGACATCTAGACCCCGCCTCCTATACAACTACAAAGTTTTTATTATAAAAGAAAAATAAAACAAAAAAAAAATTAAGAAAATATTAAAGTATAAGTATTTGATTAACGGCGTTAGTCACTTTTTCATAAATTCCCCCATCAGTACGAACGTATTTTATAAACGACCCCTAATTACGGTTTACAATTCACAGCATCAAGGACGCAAGCAACCCGCTGTAAGCTTATATATTAGAATGGTGTATGTGATACGGATTTAATACACAAATGTGAATGACAATGTTTTTGATGGATCGGAAAGCTGGTTGTGTATTATGATATGACCTTAAAGCGTCGCGTCACTTATATCACACATAAAAAAATTTCAATCTCAATATCTACGTTTAATCTGACGAATATAACTAAACAATTAAAACAAACGATTTTATAGTCTAATAAGTAAAACAAAAGCTTGTACTTGTACATGGTAGGTTGCATCACTCCCTGCTAATTCAGTAATTTAAGCGTGAATGTGCTAACGACTAAAACAGCTTTTAATGAAAAATATAATCTAAAATGGAATTTAAGATCAAATATGGAAACCGCCGAATCGACCATTCAGTTATGCTCAACATTTTTCAGGCAGTCCAATTATCATCATTTTTTTATTTATAATAAAAAGTGACTATTTGATAACCCTTTTATAGTATATAGAAATGGAAATACAACAAAAAATGTTTAACGCAATAAAGAAAACATTAACAAGTAATGAAAATCCTAAAATCACACCGGAAAACCAAATTCAACCACAATAAACGTCAAAAATCGAACGAACAAACAAAATGGCGACTAGTGTTTTATATATGATCTTTTAAACTAACGCGTTCTACTATCATTTTTAAAAATATATGAACGGGTCAAGCAGTCTGCTGCTCGTGACCACGGTCAATGTAACTTGGCCGAAACGTCGAGCTTTACAAGTAAGTTCTATATATGTACGCGTTATTGACCCGTTTATATATTTAAAAAAAAGTGTTTTATATAAAAAAAAACTATGTGCAATATTTAGTTTTATAAATGTAAGGTTTACTATTTTAGTACTTTTTAACAAACCAATGAAAACATAGCTGTAACATTGAATTGGCTATTCCATTGTTTACATTTTTTGATCTCGAATTACATTTCCGATATAAACAAATATAAACTTCACAAAAAAGCATAATAATTATGTTACACTAATTTATCTTTGCATTAAAAATTTAATATCGCTCAGCGACATACCGTAAAATCTGTCAGGTTTTGTATCTGTTTGCAATAAAACGCCCTGTGAACAGGCGTGTACACTTATTGTCAGACAAAATGACGGACTTGTAATTTTTTTCCGATAAATATTAATTTGTAATTCAAAATATTAAAAATATCATAACTACGGAAGATAAAAATATTCTATTCCAATCAACTATGCACTCAAATTAAATTGACCCTAAAAAGCGTATAAGCATGATTCATAAACATATTTAATAATACTTCTCGATTATATAATATCACTATTAAAGCTTTTGTTGATAAAATTATATCAGGGCACTAATTTACGCAAATAATCTTTAAAAAATTAAACTATTAACAGATACTCTGTAAATTTCTATATACATAACACATAAAATAATTTAAAAAAAAAACAAACATATATGGATATAAAAATCACCAAACTGAAATAAGGTCTAACACACATTTAATTTCTCATTGCAATATGATATAATAATGTATAAATTTTAACAATGGATTATTATTAATGTATTATTTTATAAAATATAATTAATTTTAAAAACATTTTCAATAAAATTGTCCTTGACGTTCTGGTATAAATCACTACACATTTTTGAATACTTATGAAAACACTCAAAACATACTGCAATAAAAAAATAATGCGACATTTAGAAAATGCAAAATACATCTATATATTCTAAAAAATGCAAAATAATTTAAAAAAGCGACATAAATGTATAATTGTACTAATAATATTTAACGTAATTGTATTATTACATGCTCTTATGTAATATTTATATAAATTATTCGAAAAACTATTTGTATAATATTAAGCAAGCAGAAATTTGCTAAAGAAAATAGTATTCGGCAACTTGGATTGGAAAATTGGGTGGAATAATTATAATAACTACACTTTAAAGTAACAGTTAAGATAATCATGTGTGAATTGTTTAAAATTTTCACGAGGACCAACACCTTTTCTATACATTATATTTTTTAAGAAACGTAAGTTTTTGACCTCTGCTAGATTAGTTCACTTTGCGAAAAAACATATCATGTAAAGATATGTTTATGAAGTAGTATAACAATTGCGCATACTCAGCAATTACATAACTATTACATCTTCAGGTGCATGAGCCAAAGATAATTATTAAATACTAGCGACCTGCTCGCGGTTTCATCCGCGCAGCTTTTGTTCCCGTTGGAATATCGGAAAGGTTTATACATATAAACCTTCGTCAAGAATCAATCTATCTATTAAAAAAAAAACCGCATCAAAATCCGTTGCGTAGTTTTAAAGATTTATGCATACATAAGGACATAGGGACAGACAAAGAAAGCGACTTTGTTTTATACTATGTAATTAGGTATCCGTTATTTATGGCTGCATTAAAATTGGCCATAATTCGAGTTCCGATATTTTTATTACTCAGATTAGAATTTTATAGCTTTTCATATTGTGTGTGAGAAAGCGGTGTGAAATTTAAGTGTACAAAAAGGAACAAACTTTTTTTTGATTAATAACAAGCTGAAATTTTGTGAACAGCTTCGTTTCGACGAGACAACTATCTTTTCTATCTTCGAAAAATCTCGAATCGGCTAACTAATAAAGATAGATAAAAAAGAAAACTTTAGAGTGTTTGACTAAGAAAAGTTTCTACTTTAGGTGAAGGACAATGTTACCCTTGAATAACAATAATAATTAACAAGCTGTTGTGAGAAAATTAGGTTGTTATTAAATTAATTAATATCAATTTAAACATCTCATAATTCCGAAACTTTAGAGTGGAGGACTCGCCAGAAAAACTATCGTATGTGTAGGACAAAAGTTTCATTGAGTTTTTCAAAATATAATCAAGATTTTAATAATCAAAAAATAATTATTTATATATAAAATAATAGTCATTAATAAATATTTTTCCTTCACCGAATCAAAATTTTCAAAGCCCCATAACTTTCTACCCAATTTGAGATTTTTCGAAGATAGAAAAGATGGTTGTCTCGTCAAAACGAAGCTGTTCACAAAAATTCAGCTCGTTATTAATAAAAAAAGTTTGTTCCTGGGATCCCGGTCTAATATTATCAATAAAGTAAAATTATTCCAACTGTATAAACTGAATATAAAACTTGAGAATTTTATCATTGTTTTACTTAGTAAAGGACAAACAAAAAAGTCTGGAGATGATGTGTTAACATCTCCGGTTTATGGATAAGCACGTAAAGCTATCGGTTCCGGTTATCGCAAGAAAGTTCGTTATCAGATAAGTAAAATATAGCAATGGAGAACCTGTTTTGTCAACGTCAAACCAACAAGGCAAATCGTGGTGAAATCGAACGGTTTATTCTGTCTTTTCCGAAGGGAAAACGGCGTGATAATAGGAATTTATTTAACAAGACGTAATTATATTTATAAATTATAATGAACATAGTTTTATGTATGAGACAAATTAATCTTGGACTTTATCAAATTATCAACAAATTTAGATTTAATATAGGCTGTTAAATAAATGTACTATCTAAAACCTTGCTGTTTAGTTTTCCTGGTATAATAACGAGTAAAATATTAATCAGTAGCATCGTACAACATAAAATATGAATAATATATCATTAAATCAGCATATTTAATAATAAATTAAAAGAGAGCAGATAACAGTGTTACTGAATTATTATTAAAATAAATACTACATAATGTATACTATACTTTTATAATAACAAATAATCTTTCATAGCGTTTACTAGCGAGATAGGGGTAAAAACAACCCCCCCAATTCAAGTAACAAAACCATAATCGAATCGAAGCGGTTAGGATTCATAAATAATACACAAAGTCTCGTCGGTAGTGATACCATGCGTTAAGTGTAAGAAAATTTATAAGAGCCCTAAACGACCGATGTTTTGTTACGTTAATCGGGCTTTAGGGTAAATTAATGAAGTGCAGATAAAAATATCTTCATACAAAATTCGTTATATATTTATATATGCATACCTGCCTACACACACACACACACACACACACACACATACACACACACACACGCACGCACGCACGCACGCACGCACGTACGCACGCACGCACGCTCGCACGCTCGCACGCACGCACACACACACACACACACACACACACACACACAAAAACACAACACAATATTAGCAAGATCTGCTAATTAAAATTTTTGTGTTATGCTTGAAAGATAATTTCTTTTCCACGACTTCGAATTTGTTACTTAATCAAAGGGAGTAAGGAGTAAGTTTTTAAAAGGACAGCAAACAAGATGGCTTTCCTAATGGAAAAAGAAAACCATCGCCTATAGACACCAAAGATGTTAAAGGTGCTTTGTGATATTAACAGTATAAGATGTATAAATAAAGACAAGATAACTTATTTTGCTTTTGTTAACTTTGGTGTACAATACAGAGTATTCATTCATTCATTCAACGTATAACCGGAAGACTGCTGGGAAGTATAATGCTGCTGAGTACAACGTTACTGGGGAATATAATGTTAATTTCATAACGATTCCTGCCGCCAAATCCATCGCAATCCATTCCATCATCGGACATCGCGTCCAAATTCGAAGTTTCACCCTCACCACCTCGATGTCTGGAAATTCACAACCCTGCGTTTCTCTCGACACTTTTTGCCGCGCACTACTCTTTTGCGGAATCAATTACTGGCAGGGATGTTTCCGAATGGATACCACTTGGGGACCTTCAAGAAAAGAGCTTACTCATTCCTAAAAGGACGGCAACGCAATTGCAAGACCTCTGGTATTGCGGATGTCCATAGGCGACGGTGATCACTTACCATCAGGTGCACCTCCTACTCGTTTGCCCCCTCTTTATAAAAAATAAATAAAAAAAAGTAACAAAAATTTTTAATAAACACATAATTTTATATATTAAATTACATAGAACTAAAGCTTAGTACATAATGATCTATTTTTGTGATAATTTTCCATTTTAAATACTGATCTTATTCGATTTCGTTTAACTGGTAGAGAGTGTTATATAGCATTAAAGTCCACCTCTGTACAAGTTTTAAATAAATGAATAAATTAGCAAATGCGGCGCGACCTAATTTTGTGGACTTCTATTTAAGTTCTAATGAATTGTTTCTGTAGCTACTAACACGTTTCTATTGTTACTAGCATCGTCAAATTCATTCGATTTATTAAATCAAACGCAATAATAAATCGAATGAATTCAACCTTATTAAATAAAATCTGTTGTGACTTTGTATATATTAAACCATATACAATAATTTTTAATCGACTTCCCAAAATAGACAAGGCTCTCAATTCGAATCTTTATTTATTATTTGATGTATGTTCGGGCATTGTATACTACTCGTTTCTTCGCATATAAATTAGGTAAAAATTTGATTTTGGGTCTGACATACAAGAAATTGGAAGTTGGTTATTGCATTTTTACCGTGTTTAAAACATGCATCTTAAATTTAAAAGTTTAAATCGACTCATCATCACCTGTCACGTAAATATATCAATTTTAAATAAACATTTTAAGTTTTAAAGATCACGCGCAAAATAATCCTCCAGTTTTCAAAAAGTACCCAATTTATCATGCACTTATTAACAAATAAAAAAAACAGCATACTGGTAATCCTAGTAGGATTACCAGTTCATTGATAAGCGAAATGGGTGGTACCTATCTTCATTGCAAATTCTAACGGCAATATTTTATTTGCAATTAATCAGACAACCAGATTTACGTGCTTTTTCGAGGCACGGCACATGCAACCACCCCCAAACTAAGACTTTATTCAGATTTTTGTTATTAGAAAAATCCAACAGGACAATATTAGAATAACAAATATTAGAAAAATCCAACAGGACAATATTAGAATAACAAATATTAGAAAAACCCAACAGGACAAAATCCCGGGGCCTCCTGATTTAAGCCGAACATCCAAATCATAACAAGAAGACAGTCAATTATTGATTTAAAATGAATATTCAATTTATTTTAAAATGTACTTCGATTTTGCACGTCTCGATCTCGATCGAATTTGCATGTCTAACTAAATGAAGGCATACTTTTCGGGTCTATCACTATAAGAAATAATAAGAAATAAATCGCCATTGAAAACTCCTTCACACGGGAGTTATGTCGTGATACATAACTTGGCTAGGTTGAACTGGATTTGTATCCAATCTAGGGTTGCCATCTCAAAAATTTGTCAACTAGGACAAGACACGTGAAAATCCCGGATTTCGGAACTTACAAACCGGACATTTGAACAGAGTATTTTTTTATGTTACTCAGTAGAATAAAATATCGTTTTAATTCTTTTAAATTAACTTTTATTTATTTTTTAACCAAATTACGCTTTAAGAAAAATAAAAACTAAACAGAATTTTCTTTAAATAAGGAACTATTATTATTACGAATCGCGCGCGTGATTCGAATTTGAAAACCCGGACTACAAATAAAACCCCAGCCGGACGCTCCCCGGACGCCTCCTAAATTAGGAAAAATCCGGGAAAACCCGGAAGGATGGCCAATCTAATCCTATCCGTCGGTATAATAGGTTATTGGTGTAAAATGTTTCGGTAAACACAGTTTAAATAAATATTTTGTTGCCTATTGTTTCTAGCTGTTATATGTTAAATATAAACATAGATTAAAATAAAACTAGTTATATGTTAAATATCTGTCAAATCCAAATTTACCTGTCTATTAAAGATATTTATAATTTATGCTACTGTTATTTTAATCTATGCTTATTAATCAGGCCGCAAGACAATATGTCATTACCCCATACACTTATTGTCCAATATTAAGAAAAAACATTTCAATACTAAATAACAATGTTTACCATAACAAGAAAATATAATTTATACATACAAAAACAGTTAAATAAAAACAATTTGTTACATGAAGTATGACAAAGGATTTGTAAATGCTTTGTGACAGAAATACTGATATAAATAACAATATTGTTTCTACAAAACAAACTACAATATATAGATTTCCACAGACTATAAAGAACAGACTAAGAAGAAAAATATAAGAATTTTATCTTAAAAGCAAACTTAAAAGAAAGGGGAAATGTCTACAAATTATTAATAATATTAGTATGAAGACTAATTAAATACAAAAAGCTGTTTTTTTTGTTCTTTTCCCTAAGAAATTAACTTATTTTTATTTTTTAATGTATTATCGATTTTTATTTATTAATAAATTACTTCAATAACCATTCAATAACTATATTCAAATTTTTAAAAATTTATATAAGTAGGATGAAAGATGTTCTTGAAATTGTGCCACACAAATGAATGGTTATGCCAAAATTCAAACAAAGATCAAACCAATGCGTTTGCAAATAATTTAAATAAAAAGACTATATCTCATACACATTATCAACAAAACTAACTTGATCCAGAACATTCCTTGACCAACCAAACATCCACTAATCAACAATAGAAAACACCTCTACAAAAAACAGTTTCCATAAGCAGTGACTCTTTTGTCACACTTCATACAATTTTATTTATGTGAAATTGAACTAAACAAATATGTTTACTTAATGCCTAAATAATTTTCAGCGATGCCTACGTAATAAATTGCTTGAGCGATGCCGAAAAGAGGAGCGATTACAATCATTCGACACGCACCTCCTTTGAAGAACGCTAACGGACCTTCATTCGTCATTGTTTTACTGAAAAATTAAACATACTTTTATTTAATGCGACATATACATGAAGCAAACATATTGGTACTCCTTTTTAGGGTTCCGTACCAAAAAGGTAAAACGGAACCCTATTACTAAGCCTCCGCTGTCTGTCTGTTACGAGGCCGTATCTCATAAACCGTGATAGCTAGAAAGTTAAAATGTTCACAAACTATGTATTTCCGTTGCCGCGATAATAAAAAAATACTAAAAATGAAAAATAAAGGAGATTTTTCGTTTTTTTTTTGCTATGATGGTACAGAACCCTTCGTGCGTGAGTCCGACTCGCACTTGGCTGGTTTTTAAGACAGCTACCCAAATGGTAGAGTATGAAATTTGGCAATTGACAATTAGTGTTTGCCTTGCGGTGGACTGCAGAAACCTAATATTTTTGAACAATAAGCATACATTAAATTCATAACATTCATGGAAATTTAAAAAATAAAAATAATAAATAAAATATTATTTATTCAGTACCATTATTTTACACAAGTCTGAGTAATGAATGGTGTCTCCTTTTAAGTACATGAGCACTTGTGTTAGGAGGCGCCGCTCTTTTATAACAAGAATCCTTCGATACAAGTAAAACAAATAGTACTAAGTAAGTGCAGGGGATACACTTGCGATTTAAATATAATAATGTAGTAATTTTTAAGATGATTAAAAATTGTGTATGTATTCTAACGCGAATGTTTTTTTTTTTTTATGTGTGTGTATGCGTGCGTGCTTGCGCGTGCGCTTGTGAGTGTGTGTGTGTGTGTGTGTGTGTATATGAGTGTGAATATTTATTTTATATTTTTTATTTATTTATATTTTAAATATTTTAAAAATTATACCAACTTCAAATATCAGCTACACTCATATCTCTAAAATTACTGAAGCGATTTGGATGAAACTTGGACAGCTCCGTAAGTTAAGATATGCCTAATTTAAATCAAAATGATCTCCATTTAGCTTTTAGTTCCCAAGAAATTCGTGACCAAACATATATGCACTTAGGTAATTTAGTACACGTTCTTGGCTAAATAGATAATTATACTTAAGGCGAGGCATCGCGACAAACGGCAAAAAACTGGTTTGTTTAATCACGTTTTTTTGTATTGATTGTTAAATAACAATTTTACAAAAATTACATGATATATCTGAAGATGTTATCTAAAGAATGTGCTAACTCATTGCACGATAGAATGTACTTTACTCGATCATATAAAATTCCGAAAACAGGCTAAAAAAATCTCTAAAACAAATAATTTGTTAATAATATTTCTAACCTTCCACATGATTTTTATATGGTGATATTTAGTTGTAAATACAAAAAAGAATGTGCTAAATTTTAGTTTTCAGCTGAAGTCCTATATTTATTTATCCGAAAATTAACACGTTTCCCAGCGGTTCCAGAACATACCGCGCCACCCATTTTCTATAAAATTGACGCGCGTCGAAATACCTCGCCTTAAATATTATTCAATTCCAACAATATTACATACACACATATGTTAAACTCTCCCTCCAAACCGGAATACGACAATAACAACCATTAGTACTATTGCGGTAGGAATAGGTAAGGCGGTGACACCATGTACCCGGGCGAGAAGTTGCGGAACTCTACCACCTAGTAATCACGATGGTTGGACACTTATAGCCAATCAGTCACCTTTTACGACCTGCCTGGCAGAATGGAGTTGGCCTATTCTTCATAGGGGGTTTGGACCAACACGGGGAAAGTTGCTATTGAATTAGGAAACACGTGGGTGTGTTCATGACGAATGTTTGTCCTAAGTCTGTTTGACTTTCTACCAAACTTACTTAGACCTTTCAAAGTTAGCCGGTTTCTTTCGGACACTCTTTCTAACTTTAACTGTCAAAACCTATAGACGAACTGGCAGAAATATGCAAAGTCGCGAGGACTTACAAAATAAAATGGCGGCATTGGATTATGCTTACTACGTATAGCGTGCTGGAAAAATCTTAGTTAAGCTGTCAATGTTGTTAGGATTTACGAGTTTAGACATTCGTCAGGAACATACCCATTTTATGATTCGGTCCTCTCTTCCTCCGTTCTATGCTAATTAGCGGGAATTTAAAAAATTAAAACTCTAATGGCCAATCGGAATAACATTGTCCTAACTTAGGAAAATCCTAAGTAGTATTGTAGGGGTTTTCCCTACTTTTTCCCCAGAAAAACATGTTGTTTCCGTGGGATTTACCAAAAACTTTTGTGATGTAATGGGCTAATATGAAAAATATAAGTTTTTGCTAATATGAAAAATATATACTTTTTGTCCATCTAGTCATGTGTCCTAGGCATTTGGTGAAACTCCATTTGTAATTATGTGCACTTGCATACACTTGTACCTCAGTATACTGGAGACTAACAGTAGTCAATCTATTATATCTATATCTCGAATATCAAACATGTGATATTCGAGCAACGCACACATAGACACTTCCCACGTACGCGATATCTCGGAATGGTTCGGTACAGTTTGTACCGCACCAGTCAGAGATATCGCGCCCGTGAGAGGTGTCTATGTGTGCTGTGCTCGAATGTTACTTGTATGTAACATTGACTTCTGTTAGTCTCTAAGTATTCTGTGCTTGTACTGCGTCACAAAACACTTTTAAATCAAATTACTTGAATCGCCAACCGGATTCGCTTTTTACGGCATTTTGTTTTGGAAAATCTACTGGATGACACGGAACTTTTGTTTCTTAGTCCTGAACGTGCCATAGAAAGCGAAATCGTTTGGAGATTTAAATAATTTGATTGTTTTGTGAAACAGTACAAGTGTATGCAAGTGTACATAATGAAAAGTATGGATATGGATGAAGTAAAATATAGTGAACTTACGTGATACAGTCTACAATGCCCGTGTACTGTTTTTCTCCTGTTCCCTTAGCGATGGTTTGCAATCTGGTTTTGATGACGTCTAACGGGTTTACTACTAACGCAGCCGACGATCCAGCCGCACAACCGGATAGGAAAGACCACCTGACAAAATATATTTTATTACTAGCTGAGCCCGCAACTTCGTCCGCGTGGAAAATTTTGAAATTAAAAGTAGCCTTAGTTACTCCTTATTACATCAGCTATCTGCCAGTGAAAGTACCGTCAAAATCGGTTCAGAGGAACAGACAAACAGACCGACAGACAGACAGACAAAAATTGAAAAAAAAATGTTATTTTGGTATACAAACGGTGTATACAATATATCCATATGCATTTAGTAAAAAAACAGTTATTTTATTATTACAAACAGACACTCCAATTTTACTTATTTGTTTAGATTTGCCCGAATGATCTAGTTTTTGGATCCAGGATTTGGTTTTTGGAGTGTCCTGCACTGTCCTGGATGTATAATGAAAGGGGACGAGTTCGTATGATTCATTTATTTATTTTATATGATAGCAAACAAGCAGATGGGTCTCCTGATGTAAAGAGTCTATCACCTATAGATACCAAAGATGTTAATGATGCGTTGCTATCTTGTGGCGAGATCTAATGCCACATGCATAAGTTTACCGGCTACCTTACCTTCCAAACCGGAACACGAGTTACCAGCACTGACGCTATTGCGACAGGAATAGGCAAGGCAGTGGTACCAGACCCGAGCGAGACAATGCAGAGCACTACCACCTAGTAGCCACGATGGTACTGTAACGATGCTTCGATTGTCACGTGGGACTTCTCTGGTTTGCTGCTTGTAATTGGTATTTTGAGGTACCGCTGCTCGAGTTTACTTTATATTATGAGATTTATAAGTAAGAGACTAACTTTAGTATTGCTTCAAGTATTGGACTTCACGTCCGAGAGCACTAATAGAACTCAAGTGTCATTTTTTTTAAAAAGACTACACATAATAAAATACATAATTTAAAATGGAACAAGTGGCCAGCACTACTTTAATCGTAACATAAAGAAGGTGTTACAGAACTGACTCGCATAGCAAATCGGTAGTCTTTTACAACCTGCCTGACAGAACGGCAGTTAGCCTATTCTTCAAAGGAGACCGGGCCAACACGGAGAAATGATTGAAATGTTTAGGCAGTGGTGAGAAGAGGAGGGTGAGCTCACCTCAATTTTAACTTTGATATCTCTCAGGCCGTACCCGTATTGGTTTAATACCGCCCATGGACATCTGCAATACCAGAGGTCTTGCGGTCACGTTGCCGGCCTTTTAAGAATGAGTAAGTTCTTTTCTTGAAGGCCCTCCAGTCGTATCCGTTTGGAAACACCCCGGCCGGTAATCGATTCCACAACAGAGTAGTGTGCGGCAAAAAATGTCGAGAGAAACGCAGGGTTATGTATTTCCAGATATCGTGATGGTGAGGGTGGAACTTCAAATGGACACGATGTCCAATGATGGAAATCAGCAGCAGGAATTAATCCAAACAACTCGCCGGAATACTCCCCATGATAAATATGATAGAAGAACCAGAGGGAACCTACATTTCTACGCAATGCTAACGAGTCAAGCCGTTTCGAAATAGCCTGGTCGTCAACGATTCGAACCGCTCTACGCTGAATGCGATCAAAAGGAAGAAGCTGGTACTGGAGCTTCGGCCCAGAGATGCGAACAGTACTCCATGTGTGGTCGAATTTGTGTCTTATAAAGTTGAAGGCGATGGGCAAGAAGTACTGTCTCGCTCTACTGAGCACACCGAGCTTTTTGGAGGCTAGTTTAGCTTTACCATTCAAATGACCGCGAAACTGAACGTAATTCGATATGTCGACAACCAAAATTGTGATACTAGCTAAAGCTGTTGGGAGAGTATTCTAAAATCGAGGTGATACGACATAGCACATCTTTTTAGCGGTGAACACACAACTTGTGTCTTGTTGAGGTTAAAAGTGACCAAGTTTTGACGACCCCATTCCAAAACATCAGTATCAGTGAGTCAGTCTTGATTTTTCCCGGTACCTACATCCTCCCACATTTCAGAAATCAGAAACCAGAAGCTATATTCCATAAAACTTTTTACAAGTTATTTTGACGCGTCAGTATTTTTTTAACTAATACCGGATCGGAAACGCGGCCACACACATTTGCATTTATTGATATAAAAGAGAAAGATACGTTACGTTCTTATATCGCATTCAACAAACTAAGTTCGGCAGAACACATGTACACCGACACGCACACACATCTGTTATCACAATAATCATAAACATGGAAACAAAGACAGAGATAGGGCGGATACACTCGTACGAGCGAAATGATGCTAGCCACTGCGCGCGTCGTCGCCATGGTTACTGATAAACAAAATCAGTGATAGGGCGGATACACTCGTACGAGCGAAATTTCATTAGCCAATAGCCACGGACCTTATTTTTAAACAAATTTAATGTTTTAGCTGTACTTACGAATGGAAAGTAATCCCATGTGTTTTATTTTTTCCCTTGAGTGATTATAACACTGGGTAAATACACAAGGCATTTTGATGCGTGTTTAATGGCAAAAATAATCGGAAAGCAGAAGCGTTTCACGTTACGATGTCCCGCGTGTGACTGAGTGGCATACTACAAGCACTATGTACACGGGCCTAGTTTTGTAGGACCAGGTGCTGTGACTAATTAACATATCTTCCTCTTTTTATATCAATGTTTGCATTGTATATTTTATTAACCTTTCATCTACCATTCTTTCTATATGTCCGAACCAACGGAGCTTGCCTTTTCTTATTTTTACACAGACACATTCTTTCCACTCTAACCTTATATCAATAGTAAACATACCAAAATGGCGGCGATCCACCGGGGGTAGCCTTTGGTCCAAGGTCGTTGAGGATGGCGAACATCGGGAAGTAGACGATGCTGAAGGAAACATCCCTGGCGGCGGTGGCGGTTACGCCTTTATACAGTCCGAATATGCCCCGGTCGCGCAGAAGCTGCCTGGTGAGTTTCATCGCCGTTATGCGCTGAAACTTGCGACCCTCTGCATAAACATAAACAGTTGACAGTATTTTTAGTGCCTAGTCTCAGATCGAATCGCGGATCAGGAAAAGCTTTATTGGAGTAATTAAAAATAATGTCAGTAGTAAGCCCTCTACTACTGAGATAAGACTAACTCTAGTGGCGGTATCCTAATACACAGTTTTTATATAATATGAGATCAAGCATATGGGTCTCCTAATGGGAAAAGAAACCGTCGCTTATAGACACCTAAGATGTTAATAGTGCGTTGCTATTCGTATGGCACGATTTTCATAAGTCTACCGGCTATTTTACCCTCCAAACTGAATCACGAAAATGATAAGCATTGACGCAATAGCGTCTAATGCGCTATTCTGACAAGAATAGATAAGGCGTTGGTATCAACACCCTGGCGGGACGTTGAGAAACTCTACCAACTCTAGTAGCAACGATGATAGTGACACGTATAGGCAACCGTTTGCCTTTAGTGAAATGTCTGGCAGAATGGTGGATGGTAGTCTTTAAATGGGGCCCGTCAAATGTGTCGAATGCGGCGATGAATAAGAATCTATTTAATCTTCACGCCCATATCCCCGAAGGGGTAGGCAGAGGCATAACAAGTGCACCCACGATTAGCCGAAGATACTTGGTCCCACAATGTGATAGGTGGCAAGCCTATCGCCAACCGGGCACTTTCCAATCCCGGGCAACTTTGTGTTTCTCAGAAAACTGAAAAAACACTTTTGTTATGTGCCCGACCCGGGAGTCGAACTCGGGACCTCATGTGGTCAACGCCAACGCTGGACCACTAGACCACAGAGGCGTTCTATTTAATGCGTGAATGAAAAACTTTGGACCCCTTTTTAAGACAATTGCACCAACGGCAAAGTCTGAAATTTGACACAGTTAAAGTTTACACTGTAGAGGACTACAGAGACATAATATTTTTGAATAAAATGCCTTAGAAGTATACAAATAAACATAACACACACTACATTCATGTGACATACACGTTAATATACACACACCAATTCTATTTTCTTTACAGCTAAAGTCAGTTGTCAAATTTAAAAGAGATTTTATTGTTTAGTTTATGATGGAATTTCGAGCAATCGCTAGTAAGAAATTATATGTTAATGGAGTAACACATAAATAAATAAATAAATAATAAATATTCACGGGACAAATTACACTGACTGATCTAACCCCAAAGTAAGCAAATTATTTGCTTGTGTTATGGGTGTTAGTCAACGATACTAATACATAGAAATACATATATAAATACTGCAATATATTTAATAAACACCCAAAAACCCAGAAATAAAAACATTTATGCTCATCACACAAATGTTTGTCCCCGTCGGGGATCGAACCCGAGCCCCGTCGATTGCGTAGTCAGGGACGCTAACCACTCGACCAACGAGGCGGTCATAACACACAACACATATATATACCAATTAAAAAGATCAAAGCTTTTTTGCTCATTTTGAGGATCACCACCACCTATTTGACAACTCCCATTCCCTCCTTCCCTCCCTTCGCTCGGTACATCATTTGTTTTCCGTGCGCTCGATGTATTTAAGTTCAATTGTTTAAGTGGGTAGCTTTAGTGTGGTTGTGTATACAACATCTAACATTATGCAGGTCAACTAAACCATAAGATTTCGCTTAAATAGAGCCATACTAAAACATATTTATTGGAAAATTAGGTTTAAATTCGAGTACCTATTTTTTATTTCGATATCAAAATTGAATACTGAACACCTTCCTTCAGCAAGTACGATTTTGTACTGATTCACCCATAATATCTTAATATATACGTGTCACGTTATTTTTCCCCGATGGACTTCGAAATGACTGGACTGAGCTCAATGAAATTTTGTTCTACTGTTTCATGACATTCGGTACGATAAAACAGTACAACATGGCTTATTTCTATTTTGCACGATATATCTACAAATGTACGAAACTTTGACAGTGATAGGAACGTTTGCTCATATGCGCGGGCGACACGTTTCCTTCCCAATGTCATGTGGTCTGTGGCATAAACCTTACCCTTTTTCGCCTGAGCAGCAACACGTCCCGCGTCTTGCATTTGAATCTTCAACAGCTCCATGGGAGTAGTGATGACAATCTGACATGCGCCTGCCATACCGCCAGCCATCATTTGACGATACAGAGGTAAGGATCTGTAACCAATGACATAATATTTGCAAGTAAAATAAATATTACGCCAATTCCATTGGGGGGGGGGGGATATCTGTATAACTCACGGGCTAACGATTATTGCTTGTGTTATAAACAAAGTATCCAAGGTACATTCTGTCGGCTCACCGACATGCGTCTGCAACCTGCAGGAGGTGGAGAGAGTCCTCCACTTACTAGTGGAATGTCCAAGATCAAGATCAAGATCAGAGAAAGTCACGAGATAGTGTCGCACTGGGGGTAACCTGGTCAATCTAAATGAGGTCATAAGAAATAAGTATTTCATTGACCCATTTCTAAAATATGTCCGCCAAATCATGCGGAAGGCAGTAAAGGCTAATGGGTCAACAATAGATTGAATTGATCAACGATCTAGCAATAAATAAGCTAAGCTTAGGGGGAACGCGCGTAGATTATATTTTAAATGTCGACATATATATATATATATATATATATATATATATATATATATATATATATATATATATATATACAAAAATAATGAAATCGATTACAGTTATAGATCTCCTCTCTTAGTCTAAAGGTTGCTGCATCAGCGATAGCAGCAGTCCATGCGGTTAAAATTATATAAAAAGATACATTCCACTTTCCCCCGTTTTGGTCCGGGCCTTTTTTGAAAAATAGACTGGGTGAGAAGATCTGCCAGGCAGGTCGTAATAGGCGAACAATTGGCTATGCGAGTCATTACCAATGTAATTACTAGGTGGTAGAGTTCTGTATTATCTCGCCCGGGTATCCACCACCGCTTTACCTATTGCTGCCGCAATAGCTTCAGTGCTTGTCACTGTCGTGTTACGGTTTGGAAGGTAATGTAGCCGGTTAACTTATGCATGTGGCATTAGACCTCGCCACAAGATAGCAACGCACCATTAACATCTTTGGTGTCTATAGGCGATGGTTAAATCTTTTCATTCCATCAGGAAACTCATCTGCTTGTTTGTTATCTTATCCGCTCACACCACCAGCCATTTTCGTATTTTTTCTAAAAGCACACGGACCGTTACGCGTACGCTTCGAGTCCGTTCCGGTGGACCGTGGTCACAAAAATGGTTTATGAGTTGTTTGGATTGAATCCGATACTGTAAAGCGTATATTTTTTAAGAGGTCTTGAGCACTGCAATACACTGGTGTTAGAATTGTTTAATTTAAATGGCTTAAGCTACAAAATAATTCAGGTGTAACACACTTTGAGAAAAATATGACTAATTGTTAGTCGAGGATTTTTAATTCAAAAAGTAAATCGATGACCTATGCTTTTTATATTTTTTTTATATAATTGGTAAACATATACATACGGAAAAAAATAAACAACATATATTATAGTACAAAAATATTTATTTACATAAATATTTATATCTTTTTTTTTCATAATTAATACGTATTTTTTTTCGTAATTTTTAAATAATTTATTTCTTTTTCAATTTTACAGCTATGTTAATTTTTTTTTAAATATTGTTTAGGATATTTAACATTCACATCATATGATTTTTTTGAGATCATAGATATCAACACTAAAATTTACCAAAATAAATAAAAATAGGTACCGTCATACCCAAAGCGCTGATATCATTAAGTTGGTCATTAACGAAATATATGTTTTATTAATTGATATTTACGGTTTTTTGACAAAATTATTATCTAAACTGTTAGATCTTGAACTAATCTTGATTATAAATACAGTTTACTTGTTGATTAATACGCCAAAACACTTTTAAATTAACCTGTATCATAAACTGCAACCAACACATAACACACAGCACGAATCAAAATGGCGAACTAAGTTCTTTTATTTTTCCCCAAGAGCGTATTTGAAAAAAGAATGCCAATTGGATGTTATTCTATACAATGTTTCGTTCGAAAACGATAAAATACCATAGAGTATTGTATTAAAACTGGTAAATAGTGAGAATGTTGTTTTTTTGTATGAAGTTAGCGTTGGTCCCTATTGGTCCCTATAGAGACCATAGGGTATTAACGGCATTTTCTCAGAGGTCTCATTAGTTACCAAAGTGATGTGAGCGGTTATGATATAAAAAAATGCCCACAACCTCAATTAAGGTTGCGGTCTTGCCCATCGTTCCCACAACGATGGATCCGCGCTTAATTGTGTCAAAAAAAGGTCACCAGCACGGATTAACCTGGATACGCCTTTAAAGGCAATTTCTTAGGTTGTCAGTGTCACTTGCATTTACACACAGAAATGCAGATTTACAGTACTAACCGATGAAATAAAATCACTCCAGAGGTATTCCTTAAGTCTTACTGCCCGGCCACGCGACCCGGCGGCGGCGGCGGTGAAAATTCATCGGTCACCCCGCCGCCGATCGCCAGACCGCGTGGCATGTTTACTACTTTCCCATACATTTTTTTCAGACGCTAGACGCTTCGCCGTTCGAGTCGCGTGATCGCGGGCGCAAATTTCCCGTGGCCAGGCCGTTAGCTTTTTATTCCACACGATAAAATAGCACAATATATGTTTCTTTTATATCATAAGATAGCAAACAAGTAGATGGGTCTCCTGATGGAAAGAGTTAACCATCGCCTATAGACACCAAAGATGTTAATGGTGCGTTGCTATCTTGTGGCGAGGTCTAATGCCACATGCATAAGTTTACCGGCTACCTTACCCTCCAAACCGGAACACGACAGCGACAAGCATTGCGGCAGGAATAGGTAAGGCGGTGGTACCAGACCCGGGCGAGACAATGCAGAACTCTACCACCTAGTAGCCACGATGGTAGTGACTCGATAGCCAATCGGTCGCCTTTTACGACCTGCCTGGCAGAACGGCAGTTGGCCTATTCTTCAAAGGAGGCCGGGACCAATACGGCGAAAATATGGCATATTTCTATTTTTTACGATATAATATATACCTAAAAGCGTTTGACATTTACATACATTTTCTCATATCAGCGGCTATTCATTTTGTGCCCAACGCCATGTCTATTAGTATTTGTGTGCTCTGTGGTCACCAGTTTGTGCAGTAAAGTTCGCTTGCACCGCCTTTGAATTTACTATGTTCAAATTAATCTTAAAAGTATTTAAATAGTTTAACGCAAAGAGGGCTAAGTTTTTGATATTATAAAATCATCGTTAAGAGGAAATTGAAAGACGCTGGTTTTACCGAAACTAAAATATTAAATGCTAAATAAACCAGGTTTAGTTCGCTAAACGCTAATGTTAAGGGAGCAACGCAGATAATCTGAATAGATTTTTTTATATCGTAAGAAATTTGGTGTGAAAATTTGCAATACTATTTATTAAAGCAATATGTTTCTATGTTACATCACTGGGTTACATATACGTCTCATATCTGTCATGAGAACAGAGCATTTTGAGATAAGCATAATAGACTTCCTTATCTACTATGAAGTAATAGATCGGTGTTAGCATGCGGTTTATCGGTAAAATCAAACTCAAGAACTGATCCACTGACTATTATCATAATTTAAACGAAAACTAACTGCAAGAGCCGACTTCCAATTCCTCATATCTCTTAAAACCCTGCGTCAGATCTTCACCAAATCAAAATAGGGCAAAATAGGGTAGTAAAAATTTTTTTTCTCAAAATCGCTTAAAAATTACCGCGTTTTGTGACAAAAAAGCTGAATTGAGGATCTCCAGCTTTTTGGAAAGTCAGTTGAATATAAAAAGACGTGTGGCACTCGGAGACTGCCGCGGTAAAGCTATTGCATAGCATTTTTTATCAACTTATGCAATTACAATTATATATTTATTTTATTTATGCAGTATTTTTTTTCTTTGTTTTTTTTTCTTTGATATTAATTCAAGTTACACTTTGAGCGTGGTACCGATAAAAAATATTCATATTTAAAACACTTTGTACACAAATTATTCACTGTTGTACGTAGATGATAAATACCTATACACCTATATACTTTCTCACAAACAGCTGATTACGGTAGTTTTCCAATACAACCAATGCCACCTAAAGGCGGGTTGCTGAACTAAAGAGACAAGTGTCATATTTCAAAAAGTCATTAAAAGCTCTAGTATTTATCGATAGATGGAAAAACTAAAAAGTATCACCGCTGTGGCTGTCGGAGTGGGGGGTGTTAGGTTTTTTCGTTACGGAATTTCTGGATTCGGTCTCCACGCTCAAGGCCCGCAATAGAAACTATGCAATAGCTTAATAAATTACACGAATTAAACTAAGTTACGGAATGCAGCTTCGTATTTATTTATTTTATATCATAGAATAACAAACAAGCAGGTGGAGGTGCATCAGGAAAACCTTCTGATTGGTGCGCCTTTAGAATGTTATTGGTTGTTACTGGTGCGTGACTATACGTTATAGATAGCAAACAAACAGATGCCTCTCCTGATGGAGAGATAAACCCGCGCCTAGAGACATCAAAGATGTTAATGGTGGGTTGCTATCTGTGTAGTCGGATGGAAATATCATACCTATGCATCAGTCGGTCTCCAATTCGGAACACGATAATGACAAAAATTGATGGTATTGTGACATGAATAGGCAAGGCGGCGGTGTCAAATACCCGGGCGAGACGTTGCGGAACTCCATCACATAGTAGTCACGATGGTAGTGACATGTGGCTAATCAGACGCCTTTTACGACCTGTCTGGCAGAATAGCATCCTCCAAAGAAGCCCGAACCAACTCATGGGATGATAATGCGTAATGCATAAGTTTATCCGTTACCTTGCCCTTCAAACCGGAAGTCAACAGTGACTAGCATTGACGCTATTACGACAGGAAAGATAAAAGGTGGTCCATAGTACTAAACCAGGGCGAGAGCTCTGCCACCTAAGTCACGATGGTAGTGACATGCGTAACCAATCGCCTTTTACGAACTGCCTGATCCGGAACAAGAAGGGGAAAGTGCGATATTTACCGCCGGAAAAAAGGACTAGTCTTTGATCAAAAATAATCATTCAAAATCACCGCATTAAATGTGGGTGCTAATTAATTAGGCAAGGCATATTTCACGCACCACTGGTTATATCACTCGTTATAATTCACATATCACGTGCCACACCACGAAACCGCCTGTTACATATAACGCGAGCGTGATTTAATTTCACGTGGGCCATGCTACTACTTAAGCTTATAATTCGAATTCAAAAAATTAAACGGAATTCCATCGTGCGAAAGAGACAAGGCAACAGCCAACAACATTTGAGCGACACAGTGCCACCAGCTAGAAGGGGAATAGAAGTGAAATTGCATCTTATTTTAACGTTATTAGGCTTTGTCCAGTTTTTTTAACTTGCTTAGGCAAATAACGCTGCGTTACAAAAATTTCTAATGAAAATAAGTCTTATTTTAAACATAGTAAGGCTTTGATTTAACTAGGTACTAATAACAAATCGTCACCGGTAAGCTAAGCGCTGAGCTTTATATCAAGTCATTACCACTGCACCATGTAAGAGACGGAATAAAATGCAGCCACTGTGACAATAATCATCATTAATAAAATATAACGGTCATGATTTATCACGCGTGATATAGCAGTGACAAATAACAAATAACTTCACGACGTGATAGTGAAATAAAAGTAGCTATAACTCCCATCACTAGTGCTAATATATGTAAGAGCACAAATAAATGTGTCTTATTCCATCCAACTACATCCAAAGTACGAACGCGTCACGTCACGCAAACGTCTTATGAGTAAAATGTAAATTGCAATTTTAAACGTTACAGCTTATAAACTTAATGTTAAATTTTTAACGGCCTTAAAAATTTTACGCGCTCTCGTCTGTAAAGCGGAGTAATAGTCAAAAATAACGCACCTAATCACAAATCGATGAGGCTCGGGTTTGATTCACGACAGGGACAAACAATCGCTTGATGAGCATAGACGTTGTCACTGACACCTATAACACAGGTTACACAAGCAAATAATTTGCCAATTCGTGTAATTTCTCTATTGACATTATTATCATTTCTAAAAGGAGATTTTAGGGTGTTTACTTTTACTTTAAGGGCAATTTTTTTAGTAAAATATGTCCAAGACAGCTTGAGATATACATACATTTTTAACCGAGACTTCCAAAAAATCAGGAGCTTCTTCAATTCAGCTGTACGCTTGCTACCTCAGAACTCAGGCATTTAGTAACTGATTTAAGAAATTATATTTTTTATTTGAGACTAGCTGTTGCCTGCGACTTAGCCCGCGCGTACTTCCCGACCCGACCTGTTAATAATATTCATGCAAAATTTGAAGTAAATCCATGCAGTACTTTTTGAGTTTACCCTGGACATACATACAAACAAACAGACAAAAATTCTAAAAACTATATTCTTGGCTTCGATATCGATTGTAGATCACGCCCCAAGTATTTTTTAAAAAAATATTCAATGTACAGTTTTGACTTTTCTACGATTTTATTATATGTATAGATGATATACTTCCCATTTGGTGTCATATAAATTTGGCGATGATCTGATCCAGGATTCCAGATACAGTAGATTTGGAAGTCGATAGATGCAATTTGACTGCGTTTAAATTATTGTGATTTATTTCAACACTAGCTGCCGCGCGCAGCCTGCTGCATTATAAAAGTTTTTGGTGAATCCCGCGGGATCAACTATTTTTTCTGGGATAAAAAGCAGCGTATGTGCTGTTCTAGATCATCATCTACTTGTGTGCCAAATTTCATTCAAATCTGTTCAATAGTTTTTGCGTGATTGAGTAACAAACATCCATCCATCCAAACTTTTTCAATTATAATATAAATATAGATAAGTAAGCTGATAACTTATGAATTGTTTGTATTGGATTATGATAGATTATAAATAATGACTTGCACTGTTTCGCTACTAATTATTTACACTGTATATTATAACTGTTTTTAATTAGATGCCAAGTAATTATATATTTTACTACATAATTAGGGCTAGAATTGATGATTATCGTTATGAAAAAAAGGACAATATAATTATGAAGAAGTGCTACTACAATAAAAGTACTTAAAAAAATGAAACTAACTTCAAAATATATGTTACTATACCTCCATATCACAAAAACTACTGGACCCATTTTAATGAAACTTGGATTATTCCATGTTTAAATCAATAAGGATCATTTAGTTTCCGCGAAACTCGTAGACAAACATGCATGCACTTACGTAGTTTAGCACACGTGCTTGGCTTCAAGAAAATAGATCATCAATTAAATAGATCATCATACTCAAATATTATTCAATACCAACTATACTACATACAATCAGGTCAAACTGATATATTTTTTTATTGAAGTCGGTTGAAAATGATAAAGCCCTATGTGGAATATAAATTATATAACTTTAGATATTTATTATACCTATATAATAACAATCTAAAATTTATTATATCTAAATTTTTTTAGATATTTATTAGACATTTTTATAATAAACTGGACTTTCACTTTATTTCATTATGGTGAAATTTTTTTACGGTCCAAATTCGATTTTCTTTTTCCACCAGGAAAGCCATTTGTTTGCTATTTTATGATTTTATAATATAAAATAAAAATAAATAAAATCTCAACCACCAATAAATTTTCTTTTACAATCACAAATTGATTGCAGCTGATAAGTTACAGAACAAGCAATATGGGTGATACACTGATTTTAACACCAATCAAAGAGCAATTTATCAGTATCTATAAATAGTATCAAAACGAGGGAGCCGCCGCGCGATTGATAATTATTACTATGAGCTAGTATTAATATTAATAGTGGAGTGCCTTAAGGTTTTAACTTAAATGATTTGAGGTAAAACCGAGGTAAAAACCTCTGTTGGATTTGAGTCAAATCCAACGAATTTACTACACATGATAGAAAAAAACAAAAAATGACGCTAATTTGTTATTAAAATCATTTCTCTTCCCGTTAAGTTATTGATTGGCTATTTTTATCTTTAGATTTTTTCCACACCATTGAAATGAAAAACATTATATAACCTTTTATTTTTCTACTAGCTGTTGCCAGCGACTTCGTCCCCGCGGACTTTGTTTACTCCGCACAGCACCTGGCCGTTAGGTGATAGCGTGATAATATGTAGCCTATATGTTGACCCGACCTGTTAGTAATATTCAAGCAAAATTTGAAGTAAATCCATGCAGTACTTTTTGAGTTTACCCCGGACATACATACAGACAAACAGACAAACAAACGCACAGACAAAAATTCTAAAAACTATATTTTTGGCTTCAATATCGATTGTAGATCACGCCCCAAGTATTCTTTTAAAAAAATATTCAATGTACAGTTTTGACTTTCCTACGATTTTATTATATGTATAGATAATTTCCTATAATTTAATCTACAAAATCCAATAGGTCCCTACGACGCTCGAGTAACTACCCATTAAGCATCTTGGGCTCCATTACTATTGTAAGTATTACGGAATAAATAAATAAATATCACTGGACAAATTACACGAATTGATCTGACCCCAAAGTAAGCAAATTATATGCTTGTAGTATGGGTGTCAGTCAACGATACTTTAATAATACATAGAAATACATATATAAATACTCTAATATATTTAATAAACACCCAAACTCAGAAATACAAACATCTGTGCTCATCACACAAATGCCTGTCCCTGCCGGGAATCGAACCCGGACCCCATTGATTGCGTAGTCAGTTTTGCTAACCACTCGACCAACGGAGCGGTATAACAACGGAGTAATAACTAATGGGTGTGACCTTTATTCTCTAGCACCAAAAGCCAAAACAACATTTTTTATAATTTTTGTCTGCCTGTATGTTTACGCAAAAACCATTTTTTGGTAGAGGCCTAACTTAAAATTTAGGTTTAATTTTGCCTTATAAATTACTAGATGGTAGAGTTCTGTATTTTCTCGCCTGGGTGTGATACCACCGCCTTACCTATTCCGGCCGGAATACTGTCAGTGGTTGTCACTGCTCCGATTTGGAGGGTAAAGTACCTCGATTTTCGAAAATTGAGTTATCATCAGCTCCTGACGTTCTGGGGTACTAGGAAACTTTTGAGACTATATTTACGATGATTTTAGTATATCTGTACGTGTGTGTTTTTGTGTTAGTATGAGGATGTATGAGTGAGTATGTACATCTTCCATAACTTTTGAACGGCCGGACTAATTATAAAAACTTCTTTTAAAAAAAATGGCTTACAATAATAAATTACCCAATTGTTTGTAAAAAAATTATAAACCAGTTTGTTGGGCCTGCAGGCAGAGCCTGAAACTTTTCACTAAGTTGGGCTATTTCAAACAACCAAAAATACATCAAAATTTTGAATAATAGTTGACAGATCTATACCCATATCTCAAAAACTACTGGATACATTTTGATGACACTTGGATTATTCCCTAAGTTGGAATATAATATAATAATTTAAATAAATAAACTTTTTTTGATATGGCAATTTGTGGACAAATATACACACATTTTCGAAATTGGACAAACATACACACATTTTTGAAATTTAGCATACACGTGCTTGGACGCCTAAATAGCTCATTGTATTCATATATTATTCAACTTCAACAATATAACATACATATACAATATACATACAGTACCCGGCAATAAATATTGCACATCGACCTTTGGAAAGAGACAATCGGCTAATTTCGGCTTCGTAGAGCGTTATCTCTGTCGCAAAAAATACAAACAGTCCGGTACCTATTAGGAGCTGTTAAAACAAGTATGATTTGCTTCTTTTGATATTTTTATTCTTTGTATAAAATACACTAATTTTTCTATAAGTGATGGCTTTAGGTTGGGGTAAAATAAAATAAAAAAACATTTTTACATTATGTTTACGTATTTAATTATTTTGGAACATTACAGCTTTAGTGTACATAATAAACACCATTATACCTATTGCTAAAATGAGACATTGCAATAAAAATAATAATAATTCTAATTCTCAATTACTTCCATTTCACTATCTGTGCTCTCAAAGAGGTCAATATCACTGTCACTATCAGCCGTATTTATTACTAATCTATCAGTGTAATTGTCTAAACTGTGTTGAATGCTTCTATATTCATTCTCACATTTGATTGCATGATCGCAAACCTTTTTCCACTCTTCAGCGCCGATCATGTTTACTTTTTCAGTCAATAATGTTTTTACTGTAGTTAAGTTCATACCCACATTTCTAGAGGCTACATAGCCTTTCAGTTGAGACCATATATTTTCAATTGGATTAAAATCCGGATGATATGGTGGCAATCGCAACACAGTGTGCCCATGTTCGGCAAGTATTTTGTCCACAGAAAACTCTGTATACCTCTCCTTGTGCTGACATATAATAGCGTAAATCTGGGTTTTTGTTAATTTTGGATCAACTGGAATTTCATGTCTGTTTAACCAGTTGATCATTTCCCGTTTAATGGTGTTTGAGTTGGGGGGTCTCTCAACATACTTGTTGTGATAGGGTGCGTTGTCGATAACTAGAACAGAATCACTGGGTATATTTGGGATTAATTGGTTAACCAGCCATTTCTCATAGTTATCGTTATTCATTTCATTGTGATAGTCACCTGTAGTGTCCGTGGATTTATACGTTAAAAAAGCACCGGGTACAAAGCCTTTTTCATTTCCCGCATGAACTATTATCAAACGTTGACCTTTTGAAATTGGCTTTTTTACTCCTTTTTTCTTATCGTCACTCCAAGATTTCCCTTTAGTGTGGGATGCATGTATATATGACTCATCCATGTAGACGATATTTTTTCCTGTTTCGCGAAATTTGCGTATTTTATCAAGGTATTCCATTCGTTTGAGACTAACGTCGTGCTTTTCCATTAGAATTTTTCGATTATCTTCCATTTTAGTGAACTGAAATCCCATGTCATGAAGTATTTTTCTCAATGTTTTTTCAGACCCATTGTAATTAATAGCTTCAGATAACTTAGCTTTTAATGATTTTATTGTTGGCAGTTCATTAAATCGTAAGTGAAAATCATACACCATTCTTCGAACAACATCGTAATCAAAATCGTCCATATCCAAACGAAATTGCTTTTTTGGTCTCCCTTTTTTTGGAGTGCTGAACTTAATTTCAGTCGAATGTGTTTCAGTACTGACTTCGTTTAATATATTGTTCAAAGTTCTTCTTGAAATTCCAGTGGCATTTGCAACTCGCTCTTGAATCTTCTTAAAATAACAACTTACATTTTCATCTACTTTTTTTTTAAATCTATCAGCTTCGCTTACAAAGTATTTATAAACATTGTAGATAATTTCACGTGACTGACCTCGTAAAGGTTTCCCTCTTTTTCCGAAAGATGCCATATTACAACTTTAAATTATTTAAATTTGTGGGTGTTATCAACTCTAAATATATATTTTTTTTCGGGACGCGACTGCACTCTATCGTACTTGAACAACGACTGACTAAACGTCACATAGGTAGTGTGGGACAGAGATAACGCTTTACGAAGCCGAAATTATCCGATTGTCTCTTTCCAAAGTTCGATGTGCAATATTTATTGCCGGGTACTGTATTTGATCGCCCGTGGTTAGCGACCCTGACTACATAATCGACGGGGCTCGGGTTCGATCCCCGACGGGGACAAGCATTTGTGTGATGAGCATAAATTTATGTATTTCCGGGTTTAGGTGTTTATTAAATATATTCCAGTATTTATATATGTATTTCTATTAATAGTATAGTTAACTAACACCCATAACACAAGCAAATAATTTGCTTACTTTTACGTTAGATCAGTAAGTGTAATTTGTCCCGTAAATATTTATTTATTTATTACTAGCTGAGCCCGCGACTTCGTCCGCGTGGAAAAATTTCGAAAAAAGTAGCCTAAGTTACTCCCTGTTACATCAGCCATCTGTCAGTGAAAGACCCGTCAAAATCGGTCCAGCCGTTCCAGAGATTAGCCGTAACAAACAGACAGACAAAAACTGTAAAAAAATGCTGTTTTGGTATACGTATTGTGTATACATCCATATACATTTAGTAAAAAGCGGTTATTTTAATATTACAAACAGACACTCCAATTTTATTTATTTGTATAGATTATACATGTGTACATACAAACTGGTAACCTCAGTTTTTTCGTCGGTTAATAAATACAAATAGAAGAAAGTCAACATACCCATCCGGTAAGGTCAAATAAAATCGGAACATGTCGTTGGCCGCCAGCTTGATCGCCTTCTCCGGCGTGATGAGGATAATATTTACAGCTGACCCTCGGTACATGCCGAAGTAACCTTCCGCAGCGTATGTCTGTCGGAAACAGTCTAACCTGAAACGAAAAACAATACAGTCAGGATGACGGTTATTGAGGTGACGTCACTACCACAGAATGCTTAAGAGACTACCAGAAGTCAATGTTACATACAAGTATTATTCGAGCACAGCACACATAGATACCTTTCACAGACGCGATATCTCCGACTGGTGCGGTACAAACTGTCCCGAACCATTCCGAGATATCACGTCCGTGAGAGGTGTCTATGTGTGCGTTGCTCGAATATCACATGTATGTAGATTGACTACTGAGTTTTCAGTATACTGTGTCACTACTATGAATGTTGATGACGTCACAGCACGTGGAAAGGGAGATTTTTCCAGCCAGGCAAGGTGTACTGCCTGGAGGACCGAAGTCCATCTAAGCGTTTAAATTTATATGTTACAAGATAAACAACCGTTACATTGATGTTTAAATTTTGTCCGAATCGTCTGTATGTATTGTTTTTATTTTATTTTTATAATATAACAAACAAGCCAATGGCTCTTCTAGTGGGAAAAGCTTTTTCCCCGTGTTGGTCCGGCCTCCTTTAAAGAATAGACCAAACTGCCATTCTGCTAGGCAAGTCGTAAAAGGCGACCGATTGGGGCCACTAACATCGTAGCTACTAGATGCATTGTTATACTAGAGTTCTGCATTGTCTCGCCCGGGTCTGTGGATGCATGTGGCATTTGACCTCGCCACAAGATAGCAACGCACCATTAACACCTTTGATGTCTATAGACGATGATTGACTCGGAGACCCATCTGCTTGTTTGCTATCTTATGATATAAAACATTATTAACACCAAATATATTAATGGTGCGTTGCTATCCTTATCCTGTATATCTTTGTGCGACATCCATAAGTTTACGGGCTATCGTACTCTTTAAACCGGAACACGATACTGACAAACTCTGACGTTATTGCGGCAGGAATAAGTAAGGCGGTGGTACCAGACCCCAGCGAAACACTGCAGAACTCTACCACATTGTAGCCAAGATGCTAGTGACTCGCATAGCCAATCATTCACCTCTTACGAACTGTATGCTAGAACGCAGATAGTCGGGCCCACCGGCCCGGAAGAGGACACCGTCTGTCGCACGTCGGGACCCGGACTTGTCTGTCCTTGTCTTGGACGCAGGTACTAACTTTGTCCCGATTTCCGAAAATCGAGTTTTCACCAGATTTCCTTGTTTTGAGGTCCTAGGAACCTGTTCCGACTATTTTCACGATGACGTCAGTATGTATGTATATGTGTATGTGTGTATGTAAACATCTCATAGCTTTTGAACGGCACGACCGATCGAAACGCGGTTGATGGCATTCGATGGGATTCTACTCGACTTAGACTTCCTGAAAATTTTAACTAAGGATATTTTGAGAAATTTTGAAATGTCCCGTTACATAATTAGATAGGTACATACCTACTAACACACATGATCGAAGCTAAAAAAGCGTGTTAATAATATAGGCAAAATTTTAAAAAAAGACAAAGTTATTGATAATTAAAATATGGTAATCAGTACTTACATATTTTTGTATTGCCGCTCGCCTTTGGGTCCGACAGTTTGATTTTGAAGACGTGTTTTGACCAAATCCAACGGGAACACCACAGACACGCCGATAATTCCAGCAATTCCGCCATTTATGATTTTTGGTAATAGACTGGTAGAGAAAAACAAAGTTACATAAATTATTACAATATTAAAAATAAACCCACTTGTAATTCTAGTTCACTTTTTTGTATTATTTTACACAATAATTTCGCTAATTACAGAATCATCAGGGATGTTTTGCACAGTTATAATGTTTTATAAATTTTGGCTAGGTACAAGTTATATTTTGTAAAAAATAGTTGTATGTTTTATGTACATGTATCCCCCGTGTTGGTTCCGGGCTCCTTTGTAGAATAGACCAACTGCCGTTCTGCCAGGCCGGTCGTAAAAGGCGACCGATTGGCTATGCGAGTCACTACCATCGTGGTTACTAGGTGGTAGAGTTCTGCATTGTCTCGCCCGGGTCTGGTACCACCGCCTTATCTATTCCTGCCGCAATAGCGTCAATGCTTGTCACTGTCGTGTTCCGGTTTGGAAGGTAAGGTAGCCGATAAACTTATGCATGTGGCATTGGACCTCGCCACAAGATAACAACGCACTCTTAACATCGTTGGTGTCTATAGGCGATGGTTGACTCTTTCCTGGAGACCCATCTGCTTGTTTGCTATCTTATGATATAAAAAAAAAATAAGAAATGTGTATACACTCAGGCTATTATATAGGGTACTTTTTATCCCGTATATAAATCATGTTATAAGTTATTCCCGTGGGATTTACAAAAATGTTACAACGCAGCGGGCTGCGGGGCACACATAGTAATATTATAAATGCGTAAGTCTGTTACGCTTCACGGCTAAACCACTCAACCGATTTAGATGAAATTTGGCAAAATAGTAGTTAAAGAAACGGGATCAAACATAGGCTAATTTTTTCAAACATCTATCCCTAAGGGGCTGAAATAGGGGATGAAAGTTTGTATGTCGGTTCGTCAAAAGCGCCGGTTAAGGTTTATTTGAATAAAGCATTTTTAATATTGAGTTTGACAAATACTGACGATACATGGGGCACACTAAAAGTTTTGCACTTAGCTAGAAGTGCAAAACTTTTAGTGTGCCCCATGTTTATGCAAAGCGGGCTGGTGAGCGTTAACCAAATTAAACTGACCCTAGGGAACGTGGCCCGTACTACGTGGTCAAAATTTTTATCTTTACTTCCACCTCCCAACAGGGGCGTGGGCTCCTTGTAGGCAGAAATGCAGTGCTTTACCTACTTGCCATTCACATATATTTTAATAAAAGGTTCGTATGTTTTAGACGACTTTAATTAATAGCAAATAAATGAATAAACAAAATATAATAACTTAAAAATGCTTAATATTTTATAAATAGCACCTATTTGCAAGCACACATACATTATATTTGCCAGGCGTTTGGTGACTCCAATTAACTCATACCGCCGCGTTCCGCAGGACATTTGTTCGCATGTGTGTAGTAAATTTGGTGTCCGTGCAGTTTGCAAACGCATACACCCATGAATATCGACAGCCGCGACTCCAGCCGCAGGCGGAGTTCGGCAGTTGTCGGGAGTAATCGGATATGTTCGTTGCCTGATGTGTATAATTCGAGTAAAAATAATAGACGAAAATCTAATAAATCACGTGTGCACATTATGCATTTTTGTTTAGTAAACTTTTATTTGTTTAAATAGCAGAATTAATGTTTTGTTTCGCGGGGGCCATTTTGCATTTTTCATTTTAACATTTGAAATTGTGTATATTTAACAGTTTATTACTGCGTTTCTATAATAATTGTAGTGATTTGCTTTTACTAGTGCGTTTATTGATTTTTTTAAAATTTTATTTAATTGTGAGGTTTGTGTTGAAAATGTGTGTCATTCACTTGGATAAGATATTTGAGGTGGCCGAAATCTTGCGTTTATTTACATCGAGATATAGTAATTTCAAGTAACCGGAACCTTGAATATGTGAAAATTGAAGCTGTTATAATATTTTAGCTTTTTATAGTATTATAATATTTTAGTGAGTAGTTATAATATTTTAGCTTATTATTTTACTTATTAAAATTTCTTTCGCCGCAACGATCGATCGCGGTTTTGTCTGCGTTGCCGTAGAAGATGTATATGAATAGTAGTATATTTAAGACTTGTTCTGTTGGCATGGTTTCCGACTTAGATATGCGTCACGTAGCTGTGGCTATGCTAATCTATAAAAGAAAAAGTTTTTGTGAACGAATGCTCCGCCGAATACCCAGTGTCATAATCCTGTGCACGCCGCTGCCTCCCAATGTGGACCGCCCGTAATATTTGCAAAGACCTTTTCCCTCTAGTTTTGACAAATAAGTTTTTGCAAACCGAAAGTTTGAATAATTTTGCACGTATTTTATTTTTATTAACACGGCGCATGCCGCGAGACGACGAGAGCGCGTCCATATCTGTAATTTTTTTAGAGAAGTGGAAAACGGATCCGAGGCTCACCTGATGGTAAGTGATCACCGCCGCCAATGGTCAACTACCCTACCACAGGTCTGCAGCTGCATTGCTGGCCTTTTAGATTGGGCAAGCTTTTTTCTTGAAGGACGCTAATTCAGATCGGTTTTGTAAATTCCCTGTCGATAACTGGTTCCACAGAGGAGTGTGGGTGTAAGTACCTCGAATATCGCACATTTGTAGATTTTCAGATACCGAGATATAACTTTCGTCGCGATGTCTAATGGTAAAATTCGGCGGCAGATATATAATTGTTGCAGAAAATCTAAGTTTAAAAAGCGGTTACCGTAGCGTATTTTATTTCGTTTAGTTGGAAAAACTGCAAGATTTCCCCAGATAATATTGAATGTGAGACTAAAAACCTAAGACCCCCTCTCGCACCTGTGACAAAGTGTGATATTTTAAGAGCCCCTCTCCCTCAATCAGTTGAGGTAGTTTATCTATAGACGATAGACGTTTTATTTTAGTCCTGAACCCCTTGTGAAGAACTGTTTTTTTTTTAACAGACAGCTTCTAAGAGCCAGACGAATGCTAAACTTGTAGCTGTCAACGTGGCAACTAGTTTTTTGTATTATAATAGATAGGTAAATAACCAAATAGCTCTCCTAATAAAAGAAATCAAATACCTAACAACATCAAAGATATTAATGGTACGCAGCTAACCGTGTCGCAATGCATAAGTTTATCGGCTTCTTTATCAAATATCGTTCAAACCGGATCACAATATGTGAGTGACTCTATTACAGCAAAAAATATAAGGCGGTTTTTCCTACCTACCAATTGCAATACGCTACCACCTTTTAGGCCTCAAACTGGACGTAGGCGATCTGCTGCGCGCGGCGTCGAGAGTGGCGTGATTTAGCGCTCGACTCTAACACCCCGTTCACTTCCTTAACAATCTATGTGTTAGATTGCGCCGATCTCGCCGCCGCGGCGCATATCGCCGAGATCCAGTTTGAGCCCTCAGTAGGTACCTAGTCACGATACTTATTTTAAACGTTTGGTCGATCGCTATCTTTTACGAACTCCTGACAAATAGGCAGACGAAGTATGTTTAAAAAATTTCCAGACCTACGTCCTACACGTTCAAGCGTAATTCAGTTACAAACATCCATATATCCATTATCCAAACTTTGGCATTAATAATAATAGTAACTTGATATAACCTATATATAGTTCATGTCTCTTTAACAGGTTATTATAAATAGGAGGCACATACATATTATAAATAGGAGGTCAAACCACATAAAATATTAATTAGTATGCAATCTGGTTTTATTACAAATAATAACTAACGAGACGAGACATCTAGTATCTTAATAAACTTGATCGTGGTTGTAATATAGCGCTCATTTTGTCTCTTTCATGCAAATGTTATGTTATCAGGGTTACTCAAATTTATATCTCAATGTACCCTTGTTAGTTTTTTAACACAACAGCGAACCCCTAATCAAATAAGTTGTAGATAGAACAGAAAATGTATCATAAAGAAATATGGACGATATTGAAAAATTATATAGTATTAATTATTTGAGGAGTGAGGCAGTTTTAGGCGCAAGTTAAGCCAACTTTTGAATAATTTTGCTCCAAATACATATTTAGCCTATACCTAATTGATTGATTACACTTCGATCGACTTCGATGATCGTGTACAATGATTTCATTTTGATTTCTCAACTCCTAAGTAAACTAAGCAGCAATTGTAACATATTTTCTATCGCGTTTCTCAAGTTGGGTAAGAGTTACTCTACTTTGAGAAACCATGTTCTAAATAAATACGAGTAAATGAGTGACAGTTCATAAGCGGGACCAAACTTGTCTATTAGTGGAACTGCTAGTAATTATAATAGGTTGGAGCAAAAGTATTTTCGTATTTTGAATGTATTATTAGTAATTAAACCTCTTTGGCTGTACTGAATGTAACTGGCTGGTTTTAATACCATCAAATGTGACATTCTGAAGATGCAATAAATAAATAAAAAAACTAGTTCCCGCCGTTTTCAATTGTTTTTTAAGCAAGTAAATGAACGTAGTGACAAAGAAATTCGGTACATTTTAAAGTTTTATTACAAAAAAGGTAAAAATGCGACAAGCGCCGCGAATAAAATTTGTGCGGTTTACGGACCTAATGCGGTATCAATAAGAGTAGCACAAATGTAGTTCAAGCGTTTCAGGTTTGGTAATATCACAGATAAAATCAGTGCCATCTTTGAGAAAGCGGAGCAAGATCAACATATTAGTAGCTACGACATTGCTGAAGAACTGGTGCTGATCTTAAAACTGTTTTACTTCATTTATGAAAGTCTGGGTACAAGAAAAAACTTGACGTTTGGGTACCACATGATCTTACTGAGAAAAACCTAATGGAACGTGTTCCCATTCGCGATTCTTTGTTGAAACGTAACAATTCCGAACCAGTTTTAAACAGTTGATTACAAGTGATGAAATTGGGTGACTTACGATAAAAATCTGCGAAAAAGATCATGGTCGAAGCATGGACAAGCCCCACAGACCGTGGCAAAGCCCGGCCTGACTCGGGACAAAGTGATGCTATGTGTATGGTGGGATTGGAAAGGAATCGTCCACTATGAGTTTTTGCCACTGGGTAAAACTATCGATTCTAACCTCTACTGTTAGCAACTGATAAGGTTAAAAAAGCTGTCGAGAAAAACAGGCCGGACCTGGTGAATAGGAACGGTGTGGTGTTCCACCATGACAACGCCAGACCGCACTTATCTAGAGCTACGCAACAAAAATTGAGAGAGCAAGAATTGTGTTGATGCATCCGCCGTATAGCCCTGACCTGGCTCTATCAGATTTCCACCTGTTTCGGTCATTGCAGAATTCTTTAGGAAGCATAAAGCTAACCTCAAAAGAACACTGTGAACACTACCTGTCAGATTTTTTAAATCAAAAATCTCAAAATTTCCACAGGAATGGGATCATGGCACTACCCACAAGATGGCAACAAGTCATCGATCAAAACGGCACATACATATTATAAATAAATAAAAAATTATACCTGAAAAAAATATTTTCCTTTGTATGAACAATATGAAAATACTTTTGCCCCGAACTTGTATAAGTAACAATTTGACGAATGGATCAACTGTCTTACTAGGCACCTCGTATAATTCGAGAAAAAAGCTAATACGTGTCACTGACATCGTGACTACTTACTAAGTGGTAGAGTTCTACTTTTTGCCGAGCTTTTTGAACCACCGCCTTAGTTATGCCTACTACAATAGCGTCGATGCATGACACAGTCGCGTTCCGCCTCCGGTTTGGAGGGTAAAATAACCTGTAAACTTATGCATGTGGCATAAAGGCTCCAAACGCATAGCAGCACACCGTTAACATCTTTGATGTCTAGAGGCGATAGTTCCTTGTTCCTTTAGGAGAGCTATATGCTTGTTTTTTTTATCCTAATATATAAAAAATAATCATTATAGAGTTGACAGCTTTTAACAACTTATTCCAAACAATGAGGTTAAAAGACATATGATCTAATCGGGCCAATACATACTTAGTCATTACATAGTATAAAACAAAGTCGCTTTCTCTGTCTGTCCCTATGTCCTTATGTCCCTATGTACGCTTAAATCTTTAAAACTACGCAACGGATTTTGATGCGGTTTTTTTTAACAGATAGATTGATTCTTGAGGAAGGTTTAAGTATATAAACCTTTCTAATATTCCCACGGGAACAAAAGCTGCGCGGGTGAAACCGCGGGCAGGTCGCTAGTAAAGTATAAATGACAGTCATATCTGGGTTACAGTTTGAGCAGAAAACTATTTCTTTGAATTAACTGTTTATGCTACCTTTAACTATGTATCTACTTGGTAGAAAATCTTGTGAAGATAAATAACTTTTAACTAATTACAGTAAAACCTTGCAACTACTCGTTTAGGTAAAGTACTACCATCCATCTAGACCTGCCGTCATAACGAATATGATTGCCGTTGTCGTGTTCCAATTTTAGGGTTAGGTAATCGATAAACCAACTCTTGTAGCGTTTCTACCAGATCCCAACATTGGAGTATAGCAGAAAGGACATGGAAATAAGATTAACGCGATCGAAATGAGAGTGCTACGGAAAATATGTTGAATACGCCAGGATTGCTGCAGGACGCAGGAGGAAAAAACTCCAGAGCCTAGCTCATCGCCGCAGAGTGGCTAGTTTATCGGTCTTTTACCGAATACATTTTGTAGAGTGCGCTGCGAAATTGCACGACTTAATTCCGCCATCCCCGTTGTTCTATCGATCGTCGAGGCGCACAGATACTAAGCATCGCCATATGGTGGACATTCCACGTACCCGAACAAAGCGGTTCCATTCGACATTCTTGATCCGAACCTCAAGGGACTGGAACATGCTACCTGAGTCTGTGTTCCCCGACGGGTACAACCTGGGGATCTTCAAGAGAAGAGTGAACAGGTACCTTTTAGGGAAGCGCGTTCCATCTTAGGCCGCACCTTAGCTTACCATCAGGCGAGATCGTGGTCAAGCGCTTCTCTATCGACAGTAAAAAAAATTGCGTTCATTAAACTGGAGTGCTTGAGTCTGAAAAAAATATTGGCATAAAAATGAGAAAGGGCATGCTCTATTCAAACATATTAAAGTAATAGCAGAGGAAATTATTTTAAAAGAGATTTGCTATGAAAATTTCTCGTGGTCTAGTAATTAGACTTTTTGACTCAGACCATAAGAAGGAAGCGGAGAAGGAGGTTGGGCGAAACTGTTAATTAGGTTTTTTCGAGGTTTTTCTCTAAAACCAAATTCTCAGTATCTCGGATAAGTGTGTAAATCCATCAGTCCCGGTTATCACTAGAAATAGGCAATAATTATTATCATGTCGGTAAAATGCGGCGATGGGGATCTCCACTCATCTCGCCAACCGAAAACCGGGTAATTCATGGTGGACCAGAAAGTCTATAGTGTTTGGATCACTCTGCCTGAACGTACGGGAACTATCACAGTAAAAATTTGATCCAAATTTAAGTAGGGGTCTGCCTGGAGACTGGAGACGAGGAAGATGGGGAAGACAGACCTGCAATGATATTTCATTTCTAGAAAATTGGACAAAATATATATATATCTACTAATTTAGAGAAACTGAAAAATTGAAACAAATAGGTAACAATTTATTAATAGGTAAGTTATTCTTTTTAGTTAAATACTTGTAGAAGTTTATTATCCACATGCCAGTGATAATAGACCTTATTTTAATAACAGTAAGGTTTAAAAAGCAGTAATAGAAAAAAAATAGCACAAACTAATAAAAATGCTCCATAACAAGACATGTCAATAATGACCTTTTTAATTCTCTCCACACTAACCACTGCAATTACATCATATTTAAGTGAATATGTAAATGTTTAAACATTTGAATAGTTTCATTAGGAAGTTACTCATATGTAAACCTGTTCATTCGGGCCACTTTTTGAAGAATAGACCAATTGCCTTACTACTAGACATCTCGGAAAAGGCAAGACAAGGCTAATACGTATCGCTAACATTATGACTACTTTCTAAGTGGTAGAGTTTTGCAACACCTTAACCGGACTTGATACTAACCACCTTACCTATTTCTGCCAATGTGCTTTTTGCTGTCTTGTCCCAGTTTACATGTTAAGATAGCTGGTAAATTTATTCTAACCCTGCCACTTCTCCATATCTTCCCTATGTTCTGTATGAAGTCCAGGCTCTGTATGAAGAATAAGCTGTCAGCCTTTCTGCCACTCAGTATGTATAAAACTGAGCATACTACTATAATAAACTTTTGGTGGTAGAGTTCTGCAGCAAGTCACCCAGTTTGATATCCACACCCTATTCTTACCATCACAACCCATTGTTTTCATTAACACTTCATTTTCATCTTTAAAAATCTACAGATGTTCTTATTTGACATGATACATGCTAATTTTTGCCTAGTAGTTAGTCTGAAAAAATTTTACTTTAGATGTAACTGAATATCAGATAGAATGGTGTACCCAAGCTTATGAAATTATAGATGATAAAATTATTAGTCAGATTAAAGTTTAATTACATATTGTTTTGATTGCACAACTTTTTCAATAATATTCAAGGCTGTTTTTAATCTTTAAAATCACCTTTATTAATATTAAGATATGCAAAAACAAGTTATTCAGGTTATTAGCATATATTTTTAAAATATGTTGACAGTACTTAGATTTATTTTTCTAAACTCTATCGAAACTTAAAAAAATAATAAAAAAAACATTTACTTGAATTGAGCAGGTGGTGGTGATGGTTGGTCTTTTTTTGACATTTTTATTTTTTTAACCTGCAAAAAATATATTGCATTAATATTTTTGTTACATAACACACAGTATAAATGATTATCTAGTCCCTAGTGTACATTTTTTAAAACAATACAAGCAGAGGAATCTCTGGTTTGCATTGACATCATGAATATAATAATATTAATTTATCTAGTAGAATGACAATTTTCTGTCTTTTGAAGAAGTATAGAACGATAATTCGTATTACCCTTTTTTTAAAAAATATAGTTTTCCTAATCTCCAGGTTAGGCTGTATTAAGTTATGAAATATAATGGAATTCCTTGATAGTATTGCTGTGCTAAGAAGTGGCAACATGTACAAATTTGGCATTAAGATATTAGACTTTTTAACTGACGAAAAATGGAGGTTACGTTTTAACAGACAATGACAAACCAAGGTTCTCAATTCAATGCATATGTTTTTTATGTGAGAGCACCCATAACTTTTTACAGAGTAGTCTGATTTTGATCATTCTTTTTTTTGGAATAGATGTACCACCCTTGGGGTACATCTATTCCAAAAAAATATTTCCTATTTAATCTTTTTTCAAAAATTCCAATCATAAAGTTCAAGGGATTATTGATTATTACCTCACTGATTTTAATGTATGGCTACACCTTTTACCAAAAAATCAATCGAACAAAAACCTATTTGTTAGATTAATTTTTTGTTAAAAAGATATTATAAACCCTTTTGTTCTGCTATTTCTTGCCTAGAGTTTATGAAGACATGCAACATAACTCAAATATTGTTTCTATGGTCGCTGGTATCATAAAACCTATAGATAGATTTTTAGATCTAAAACAGGGAATGCATAAATATTAAATTTCAGAATCTTACTATGCATGAGCCACAATTGAAAATTAATGTAAATGTAATGCATACACACAAGCTAACATCCGGACTTTTCTCTGAAACTAAGATTATCCTAATATAAAAACAGTAAAATCTGTTTAAGATGATTTTACAGGTACTCAATAAAAATCCATTGGAATGATCCAATTAAGAAAGTGTATTATGTGGGATAGGAAAAAGAAACTGTAATATGTTCTAATTTGACATATGTAGATACTAGACGTATTACGTGTTAACAAATGTATAGAAATTTGTTTCAAAATGCAATGAATGATGTAAAATGGTGTATTATGTGGGAATTTTATTAAGCACTAGCTGTTTCCCGCAACTTCGTCCACGCGGCCTTCTTACACTCTGCACAGCTCCTCCCCGTAGGTGATAGTGTTATAATATGTAGCCTATATGTTGACCCACCCTGTTAGTAATATTCGTGCAAAATTTGAAGTAAATCCACGCAGTACTTTTTGAGTTTACCGGGGTCATACATACAGACAAACAGACAAAAATTCTAAAAACTATATTTTTGGCTTCGATATCAATTGAAGAGCACGCCTCAAGTATTCTTTTAAAAAAATATTCAATGTACAGTTTTGGCTTTTCTACGATTTTATTATATGTATAGATGATTGTTTTAAGCGGGTTCAACTGTACTGATCAAAAATATTTATTTATTTGTAAACCAACTACATGAATCTAAAAATAAAAAATAAATAAAAAAGTATCTTCACGCCCGTATCCCCGAAGGGATAGGCAGAGGTACATCAAGTGCACCCACGATTAGCCGAAGATACTTGGTCCCACAAATGTGATAAGTGGCAAGCCTATCGCCAACTGGGCTCTTTCCAATCCTGGGCAACTTGGTGTTTATCAGAAAACTGAAAAAAAACTTTTTTTATGTGCCCGACCTGGGAATCAAACCCGGGACCTTATGTGGTCAACGCCAACGCTGGACCACTAGACCACAGAGGCGACATCAAAAATATCTTAAAAATTTACTTGTTTTTTACGTTTCTGCCAAGTTGGCCACAGAAAGTGTTTTACTGTAATCAATGCTAAGTGGTAGGGCGCGATAGAAATAGGGCTTCTATTGGTAAATAATGAGCTCTCTATTTATTTTAATTTAATTTTAAGTTGCTGAAAGGCAAGTATTTTATAATTCTATTATTTCGTCATAACAATGATATATTCAAATTATAATATTATAAATGCAAAAGTTTGCCTCTCTGTTTATTACTCTTTCATGACTAAACTGCTGAATCAATTTTAATGAAAATTCTCATGGTGATAGATGAAGATTCAGGGATAAACCTAGGCTAACATTTTTGGAAAAATAAACCCCTAAGAAGTTGAAATGGATAATGAAAGTTTGTATAAAAAACTATATAGATAAGATTGACATGTAACATTTAAGAGTACTCTTTAATAAATTGTACTTTAGCATTACTTAAGTAAATAGAAGTAATAATTATAAAACAAAATACCCGACTACAATCTAATCCAAAAAAGATAATATATAGCCTATGTCACTCTCACAAGAAAGAAAGAAAGAAAATATTTATTTGCAAGAATATGGATGTTACAAGTTGTTAAAAATAAATGAATATACCTACATATTCTACCATTATATGGTGTACAAATATTAAAAAAAAAATGAAAGATGAAAAGAAGAATCAAACGATATCTATCAACCTAAAGACCATTAAGTCATGAAGGTTTCAGGCTGTGCCAAAAAATATACACACACTTGAAAAACATAATTTTCCTTCTAGAGCATTTGGGTAAAGAATATACAGTCGAGATGAAGATAAATTGTGAATAGCTGTAGTTAAAGGGAAAATATTTAAAAATTATTCTTATTAAACAAATACCATTTACAACATTAGAAACATAAAGAAATCGATCAGAGAAAATCAATACTTAGGAAATCAAAATCTAAGATTATTAAAAAGGTATGCGAAATATTTAGTATTCATATGCTATGGTAAAATATATGATTAGGTATTTTCATTTATAAAACTGAATAACTAGTAAAAATCAATCCATACTAATATTATAAATGCGAAAGTAACTCTGTCTGTCTGTCTGTCTGTCTGTCTGTCTGTCTGTCTGTCTGTTACGCTTTCACGGCTAAACCGCTGAACCGATTTCGATAAAATTTGGTACAAATATAGTTTGAGACCCGAGAAAGGACATAGGATAGTTCTTATCCCGGAAATCCCACGGGAACGGGAACTATGCGGGTTTTTATTGAAGAAATTTTTCCACGCGAACGAAGTCGCGGGTACAGCTAGTACCATATAAATGGCAGATTTAAATAAATATTTTACGTAACTGAATCAAATAAAACATACCTGTATTAGTTTATACACTAAATTTCAAGAACACATGAATTTTTAAATTATTGAATTGACATGACTGAATTTTTAAATAATAAAACCAAATTCTAATTTATCCGTATGATCTGTAGAGTGTAGACAACCGGAAAAAAATGTTCCGTTAGTTATATTGTTCTGTGGCTAGAATTTAATTTTAAATTGACATTTGACACTGACATTTGTGTAACACCAGTGTAACACTTAGGGATGAACGATACATCAATGATTTCAAACATCGATATATCGTTCATAAACATCGATTTTTAACATCAATTTTTAAACCCCAAACGTTGACGATACATCGTTCTTTATGAACGATGTATGGTAGTACCATCTTCCGCCCCGTCGTCCGTCAGCCGTCCGTGATCAACAGCTACAGATATAAACAGAAATCTCTTTCTGTCATAAACGTAGATTTTTCGGTCTTCGGTGTAGTGTCTTGTTTACTCCGTAATAATAATGCGCAATAAATGAATGCACGCGGTGTCGAAGTTGATCACATGAGGTCCCGGGTTCGATTCCTGGGTCGGGCAATTCAAAAATGTGTTTTTCAGTTTTCTGATAAAAACAACGTTGCCCGGGATTGGAAAGTGCCCGGTTGGCGATAGGCTTGTCACCTACCAAGTATATTTGGCTAATCGTGGGTGCACGTGTTGTACCTCTGCCCACCTCTTCGGGGATACGGACGTGAAGATACTATACTAATTGAAGCTGTCTCTTTGCTCGTATGAAATGGTCGGCCATTGTATAATGTTTAGTTTGTTATTTGCCCTTCTGCGTTCACAATTAATACGTATACCTAGGTTTTAGCGAATAAAGTGAAGTAAAGTTATATTTAACATTGGAGTTAATTTTTTATACACTATTTTATTGTTTTTGTTTAAAAAGTGAGTTTTAAAAGATAAATATTTATTTATTTGTTATATTTCTGAGTTAATTGTTGTTGTTTTAATTTGTTGTGTTTTTCTAGATAGTATCTATTTATATAAATTTAACATAACTTCTTCGTGATTTCAATAATTGTTTTTTATCAAACATTATTTTTACGGAATTTTCACGGAAATGTTGAATGAAAGTTTCTACTTTAGTAAACTTAAAAGATGGGATAGTTTTTTTATCTCAATTAACTCAAGAAAGAGGAACCCACCAAAATATTCCGTACAAGTAATTTGTACAGCAAAACATCGACTGTAATTGATTTCGATGTATCGTTCATACACTTCGATGTTTGTCCGACGCGATGTCGATGTTAAATCGATGTTGTTTATGAGCGATGTTGCATCCCTCAGTGTTACAAACCTTTACAAACACTGACAATCATGGCAGTTGCTTAACGCCCATGCCAAAAAGAAAAAAAAAAAAAAAAAAAAAAAAACACTGACAATGACAATACAATTAACATGAAAATATTGACACTATCAAATGTCAATCTCGGCATTATCACTAAAATATTGCCAGAATAAATACGTCGCCGCGTCGGTCAGGCTGTTTAAAAAATACTTTCCTTTTTCTAACTAACTTTGTTTTAACAATCTGATTTGATGAAACTCAGCAAAGTTATTCCTATTTTTAAATCTGGTTCTAAATCTGATTCAACCAACTATCATCCTACTTCGGTTCTGTCTACCCTAAGTAAAATATTTGAGAATCAAATTTAAATTTAAATTATTTCCCATAGTAAAAATTTAAATTATTTCATGATAAACAGTTTGGTTTTACAAAGGGTCGCTTAACTACAGATGCTGGTGTGAATTATTAAAGAAAATTTATAAAGCCTGGGAGGAGTAACAAGATGCGATTGGAATGTTTTGTGATTTATCAAAGGTTTTTCACTGTGTTCATCATAGCATATCAATCAGGAAATTACACCATTATGGAATCTGAAATATGGCTCTCAATCTTTTGATTTCTTATTTAAATGGAAGAATTCATAAGGTCGAAGTTAACGGAATAAGATCCTTTGGGGCTGCTGTCACAATGAGTGTTTTCTCAAGTCACAAGGGTCCATCCTTGGTCTATTTCTGTTTCTTATATACATAAATGGCTTGCCTTACTGAGTGGGTGATAAGCATGGAATTGTATTTTTTTGCGGATAAGTGTTATCCGCACTTTTATTTAAAGTGAAAAGACAAATTGATAAATATAACGAAGTAAATAATATGATTTCAAAAGATGTACACTGGTTCAGTGTTAATAATCTGCTTCTAAATGGTAGCAAAACCAAGTGTATTAAATTTTCAACGCCGGAAGTAAGGTATCTATCTACATGAGATACAAATTTAAAACTTAACGTTTAAAAATGGATCTACTAAATTTTTAGGAGTTACTGTAGATAAAAAATTGCATTGAGGACCACATATCGAGAAATTGACCAGCAGACAAGTTCAACAGCATTAATTGCAGTGAAAAAAATGAGACAGCTTACTGATGTTGACACTGCACGCCTTACATTAGTTACTTTCATAGTGGTATGTCATATGGATTTCTTCTCTGGGGAAAATCCGCTGAAATAAAAACGATATTTGTTTTACAAAAAATGGCTATAAGGTGCCCCACGGACCTACAATAATATTGCGCAATACTTTTATTGTGCAATAATATTGAATAACCCTTTGTTTCCAGACGTTCAATAAATTCACTCAATAAAATTGACAAACCAGTCTGATCAATATTTTCGTGCGAGTAACATGTCTGACGACGAAGTTTTGGCGGCAACTATGCTGGTGATTTTGTTAAATAAATTTATACAATTCTATACACTCAAGTAAAAACTTCCGTGTTTTTCCATTTTTATTGATTGGTTTTGTGTCGATCAACACTTATATTGATTAGTGAATTGTCCTGAATGTCGAATTTCGGCCGAATGTTAAGTTTCGCCCGAAAGTTAAATTTCGATCGAATGTCCAAATTCGGCGGAAAGACGTATTTCGGTCACATGTTCAATTTCGACTGAGTGTCGAATTTCGGCCAGTGGTCGAAATTTTGGTCCATTCTAGTAATAAACTATTAAATTAACAAGATGAATAAAATTACCGCAAAATGACAAAAATTTCTTGCTCGCTATTTTGCTTAAATTTACGACACGACCATACATTAAACACCGCCACTGACCGACCACGACCGTTCTAAGCTCTGAAGTGAAAAATATTGTGCAATATTAAACCTACACAGTGTAAGAAAAAATATTGTACAATAAGAATTAAACCCGCTCAAACTTTCGTTCAATCATTGTGCAATCTTCAATATTAACTCTAAACGGTCAATAATATTGTACAATACGTAATATTACGCAATATTATTGTAGGTCTAGGGGCCGCCTAAGGGCAATTTACAATCTTAGCCCAAAGACCTCCCTGAGAGAAAAATTCGAAGAAATCAATATTTTAACTGGAATTTCTCAGTATATATTCGAAAACTTTATGTACGTACGTAAAAATATTTGCTTATTTAAAGAGAATAGTGATATACACTCCCTAAATACAAGGAACAAAAACAATCTTGCTGTGCATGTGTCTCGTCTCCACAGAATAAGCAACTCTTTTAAAGGGCAAAGTATATGCTTCTGCAATAATCTGCCTGATGCCATTAAAGATTTACTAGTTAGTAGTTAACAAATTAAAAAAATGTGTTAAATTAAAACTGTGTAGAAAAGGTTACTATAAAATATCTGAATACCTAGATGACAGTAAAACATAAGATTAACTGCTCCTCATATCGGCAATCTTTATTATTACTGTTGTAATTAGATACTTACAAATTAAACATTATGTAATATTTTATTAAAAAAATTATATGAAAAAAAGACAAGCCAAGTTTCTTCCGCTGGATCTTCTCAGTGTGTGGCCGCGTTTGGGATCCGTTAGTACTCGTACTCGTAGTTTAAAAGAAAATGTTGACGCGTCAAAATAACTTGTAAAAAGTTTTATTGAATAAAGTAGGTATTTCTAATTTCAGCGTTTTCTTTTTCGATTTTTGGTAATGTTGACTATATGATGTAATGTTGACTATGACCATATGACTAATTACTCATCTCATGACGTACCTAGTTTTCAAAATTACTTATAAATTTTTAAAAAAGTATCTTCACGCCCGTATCCCCTAAAAGGTGAGGTAGGCAGAGGTACAACCAGTGCACCCACGATTAGCCGAAGATACTTAGTTTCACAATGGTGGCAAGCCAGCCAGACGGGCAATTATCCAATCCCGGGCAACGTTGTTTTTACCAGAAAACCAAAAAAACACATTTTTGAATTGGCCGACCCGGGAATCAAACCCAGGACCTCATGTGGTCAACACCGACACTGGACCACTAGACCACAAAGGCGATAAGTTTTTATTATGCTTACAAACGTGTCATTACGTGAAATCTGTTACTGGTATGGCTCCAAAAATCCAAATTCCATACTTACCATCTACACATCTGGGAATCTACTACGGCGGTAATAATCACTCATAGGTGTCGCCAGGATTACAGACAGACACGGATATAAGTTGTTCCCCGTGTTGGTTCCGGGCTCCTTTGAAGAATAGATCAACTGCCGTTCTGCCAGGCATGTCGTAAAAGGCGACTGATTGGCTATGCAAGTTACTTTCATCGTGACTACTAGGTGGTAGAGTTCTGCATTGGCTCGCCCGGGTCTGGTACCACCGCCTTACCTATTCCTGCCGCAATAGCGTCCGTGCTGGTCACTGTCGTGTTCCGGTTTGGAGGGTAAGGTAGCCGGTAAACTTATGCATGTGGCATTAGATCTCGCCACAAGATAGCAACGCACCATTGGCATCTTTGGTGTCTGTAGGCGATGGTTGACTCTTTCCATCAGGAGACCCATCTGCTTGTTTGCTATCTTATGATATAAAAAAAATCCCTCTTTTTAGCTCGCAATATTGTGATGGGCAACCAAGGGACCCTACATTGCGCGTTGCGTGACTCCGGACACGCACTTGGCCGGATTTATATTTAATGTTATGGAAGTTAACAACCATCGGTTTGCTATCTAATGATATAAAAAACGACATTAAATTTTGTTTTAATGGTTTACGATAGCGGTACTAATACATACAAAATTTGACATTTGCATTCTAATTGTCCTCTATTTTCCGGGGTAAGAAAGTAGGAAAAAGTTGGAGGAGGGTTACACAATCTACGCAGACGATATTGCGTCTACAACCAGCGTTTTAATACAATTACATGTCTATCGAAACTTTTGATCGGTTCAAGCCAATTTTAATTGCGTAATCGTAAGCTCCGACTTCTTTCACGGAAGCGCAGGCTTTAATAACATATTGATTATTGATTATGATAGCACTAACTTAAGATTGTTTACTCAAAGTTTTGTACAATCATGAACCATCGGGAAGACAATCCCTTTTGTACGCTAGTTTCTTCCGTATGTGATGCTATAAATTGTAAACGTTGTATGATTTGAGGTACATTCAGTCCTACGAAATTCAAGCATCGACAGTTTACAAATCGGAACGATGTCATCGAAATTACTTGTGAGTTTTTATGTTTACAAATACATTAAAATTAAATCACGTTAAATTTAGTACTGGGTAAATTAGGATTATAGAAATATCACCATCATCACCTTCATGTCTGGAAATCCACTGCGGCGGTGGTAATGACCACCAGGTGAGCCTTCCCATGGACGTAGCTATAACTTTATCATGAGACCTATCAATGGTGAAATAAATAATTTAATTCTATTCTATTCTATAAACACGGATATTTCATGTCGGATACGAATTGTAACAATCTATTCCGGGTTTGCCTATATATATTTGAAGTTATACCTACTTCTTTTAGCGAGTTAGAAAAAAATGATGAGAGTAAATTTTTACAATGCCCCATCGTCACGAAAAACAGACACCATGAAATTAGCTAGTCAACATAGTTTTTCAACATAGTTTTCAAAAAAAGTATATCCATTTTTTGATTATGTACAAATAATTCTTATGATATTTATCTATATATAATTTATTTAACTAGATTATGCGTTATAGACTATAGTAAAACATTCTTTCAATTTATTAAAAACCTTTCTTCTTATTAACAGTGTCGTTTTTTCTACAATCAGGATAACGCGAAGGATAAACATTTTTATTAGGTATATAATTTACATAATTTGATGTGCTTAATTCTGTTTTGCCAAGTAATTTGGTTTGATTACAGTTACTTACTGCTTATTATACACATCATTCAATGACGTGTATAATAATATTATACACGTCATTGAAATCACCTGTTTTTGAAATACTACCCGTCCCGTCTTTTGCCGTTTTTTTCACTCATGAGTTACGTCACTTTCGATTTTTAAAAAAATATTTATAGATATTACTTTTCTCTCACGCACAATGGTAAAGTCGCGTCGCATAGAAAACCGTTGAGTCTCATACAATACTATAGTACTTATTTTCCTAATCTTTAAGTATTCTATTACTATCTTTGAGTTCTTGATATATTTTCAACCGACATCCCAACTCAGGAACATCTCCTTGCATGGAGCTATGACATTGGTATTTTTAAGAGGTGGATTAACAGTTTCTTTAAAGTTCGGCATGGCTTTAGCGGCTAGCTTCTTTTGTTGCTGATGCCCATGTGCAATGGTGATTGCTTGCCATCAGGAGGCCCATTGCTTGTATGTCACCAATTTTAAACCGACTTTCCAAAAGATGGAGGTTATCAATTCGTCTGTATGTTTTTTATGTTTCTTACCTCACAAGTCTGTCATTTATACACCGATTTTAAAAATTCTTTTTCGTTTGGGAGGGGGGGGGTCTATTTCCCGTGTAGTCCCATTCTCATTTGGTGAAGATCTGATGCAGGGTTCCGGAAATACAGGAAATGGGAATTGTTTTAATAAAAAATTACCTACCTACCTACCTACTGAAAAAGTCTTAAAAATGATTTATTTGGTTAAAAATTAATACGAAGATGTGAAAACTCCGGTCTGGTTTCTACCGGCGTTTTTATTATTTTTTTAAATATGAATAAGTCATTACATACTTTCAACGCTTCATATTGTCGGCACTTGGTAAAATTCCAGAGTAGCTTCACGCCCGTATCCCCGAAAGGGTAAGCAGAGGTACAACAAATGCACCGACGATTAGCCGAAGACACTTGGTCCTACAAATGTGATAGGTGGTAAAATTCCATTTTCACTATATTATTTACTAGCTGTTGCCCGCGACTTCGTCCGCGCGGACTTCGTTTACTCCGCACAGCTCCTCCTCCGTAGGTGATAGCGTGATAATATGTAGTCTATATGTTGACCCGATCTGTTAGTAATATTCATGCAAAATTTGAAGAAAATCCCTGCAGTACTTTTTGAGTTTACCCCGGACATACATACAGACGTTTGTCTGTATTACTTACAAATTAGTCCTCGCGTGTTTAAGGAAACGGGGAACATAGGTAGATACTCGTTTTTTAAAAAAAGACTCTGGTGATTTGAAAACTTCATTCTCATTTTGAAGTCATTTAAAAATCAATTCCAATGTTGTATTTACATGTATCTTATCTATACATATAATAAAATCGTAGGAAAGTCAAAACTATACATTGAATATTTTTTTAAAAGAATACTTGCGGCGTGATCTACAATCGATATCGAAGCCAAAAATATAGTTTTTAGAATTTTTGTCTGTTTGTCTGTATGTATGTCCGGGGTAAACTCAAAAGTACTGCATGGATTTACTTCGAATTTTGCATGAATATTACTAAAAGGTCGGGTCAACATATAGGCTACATATTATCACGCTATCACGTACAGGGGAGGAGCAGTGCAAAGTAAACGAAGTCTGTGCGGACGAAGTCGCAGGCAACAGCTAGTACTTAATACGAGTAGTTCAAGCGGGAACCGTCAGAGGGTGGTGATCTGGGAATAAGAACAAAAAAAAAACAGGGTTGTGTTCCTTTTTAATTTATTAATGGTTGGGGCTACATCAATGACACACCCGTGTATGTTTTACGTGAATACATCTTTTCATTCGTATAGGCGCCGTCTTCGATTTACTTTTATTTACTTCTTCTCCTATATATCTAATATAAAAAACTAATTTCAGGTAGTGATTATGCTGATAGCTTTTGTAAGCTGCGAACAAAACAAACGGGGTGCCACTGGGTGGAACGACAATGAGCTCATTCCAAGACTCGTGCCAGTGTTAGGACCAGTACATCCCCCAGGTAAGATCAATAAAGTGGCTAATTTATATTTTTTTTCTCGTGTTGAGCATTAAAAAAAAATGGTTGTCCTGATGCAAAGAGACTACCATCACGTATAGACACCAAAGAAGGCAGCTCGTAAAAGACGAGAAAAGGCTAGTCCGTATTTCTGCATCGTCTCTCCCGGGTATTTGGTACTACCGGTTTACCTATACCTGCCGCAACAGCGTTGGTACTTGTTGCTATCGTGTCCCGGTTTGGAGGATAAGGTAGCCGGTAAACTTAAGCTTAATGCCATAACCATCCCGCCACACGGATATTTCGTGTTTATAGACGATGGTCTATCATTCCATTAGGGGAACATTTTTAAGGGCGGATCCGGGTGTGGGGGGGTGGGGGGGTTATGGGGTTTATGACCCCCCCCCTGGATAGGTATGGATTTATTATTCTTAGGTTAGGTTATAGGTATGGATTCTTGGTATGGATTTATTAGTATTAGAGCATATCATGACTGAACCTCAAATATGTGACCTCCCCCTGAACCGAAGCCTGGATCCGTCCTTGAGTTGTTTGTCTACTATGATATGAAAAATTCGAATGGTGAGGCATCGATATCCGTGCGGCAAACAATGCTATTTGAATGACAATGACAAGCGTTGACGCTATACGAATAGATAAAGCGAAACTCTACCACCTAGTAGTCACGATGTATAGACAAAACTGCCTGGCAGAATGGCAGATGATCTATTCAATGTGGGCCCGTACCAACATTTTTGTAAAATTATGTGTTATTCTCAAAATTTACCATATTTTTTTTATTTTTTCTAGTTTCTTATTCGGATTTGGTATTTTAACGCCCCTTGCCATCTGGTGCCTTGAATAATCGCTTCTTTCGCTCTGCCCCAGGGCCGGTGCTACTGGCAGAAAAGCCAGTAGCACCGGCACAGGTCTATAAGTAATTCTCAAAAAGAGACTCGGACCAACATGCGAATATAATATTCCGTACATCACAAACACTATAAAGTAGAACATTTTGAACTAACGTAGATAGTAGTTCCTTGGGCTTCAGACTCGAGTTCTGATGTGGCGGGCGCCGTGGCCGCGGCTAAATCAGCGGCAGCAGCAGTAATGGCTGCTCAGCATCAAGTGGCTGTAGCCAAGCAAGCTGCCTTGGCGCAACAGACGGTTGCCAGCGCAAAGGAAGCGGAAGCCGCTCATGCCGCTCATAAGAGGTGAAATATCATATTTGTTCCCTTACCTATCCCGCTCAGAGTTATATCCGTAGAACGTTAAATTCACAGGCTCACCGTGATTCATGAATTTATCGGCAAGCAAAATGTGTGATGATCCTCATTTTGCAGTGTGAATTTATTTAAATATAATTTTGTTTTACATCAAATATGTCTGTGCTGCACAACATTGTAACACCCATATACTTGCGAATAAAAATTTTTCATTCTATTTCCATTTCTATTTTGTTAAGTTCCTTTTTCTTTTCCAAAATAGTTATCAAAATGTTTCTTAAACTTACAGGTAGAATTGGGTATTTGCATGATTTTCCAATCCATTAAATAGTCATGTCTTATTATTTTTAATTTTTTTTTAAATTTTTGAAAAATTTTTTTTTATTTTATTTATAAACATTTAAACTATTTAACAATAAAAAAATTGTTAAAATTTAAACGTATAGGTAGCTCCCTCTTGCGTATGTGACGTCATTGTGCATATTCCATTTAAATTTGTTCGCGCCAATCCACTCAGAATGTTTTTATAAATACGCCTAATCAGCTGTTGTGATTGTTATTTAAAAAAACAACTGTTTAAATTATTTCAAAGCAAAAACATAAACTTTATAACTTTTTAATATGTCATTAAAAAACAGTGGTTGTTGGTGTATTGTACCAAAAAATCCAAAAATTATTAAATAATGATGAAATTAAGTATCTTGAAAATTTATACTTACAGGTTAGCTTTTGCACCTTGCATTTCTGCAGATACAAAATTTGAGTTAGTAGCTAAGTAAGATGCGACCATAAAAGCATCAACACGTGGTAGATTATCGGATCGAGCTTCACTGAAACCAGGATCGACTTTTCTTCGAGGCATTTTTATTTCTTTTTAATTATTTAGTGTCAGTCACTATCACCCCGTTCACATGTACCACTAGTACCACTCAGCATTTATGGTAATATAGAGTATGATCATAATATCTATGCTAATTATTCTTGTCAATTTTCAAAGAAAAATATTTACGCTACTTTCAGTAAATTTTAATCTTAATGATAAAATATAATTAAACTCACTTTAAATAAAAACCAACTTGAAATTTTTTTCAATAATTTATCATTCGTCGTTTATCATGCATTCAAATGACGCGCCAATAATATGCACAATGACGTCAGACACGTTTCACATCACGTGATTTTTACATCATATTTGACCACTTATTTATTTAAAAATTATTTGTAAAAATTAAATTTTAATCTTACGTAGGTATTTTATGTGTATCAAAGAATTTATTAACTGAACTTTATTTGAAAAATCATTTTCATGCAAATACCCAATTATCATTCATGTTTTAGGCGCTCCATAGTAGTGCAATACTTTTATTGTGCAATAATATTGAATACCCCTTTGACTCCAAACGTTCAATAAATTCACGCAATAACATTGACAAACCAGTATGATCAATATTTTCGTGCGAGCAACATGTCTGACGACTAAGTTTTGGCGATAACCATGCTAGTGATTTTGTTAATACATCTCTATACTATTCTATACACTCAAGTAAAAACTCCCGTTCTTTATCTTTTATAGCATTCTTGCTCGCCATTTTGCTTAAATTTAGGACCATACATTAAACACAGTGACTGACCGAACGTGATCGCACCAACCATTAAAGTGAAAAATATTGTGCAATATTAAGCCTACACAGAGCAAGAAAAAAATATTGCGCAATAAAAATTAAAATTAAATTAATTAAAAAGGCACGGTCTATCGAAAAATTGGAAATTTCTTTATCTGTGGAAAATGCAAAATTTGCTTATGATTTTTTCTTTTTTCACGCCACGCAATGTTAAAAGTGTACGTTGCTCGGACTCGATACGCCCGGGGAACTTTCGAACCAGCCGGTTATTTTGCGCGGCATGTGGCGCATGATACATTACTTATTTTGTGTATTTCCTTAAATTTTAATATTTTTTTAGAAAAAAAACACTGTAGAGTGTTACAATAAAATGACGATTTTTTAAACTTTAGTTTGTATAATTTGATACAAAATTAAGTTAAAAAAATATCAAGAATTTCCCACATAAAACGTTTTCATTTCAGAATTGCGGTCCAAAGGTATGGTTTCGATTTTCGGTACGCCGTCCTTTACACATGCAAACCTCAACCTCCAAAACATTGACACTATTGTGGCAGGCATTGACGATATTATGGCAATAATAGGTAAGGCGGCAATTACCATATATACGGCCGAGACGTTGCGGAGTTCTACCTCCTAGTTTTTTAGAGTCCCGTACCTAAAAGGTAAAACGGGACCCTATTACTAAGTCCCCATTGTCTGTCTGTCTGTCCGTCTGTCTGTCTGTCACCAGGCTGTATCGCATAAACCGTGATAGCTAGAAGGCTGAAATTTTACACAATTTATGTATTTCTGTTGCCGCTATAATAACAAATACTAAAAATAATAAAAAAAATATTAAGGGGGTCCCCATACAATAAATGTGTTTTTTTCGTATTTTTTTAAGATGACGGTACGGAACCCTTCGTGCGCGAGTCTGAACGCACTTGGCCGGTTTTTTTATATCATTAGATAATAAACAAGCGTATTGCTCTCCTGATGGAAAGAGAAACCACGGCCCATAGACATCAAAGATGTTAATATTTTTTTTATATATCATAAGATAGCAAACAAACAGATGGGTCTCCTGATGGAAAGAAAAGAATCAACCATCGCCTATAGACACCAAAGATGTTAATAATACACTGCTATCTTGTGGCGAGATCTAATGCCACATGCATAAGCTTACCGGCTACCTTACCCTCCAAACCGGAACACGACAGTGACTAGCACTGAAGTTATGGCGGCAGGAATAGGAAAGGCGGTGGTACCAGACCCGATCGAGCCGATGCAGAACTCTACCACCTAGTAGTCACGATGGTAGTGACGCGCATAGCCACTCGGTCGCCTTTTACGATCTGCCTGGCAGAACGACTGTTAGCCTATTCTTCAAAGGAGCCCGAGACGAACACAGGGGAAAATGCGGGGCTATTCGTGTGGTGGGATGGCAATGCCTCATGCATAAGTCTACCGGCTACATTACCCTCCAAACTAGAACACGTTAATGACAAAGATTGACAGGAATAGTGGTACTGAATAACCGGGCGGGAGCCATGGTGGTAGTGACATGTAGTCACAATAGTAGGTAAAGTCAATCGTTTGTCATTTATGAACTCCCTGCCAGCGTAGAAGATGGGCTATAATTCAAATGGGACCCAGATCAACATCATAGCCAAACTCGTGACTAGACTAGTAAGTGCTTCGCTCACGTCAGCGCGGTAAACTTTTGTTGTGAATATTACTACACTAATTTTGTTTTGGTTTACTTTTTTTTAAATAAGGTTTTATTGGTTACATGTAATCATTAGCTACATATTTATCCTTCAATACTTACATTCTTTTATCAAATCTATATATATACATAGTAGGTATAATAAAATCGTAGAAAAGTCAAAACTGTACATTGAATATTTTTTTAAAAGAATATTTGGGCGTGATCTACAATCGATCGAATCCAAAAATGTAGTTTTTAGAATTTTTGTCTGTTTGTCTGTATGTATATCCGGGGTAAACTCAAAAAGTACTGCATGGATTTACTTCAAATTTTGCATAAATATTACTAAAAGGTCGGGTCAACATATAGGCTACATATCACGCTATCACTTACGGGGGAGGAGCTGTGCGGAGTAAACGAAGTTCGCGCGGATGAAGTCGCGGGCAACAGCTAGTAACCAATATACAGGTTGTTTCTCTCAGAAACTCAATTTCAATGCAATTTTTTTGTGATTGATATTTTTGCTTATCTTTTTGGCATAATAAATACAGTGAAGAGATTGCGAGAGCAGCTCGAGCTCATGCTCTCGAAGCTGCTCAGTCCGCCATCCACGCCCAGGCGCAACTCGCGTCAGCAAAGGCTCGTGCTGCTGCGGCACAGAAGATTGCCGCCGCTCGCGAAGCAGCCGCTGCCAGGGCTATCCAACAGGCTGCCCATCATCAAGCTGCCCGGCTGCACACTGCTGGTAACAATTAACAACCTATTTTAGGCTTTTTAGTACATAGTCAAAGTTTCGTTTTAACGAGAGTACTAAGAGAATCTCTTGGAAAAAACTTAGCGGGCTTGTCTTTTTCGTATTTTCTTTTTAAAGAAAATATCTACATATTTTATTTTATTTAAAATATGTATAAATTTATTTTAATAATACTATCCCCCACATCATAAGCCAATAATATGCTTATTTTGGAGTTAGATATTGATCTTAATAAATAAATATTTGTAAGAAAAATTACGCGAATTGTCGCGTAATTTTTCTTACAAATGTTTATTTATTTATTATTAATTATAATATTAAATACGTGGTCTAGTAGTCCGGTGTTGGTGTTCACCACAAGAGGCTTCCTGGCTTCGATTCTCGGATCGGGCAGTCCAAAAATGTGTTTATTCAGTTTTCTGATAAAAACAGCGTTGCCCGCGATTGGAAAAGTGATCCTACCCACCTATGACCTATTCCACTGTGGCTTATGCCACCTATCCCACTGTGGGACTATGTATCTTCGGCTAATCGTGGGTTTATTAATTATATCTCTGTCCACCTCTTCGGAGATACGGGTGTGATGATACTTTTAAATAAATTAATAATTGGTTGATAACTCCAGTGCCGCTAACAGAGACAATAATTAAGTACTACAGTTTTTAATCACTTTATATAATTGTAATGGCGGCACTAAAACTATTGTAGACTTGTATTGTTAATGCACGTTATTCAGGTCATATCGTCTATCAAATACCGGCTGTATACAATGACAACAACCATCCGATTTAATAATATCCAGTCACACAGGAATGTCGCGTTGCTCTAAAATAGATACATTGACTTGTGCAATTTAAATGCAGTTAGTCTAATATTATCTTTTTATAGGTTTAATCATTTTTTTTCGCAGTAAGACTGGAACAACCGATATTACACGAATTTTCGGTAATTCACCAAATTAAAATTGGACGACACGGGAAGGACACCCTCCTAAACAAAAAAGAATTTTCATAATCGGTTCGTACCGAATTCTGGGAAGTCGATTGAAAATTGACGACAAATGAGCAATGGGCCACTTGATATAAAGAATTCATCATAACCAATTCCATCTTCACCACTGCGATGACTGGAAGTCCACAACCATACACTTTTCTCGGCGCTTTCTTCTACCTTGCAATTTTTCCTTGTGTAATCAGTTACGGCTGGGGTGTTTCCGAACGGATACGACTTGGAGGCCTTTAAGAAAAGTGCTTATTAATTTTTAAAAAGGTGCACAACGCAACTGCAAGACTCCTGGTATTGCAGATGTTCATGGACGGCGGTGCTCACTTACCATCAGATGAAACTCCTGCTCATTAACCACCTCCACTATTGAAAAAAGCCATAAACAATAGCGAGAAAATTAGCTAGCTGCTAATGCGATACCGACCTTTAAAGAAACTATTGATCTTCATTCCTTCTCTTAAAATACCTACATCAAAGCTCCTTAAAGACAGATTGTTCCAGAGTTTTACAGTTTGGGCCAGGAATGCTCATGAAAAGCGAACAGTGAACTTGCTCTGTATTCTTGATACCCTCAACCAGTCTTCACAAATATACCGAACAAACCATTTATTTTTGAGATAAATGATTGGCTCGGGTTTTGGCTAGTGATAGAGTGTTGTTACCAGCGTTATATAATTATCGTTAAAAACCGCAGTGTATTAATGCACGTTGTTAACTGCAAATTAGCATGACCATTTGTAGTACTGTAAGTTAATATCTGTCTAGTAGGTACAGGGGTTGGCAACCTATGGATCTCGAGTCACATGCGGCTCTTTGGTTGTAAAGCTGCGGCTCTTTAGTTTCATACGCAAATATTAATTATTTTATAAAAATATTCTTTTTATTTTTATTCTGAATCGATTAACGAAGATTAGGCATAAAATTTCTTTTCCCAGGCAATTGTACTCGTTTTTCACGTCATAATATAAATGTTAATTAGAGCTCAAACACGTACCTAATAATTAATCGCTAAAGGCTAATTAATTATTGCGTAACCATTTTGTCAAAAGCTTTAATTTATATATTTGAACAATAATTTTAATAATCATTTTGCTAGATCTGGAAGCCCTGAAGCTGTCAGTACTTCAAAGTTCCGGAGCAGCTGGAGCAGCGGGAGCAGCTCAACACGCGGCTACAGCTGCGGCCGCAGCACTTCGCCCGACCGCCTGGAACCCAGTGTGGCCAGCTGGAGGCTGGTCCCCTAACAACGGACCTTGGGCTTGGTAGACGATACTAGACACATCCAATGCTTAAAGAAATCGATTGTTACAATGTACTGGATTGGTATTAAGTCAATGTAACGGCGTATTTTTAGAATTAAATAGTTTGATTGTATTCCTATTATTGTTATTAAATAGTATCTTGTTTTTTGTAAACTTTAAAAAATAATAAATATAGTAATCATTAAAGTCCATGTATTTTATATTATTTTTCCCCGTTGTTCGTCCGGGGTCCCTTTAAAGAATAGACTGACATTCTTCCAGGCAGTTCGTAAGAGGCGATCAATTGACTACGCAAGTCACTATCATCGTTGCTATTAGGTGCTTTTTACGTCGCTAGGTTCTGCATTGTCTCGCTCGGGTCTGGTACCACTGCCTTATGTCAGTGCTTATCAATGTCGTGTTTCGGTTTGGAGGATAAGGTAGCCTGAAAACTTATGCATGTGGCATTAAGACCTCGTCATAAGGATAGCAACGCACCATTAATGTCTTTGGTGTTTATATGCAATGGTTCCTCTTTCCGTCAGGACTTGTTCGTCAAAATTCTGTATACATTCTGATTCCTAATTGTTATGAACATAATTTTTATTTTGTTGAAATTGAATTATTAAACAATACAAAAATATTTATTAAAGTCTTACAAAGTATATTATAAGCATTTTTTCGAATTATCATAGATTACTTAATTTGTAAATATTTTCTTCCTGGCCTTAGTTTATGAAAAACCCCATACTTATGAAAATAACACATTTATATAAACGTAATGACATAGATCACGGACTCACGGAATTACGGACTAAATGGATACGTTATTCAATACCTTGAATGACGTATCCGTTTAGTCCGTGATTGCACCAAATTTGCACCAAATTTTCGTTTCGGAAACCTGCCGTAAGAAATTAACAGATCATTTTAAAAACAGATTAGGTATTTGCTTGTTAAAATTAATTTGCGTTTCGGAAACTGGTCGTTATAGTTTCTCAGTGTTTGCATTTACACACAGAAATACAAAGTTATACATATATATTTATGACCATAAATCATCGTATTTTTAAAATATATTGTCTTTTACGAGACAATTTATACTAAACACGGATATCCCTTGTCGGATACGAATTATACATAATAATAATATAACATATTCGGCCCACAAATATATTTGTTTGCAAAGGAGAAGGGGAGGAGTGAGGACCGGACCGGACATCTTAAATCCATCCTCCCCCCTTTTATACGCCCATGCATAGAATGTTAAATTTTTTAAAGTTATTCGTTTTTCCAAGATTAGTTGCGGTCTTATTACACTGTGAAAACTTTCTGATTGATTAGAATATTGCCTGAAACACGCATGCGCCATAATTGAGCCAGAAGACAGACTCCATCTGAGTTACATCACAGCATCCCTCACGTATTTTGTTACGTAAATAAATATAAGATATTTTTATAATGACGTAGTTTCAAAACAAAGTAAGTGCCATTTATATTTAATTTACTTTATTAACTAAGATTTAAACCGTGACTATTGCTTCGCATGCTTTTATCTGTCATCTTAAACAAGTTGTATTGATAGTGTACTTTTTGGTAAACAATATTTTTAATCTAGCATTCTTTCCACCAATGTAATCGTAAGTGACCCAGTTTTTTCTTTGATTGTGAGAATGTGACCAATCTATAAAACGTTAAGACATTGCCAAAGGCACCCCTTTTTTAAAGTATTGCAACATGGAGAGGTGTGGATATTTATTTGGTACAAGTAAAGTTTATTTTGAGAATATGTGCAAAAAGTTAAAATTCTTATACAAATTACGATCTAAGTTCCATCACTCGGAGGTCACCAATTTCATTAAGACAGTTTCGTCTTCTTTATATATTAGGTATCATTTATCAATTAGTCAACCAATAAAATGATAAATCATGATGAATCAGAATGCCTAACAACAAGCTTGGTCTTTTTCTTCTAAAAATGATGTGGTTTAAAATATTAAGTTCTTGTAAATAGCGCAAAACAGAAAATACCTACAAAAGTATATTTTTACGATTATACAAATTGCCAATATAAATTACACTACATTAAATAAGTAAAGTTATACTTCGATGTACAGAGTAATTTATCGATAATATCTAAATATGCATTTCTTCATTATATTGATATGAATTATTATGAACATTACTTCATGTCAATTTTTATATCCACATAACTCAGTAGTCTTTTTGCAGTAAACTAATGCGCTTTTGTTGTGTTTTCTTCTCAAAAAAAAAAAACAACATTATACTTTTTTAAATTAAACGACACAAAACAAAGTGCGAAAATCTTATTTAGCGATGGCCCGTTATATACAAGCCTCAACTTAATGTAAACATTATTATTTTCTTGATTGTCGACGTAGAAGTATTGTGTGCGACTATTAGTAGCCAAGTAACTATATTATCTTCAATGACGAGAAAACAAGTCGAGAAAATTTTTTCAAGCTGCTTATTCTAAGCGAGCAGGGACGACTGATGGCTAAAAGATTAAGGGCGGCTTGCACCAAAATGCTTAAATGCATTTAGTCCCTTAAACATGTTTATTTAAGCATTTTGGTTCAAGCCGCCCTTAAACAATGATAACCTCTGACAATTAATTTCAGATAACCATGATTTGGACAAATTTTATTCTTTTGCTAATTCTCTACAACAACGTGGTCCTAGCGGAGATAGACAGGCGGCGTTTTTCCAACCCGACGTATTATAACGTCGGCGGAGTATTGTCTAGTAATGAATCCATTGCATTCTTTAAAGACACTATATCAGTAAGTATATTTGCGAACAATGTGAATCAGATATTTTTTGAAGTATTTTTTTTTCTCAAAAGCACATAAGAGGATTTTTGGTAGGGGGAAACCGCTCTTCTAATGGAAATAGACAACCATCGCCTATAAACACAGCAGATGTTAATCAAACACGACTGTGATAATCACCAGCGCTGACTATTAACATTTAAATAGGGTAGGGTAGCGCCACAGACCATATGGCTAGAGCAGAGAGGGATTTAATGAAGGAAAATTCAAATCCAGTTGTTTTAAAATTTTTCCTTGTAAAGTTTTCAAAATTGTCGTTCAGTGTCTCTTGTTCGACATTTTTTATCATTTGAAAACGACGAATGTGTATTCTCTTCGCCGCAGATTTCCGCACGCATCCTAGCGCTTCAAAAAATGCACTATGAACATTTTTTTTGCTCTAATTTGTTACAATTTGGCATTTTATTGCTCCTTGCCACCTCGCGTCAAGAGTGACCGCTCCTCTCACTCTAACTCAGGGCGGGCTCTGAGTGCTAAGTGTGAGTTTTTCTTTTCGCATTCGATCGTGAGCGCGTTTCGAGTTTACTAGGAATTTGTATGTGATTTGTACAGCGCCACCTAGTGGTAAACTGGTTTCTCACGTTTACCACTAGGTGGTGTTGTACAAATCACATACAAGTTCCTAGTAAACTCCAAACGCGCTCACGATCGAATGCGAAAGAAAAATTCACACTTAGCACTCTGGTAAACATTGATATGCTATTGTAGCAAGAATAGATACCTACTTTGGTAGTAATCACGATGGTAGACATTGTTAGCCTTAATTCGCCTTTTACTGACTGCCGATAGGTAGCAAATATTATCATTTTAAAAGGGGCTGATACTAATTGCTTTGATACTTATAGCATAGCGGTTCGATTCGACATTCTTGATCCGAATCGCTAGGGACTGGAATATGCTACCTAAGTCTGTGTTCCCCGACGGGTACAACCTGGGGATCTTCAAGAGAAGAGTGAACAGGTACCTTCAAGGGAAGCGCGTTCCATCTTAGGCCGCACCTTAGCTCACCATCAGGCGAGATCGTGGTCAAGCGCTTCCCTATCGACAGTAAAAAAAAAGCATATTATACATTACAATAATAATAGTTACCCACTATTGTAACTTATTATTATTGTAATTTATAAGCATAAGTTTAAAAAGTAACTATTATAACACTATACATCTACCTTTTACAAATTATTAACCAGGAACATGGCCGAATAAAAGGGGGAGTTTAGGGTGTACGGACCCCCATCCATAACGAAAAAATATGTATGCGCGTTATAACATTATTATTAGCTATTTACAATTCGTATTAGACACGGGATATCCGAGTTTATATATATATATATATATATATATATATATATATATATATATATATATATATATATATATATATATAAAATTAAACGATTTATCACACCATTTTGAAGTTCCGGCAACATCTGGTTAATTTTGTACTTTTTGGAATAATTGGATGCTTGCCTTCCCCCCATGACAATTCTTAACTACGCTCATGTTCAGGAAGACTGAAAATTCACGTCTGGACCAACACTTTAAGATTAACAAAAGGTAACAAAAATAATATTTTCAATGCCAAAAATATGTACATATTTCTTTGTTTTAGAACCTTAATTTTAAGGACAAATATGTTCCACGCGGAGTCACCTACCATGATTACTCTATTTTAATGGACACTAATCCCATTAAGACTGCACTAAATGTGTGTAAGGATCTAATCGGGCATCGGGTGAGTGTATAGAGTATATAATATGTGATTGAAAATTAAACATATTTACAGATGGACAGGCAGACAGACAGACGGACGAACGGACAGCGGAGTCACAGTAATAGGGCCCCGTTTTACCCGTTGCGTACGGAACCCTAAAAAGGAATAAAAGTATCATCACGCCGATTCCCTTACGGGGTAGACAGCTGGCAGAATAAACAGAACATCTATAGAACGGATTTGGATGAAATGCAGCACAAAGGTAGATGATGATCTGGAATAGCACATAGGCTACGTTTTATCCTGGAAAAATTAGGTGATCCCGCGGGATTCAGCTTTTATAATGCAGCGGGCTGCACGCTGCAGCTAGTAGGATAATAAATATTATAATTTGATTTGCTTAAAATAATGTAAAAATGAAAATTTAACTTGCTGGCACGTCATTAAAAAGTTGTTTTTTAATTTATTTTTACTATCCTAATTAAAAATTTTAACCTCATAATTTCGTACTAACTTTAAAATCCTTTAAATCTGTTTATTCACTGAATGTCAACCGGAACAAAATTCGCGGGGTCAGCCGGAATAAAATCGTAGAAAAGTGAAAACTGTACATTGAATATTTTTTTAAAAGAATACTTGGGGCGTGATCTACAATCGATATCGAAGCCAAAAAAATAGTTTTTAGAATTTTTGTCTGTTTATCTGTATGTATGTCCGGGGTAAACTCAAAAAGTACTGCATGGATTTACTTCAAATTTTGTATGAATATTACTAATAGGTCGGGTCAACATATAGGCTACATATTATCACGCTATCACCTACTGGGGAGGGGCTGTGCGGAATAAACGAACTTCGCGCGGTCGAAGTCGTTGGCAACAGCTAGTCTAATAATAAACTTAAATAAATAAAATACACTTACACTCTTTCACAATAATTGTGAAATTAAGTACCTAACTTATTCATATACAGCACAAGAGTGCGAGTTATTGGCTAGCTTTTTTATATATAAGTAGTAGAGGGTTACCCCCTCTACTACTTATATATACCAGGAGGTGCACCTGATGGTAAGTGATCATCGCCGCCCATAAACATCTGCAATACCAGGGGTTTTGCAGTTGCTTTACCGGCCTTTTAGAAATGAGTAGGTAAGCTCTTTACTTGAATAAGGTCCCCAAGTCATATGCATTCGGAAACACCCTCGCTGGTAATTATTGATTCTATAAAAAAAGTAGTACGAGGCAGAAAGTGCCGAGAAAAGCGCACGGTTGTGGATTTCCGGACATCGAGGTGGTGAGGATGGAATTTTAAATTTTGACGTGATGTCTGATGATGGAGTTTAGCGGCAGGAATTAATCCGAACAACTCGTCTGAACACTCCCCATGATAAATGCGATAAAAGATGATAGATCTCTGCGTAACGCCAAAAAGTCAAGCTGATTAGAAATACCCTGGTCGTCGACGATTCAAACCGCTCTACGGTGAATGCGATCAAGAGGAAGATGCTGGTACTGGGGAGCTCCAGATACTCGCGGCTTAATTCACCTTACAGTAGATAGGAATTCTTTAAAAGAGGTACGAACCAAGACAGAGGATATTTAATGTTATTTTTCTATATTTCAGGTGTACGCTATCGTGGTCTCCCACCCACTAACCGGAGATCTGTCTCCAGCAGCAGTATCTTACACAAGCGGCTTCTATCACATCCCAGTTATCGGAATCTCTTCAAGGGATTCTGCCTTCTCTGACAAAAACATTCATGTGTCATTTCTGCGTACAGTACCCCCGTATTCTCACCAGGCTGATGTGTGGGTGGATGTCTTGAAACACTTCAATTACATGAAAGTTATTGTCATTCATAGCTCTGATACTGATGGAAGAGCTATTTTGGGACGGTTCGTATCTTTGCAATAAATAAATAAATAATAAATAAATATTCAGGGTACAAATTACACTTACAGATCTAACCCCAAAGTAAGCAAATTATTTGCTTGTGTTATGGGTGTTAGTCAACGATACTAATACATAGAAATACCTATATAAATACAAGAATATATTTAATAAACACCCAAACCTGGAAATACAAACATTTATGCTCATCACACAAATGCTTGTCCCCGTCGGGAATCGAACCCGAGCCCCGTCGATAGTGTAGTCAGGGTCGCTACCCACTCGACCAACGGGGTGGTCAAAAAGAACATAACGTGTAAGGGACAGTCTAATGAAAGTCGAAACCAAGACCATGTTTCTAAGCCCCGCAGAATAGTGTAAAAATTTTTGGTATTGCCGATTTTTTACTTTAACTTTGTATAAATTGATTTATTCTAAAGGGCTGGTTCAAGATTTCCGCGGACTTTCCACTCGAAAACTGCCGCGGTAAAGCTATTGCATAGCATTTTTTATCAACTTATGCAATTACAATTATATATTTATTTTATTTATGCAATAATTTTTTTTTTCTTTGTTTTTTTCTTTGATATTAATTCAAGTTACACTTTGAGCGTGGTGACCCATAAAAAACATTTTTTTTTCTTTTATTAAATAAATGAGATGTTAATATTGTTCAAAATATTTTTATTATCTTTCAATACATATCGGTTCTTCAGGAATATTTAATAAATGCACTTTGTTTATTCATATTTAAAACACTTTGTACACAAATTATACGAGTACAGATATTCACTGTTGTACGTAGATGATAAATACCTATATACCTATACTTTCTCATAAACAGCTGATTACGGTAGTTTTCCAATACAACCAATGCCATCTAAAGGCGGGTTGCTGAACTAAAGAGACAAGCGTGATATTTCAAAAAGTCATTAAAAGTTTTGGTATTTATCGATAGATGAAAAAACTAAAAAGTATCACCGCTGTGCCGGTCGGAGTGGGGGGTGTTAGGTTTTTTCGTTAGGGAATTTCTGGATTCGGTCTCCACGCTCAAGGCCCGCAATAGAAGATAGATAGAAGCTATGCAATAGCTTAAAAAATCATAAAACGCAAATTTTGCATTTTCATTATAGTTAGAAGATAAAAATACCATATTAGACCGTCCATTCATGCTATATATCATTGGACCGTCCCCACTAGTAAAAAATATGCGCGAAATAGAAACCTAATTGGAATTCTAATCTAAACTAATATTATAAAGAGAAAATATTTGTTATTTTTTTATATCATAAGATACCAAACAAGCAGATAGGTCTCCTGATGGAAAGAGTCAACCATCGCCTATAGGCACCAAAGGTGTTAATCATGAAACAGAAAACAAGAACAGAGAACAGAACTTGTTTTTTTTTGTTTCATGGTGTTAATGGTACGTTGTTATCTTGTGGCGAGGTCTAATGCCACATGCATAAGTTTACCGGCTACCCTACCCTCTAAACCGGAACACGATAGTATCAACCACTGACGCTATTGCGGCAGGAATAGGTAAGGCGGTGGTACCAGACCCAGGCGAGACAATGCAGAACTCTACCACCTAGTAGCCACGATAGTATTTACTCGTATAGCCAATCGGTCGCCTTTTACGACCTGCTTGGAAGAACGGTAGTTGCAACTCTTCAAAGGAGCTCGGGACCAACACAGGGAAAATGTTTGTTATGATTTAACTTAGAAAGTACTTAACCGTTTATAATAATTATTTCACTTTTAGAAATCAACATTATCCAGAAGTGACATAGGCAACATTTTTACCCGACAAAACAAAGAAAAATTACGATTTTTAGTCGTTTTTGGCAACTGTTAGTCTTACGTAAGATATCCTTATATACATAAATTTACATAAATAAAATGTATTTTTGCACCATTTATAGAAGTTCAAGTTTGGTTAATTTTTGTAGATCTTGAAACCGTTTAACAACGTCCATAGTTTTAAAGTGTACCTAATTTTAATCGTAATAGTATAAGATTATATTTTGTGTTCCAGATTTCAAACCACGTCACAAAGTATCGACGAAGATGTAGACCGCAAAGTAGTTGTCGAACAAGTCATAGAATTTGAGCCCGGCTTGGATTCTTTCAGCGATAAACTAATTGATGTGAAAAGTGCACAAGCTCGCGTTTTCCTTATGTATGCGAGGTAAGAACTTCACTAGGGCTTCGTTGAAATGTTCAAAACTGTATCTATTAATGTTGGGCGACAGCAATCATCGGCAAGTCGACAATTAAAGCCTATCGATAACGGCAGCCATAATACAACTTATTTTTTTCGGAATGTCTGAATTAAGCCCCGTTTTCACGTTGATTAGTTCGAGTGCGAGGGTTTAATGCAGATGCTTAGTTTGAAGCAAAAAGTACGTGAAAACAGCTGTTGATCAAAGCGAGTGATAAGTATTCAGCGTAGTAAAAGTGAACAGGCGCCTATTACTAATCACACGCACTGCACAATGGCTGTCTTCACGTATTTTTTGCTTAGTACTTACGACCTGCATTAAACACTCGCACTTGCACTAATCAAAGTGAAAACGGGGCTTTACTGCTGGCCTTAAGGGTCTTTCACCGGTTTTTTTCTTTCACAGTTTCACCGGTCGCGATTTACATCTTTAAGCGCATCACGATATTTGTAGTGAATTTGTAAATAAAAGACTTTTGGTATTTTAAAATGGCAGAAGAGCCATCGGCTTTTTTCTTTTTAAAGCAGTCAGTAAAGGGTAAGCGATTGACCGAATGTGTCTCTTTCATAGTGTCCAGAGATAGAGCTCTCCAACATCATGCTCGAGTTTAACTATATCACTTTAGTGCTTGTCACTGTCGTGTTTTTATTTAAAATATGAAGTAGTCGGTAACATGGCATCCGCTTCCGGCTATCCGCTATCCGCTAAAGGTGTCACTGCTTTGTATATTCCTGACACCACAACGTCAAAGTTTTTTTTAAATTACTGATGGATGTCTGACAAATCAGATATTGAACAATGTAAATTTGTACCAATGTTACTAGTAGTACCAGATAGTACCTACTAGGCACTACTAGACGAGATAGAGACTGACGTTTCACGATTTATTTGCTCATGACGTTCGAAGTTTTTAACATACTTAAGTAACATTGGCTTTTTATATGAAAACAGAGATATACAGTCGCCCCCGGGTATTTTCATTTTGGCGCAATAGCAACGCTTGTCATTGATGTTTACTTGTTTAGAGGGTAAGGTAGCCGATAAACTTATTGAGGTTGCATTTACACCTCGCAACATGGATAGCAACGCACCATTAACATCTTTGGTGCCTATAGGCGATGGTTGTCTCCATTCGTGAGGAGAGCCATTTGCTTGTTTGCTATTTTATAGTAGGTATAAAAAATGCGCATGGATTAAACAACACAAGTTTTTATGGATAACTGGCGCGCAATTCTCTTTGCTTACTCGGTTCTCTCAGGATTTAACTTGAAGATATGTCTGGCAGCAAAACGGATGCGGAAATTATATTCCGCGACGCCACTTACTTGAACATGACGACCACTGGCTACGTGTGGATGGTGACGGAACAGGCGCTTGATGCTGCTAATGCGCCAGAAGGTCTCTTAGGCCTCCGTTTGGTCAACGCTACTAACGAGCACGCTCATATACAGGATTCCATGTAAGTAATCCCTACCTTAGGCTACATTATTTTACACTAGCTGTGCCCGCGACTTCGTTTACGTGGAAAATTTTCTAAAATAAAGGTAGCTGCAGTTACTCCTTATTACCGTGGTTTAAAAGATAGACAGGTCCGGGGTTTTAACCGCATAGTTCTCGTTCCCGTGGGATTTCCGCAACAAATCAGTAGTGTGTTTTTCCCTATTGATTTGTTGTCCTGATTATGCATCACAAACGCGAAACCGGTTGATGTTAATGTAATAAAAACGAAGTAAAATAGTACAAGTGTTTATTTATAACGTAATATAAACACAAATTCAGTAGTTTAGGCGTGAAAAAGAAACTGACAGACTGACTGTTTCTTTTGAATTTATAATATTATTATAGTATGGACATACTTAGCTCAAATCATTATGTCCCAGTTCCATCCCCAAGCAAAATGTCATTGAGGTTTATTGGGAGCTATCCTTGAATCCAGAAATCTCAGTAGCAGTTCAAAGTCTTGTGACAATGCCTCGAATGAGCACATGAAGTCAGCTTCATTCAGGTCTCGGTTATCAACAAAAAACAAGGGATAGATTTTTATCATTTTCTTTCCTAAAATCCAAATAAAAAATATGTCATCAAACCCATTTCCTGGAGTCGGAGTAGATGGAAGTGCAACTAACGCGACCCACAATTACCTAACGGTAGTTAAATTCAATGGCGTCGGTGATAAGTAGCCTATCTACCGACATATCAAGCACATATTCTGTTTTTAAAAAACATGATTAAAATTAATTTCGCATCCCGGGACTTGGATCCTTATGCATTTATAACACAGTCGGTATCACTACCACAGAACATAATATACTTACTGACGCAGGATCACTACGGAATTGCGCCTTCGCAAAGTGGACGCATGAATTTTTGCGGAACTTCTTTACAAAATTGCTCATCTTTCTCTGCATCCACATCCGTAAAATATTTGCGGAGCTGTGATGGAGGTATATTTACATTATCATTTCACATACAAGTTATACAGCCCACGAAGAACGACGCGGTCGCCCGGCTGCACCTCCGCCTTTGTTAATCTCCGCACCCGCCTCCGTTAAGAAGGTCTCCGTAACAACCCGTTATGCTAGACCATATTGAGACAACAAAATATCAAAAATAACAGTAAAATTGTCAATAATGATACGAAAAGACGAAGATACTAAGTTTCATACGTAAGTTTACTACGTGCGCTTTTTTATTGAGGAGGGGGCAAAGGACCAGGAGGTGCATCTGATAGCAAGTAATCACAGCTGCCCATGGATATCCGCAAAATCCGGTCTAGAAGTTGCGTTGCCGACCTTTTAAAAATTAGTAAGCTCTTTTCTTGAAGCTCCCCAAGCCGTATTCGGTAATTGATTCCACAGAGGAGTATTGCGAGGTAAAAAGTGCAGTGAGAACCGCACGGTTGTTGATTTGTAGACATCGAGATTTAGGGTGGAACTTCAAATTTTGACGCGATGTCTGTTGATGGAATTCAGCGACAAGAATTATCTAAACAACTCATCGGAACACTCTCTATGATAAATGCGATAAAAGGTGCAGAACAAACTTTATGACCTCACAATTTTAGATATTCTACACTTACCTACGCTTACACATTTTCTGCTATACGACAGCTACGTGCTAGCATCAGCTATACGAGACATGAACACATCCGAAGAAATCCACGCGCCACCTTCCGACTGTGACAATTCTGGCTCGATTTGGACGACTGGAAGACTTCTGTTCGACTACATAAGGAAACAGCGACTAGAAAATGGCGCCACTGGTCATGTTGCATTTGATGACCACGGAGACCGAGTCCACGCAGAATACGATATGGTGAATGTACGAGCTCAGGGAGAACATGTAGCTGTTGGGAAATACTTTTACTCCAAGGTATTTTCGATACATTTAAGTACCTATGTAGATCTGTAGCGTCGGTCTGTATTTATTATGAGTTACTTGATATGTTGTACAAGCGACCCTGTCGCCATGTGGGGTTATAGCTGGGAGTGAAAATGAATACATCCGGTGATGCGAATATACTACTGGTTTATTGGGAAAACTATTCAATAAAGGCTCAACCTACAATGAGTCTTACATCCATTACAATTTATTTATTTTTATTTATTTATTTACTTTTATGCTCTAAAATTGTACATTGGTTAAACTTAATGCCATAAAGGCATTCTCTGGCAGTCAACCAGCAAGTGGAGCAGAAAAATTTCAATAGGGGGTGCAAATAAATATTTTAAATGGAAATAGGAAACAGTATGATGGGCTAAACGGATCAAAAATATAATAATTACTAGGAAATAGAAAATATAAATAGATACATGTAACATATTTACATAAACATATATTAATAAACACATAATAGACTATATACATATATAGTACATATAATAACAATGACTCACTAAAGCAACTTAATTTTTTTTAAATCTGTCTGACTATAGGTATGTCCCTTATACCTCAAGAAGGCTAAACAAAAAGAATAGAATAGAATAGAATAGAATATAGTTTATTGCATCAAATATGGTACATTAAGGTCATAGAATTATATAATGGGTCTCACATATTTGACCAGTTACGGCATGCAATATTTAATTTTAATTTAACTTACATCACATTCCGGTTTATCAAAATAACATTAATAATTATAATCTCCATTTAACGTTAATTTCATCGAAGGCTACAAAATATTAATTATAATAATAAAATAAATATCAAAAATGGTCAGAACTTACATACTAATAAATGATTAATCCAATTCGTACGTCATAATTCATAATATTCAATTTGATATGTTTTACACTGATAAACAAATTTTTAATTTACATATTTCATGGTACCCTCGCGTGAACTCAAATGTTCATTGTAAGGTAGTGCGTATCGCGCGAGCAAATGGATTTGAGGCGCAATTCTGCACTTAAATGACTATAATACTTTATTATTTAAAACAATTTACATTTTATTACACTAGAGAAATCTTACTAAACTGTTTGTGTGATTTATGAATTGTTGTTCTCAATGACTGTAAATTTATACATTTATAATTGTGGAGGATAAAATTATGTATCGGTACGTAACGTAAAATTATGTTTATTCGCTAAAATGTCAAAGACTAAAATAACCACGAGATGGGAATAGATAAATAAATAACCACAAAAAATAATAACAAAATATAACAACAAATAAATATAAATATGAATAATCGAGCTATTTATTTAGTTGAATAAAGTATTTCATTTTACATTTCAGCAATTCATTTTTATTATTAATTAAAAGTTATGTATTTATTAGATTATTGTATTATATAGGCATTCAGTATTTTAATATTTTCATTATTAATTTATTTTAATTTAGATCATTATTATAAATCAAAAACCATAATTTACACCACTGAATTCTTTTATTGAGTAAAACTTTTTTTCTAATAACCATTTGAATAATTTAGCGTTAAATAGTTTAAGATTATATTCTTTAAATTCTTCTGGTATTTTATTAAATATTTTTACACACATACTGTAACAGTTATTTCGGTAAAGTGCAGTTTTTGGTATACGATCTAATACTAGCCTATTAATATTTCTACATGCTCGCGGATAGCAGTCCTTAATAATAGAAATTTTTCCATATTGCTTTTTACGAAAACTGCTATATACATACAAGGCAATAGAAGAATATTCAGTTTTGTAAAAAGTGGTTTGCAAGACTCTCTAGGTGCAACTCCGCATATTCATCGTATACATTTTTTCTGAGCTCGGAATGCTCGTAGAAGATCTACAGAATTACCCCAAATCAATAACCCATATCGTAAAATTGATGCCACGTATCCATTATATGCTAGTAGAGATGTCTTTTCGTCACATGTTTTCCGTAATCTTCTTAAAACATAGTTAAATTTATTAATTTTGTTACAAACTTGCTCAATGTGAGTCTTCCAATTACATTTATTGTCTAGGTTTATTCCAAGAAAAGAAGCGGTATCTTCTTCTTTTAAATTTTCTGTCTGTAATTTAATGTCATATTTTGATTTATTTCTTTTTACGTTTATAAATTGTATATATTTGGTTTTATTTATATTTATGTTTAATTTATTTGAGGCCATCCACTGTGCAATTGATTTAATAGTGTTGTTTACTTCATTCTCTAATTCCTCTGGACTTTTACTTATTATGTTTATCGATATATCGTCTGCAAATAGAACACACTTATGTTTAGTTGTTTGCGGCAAATCATTAATGTACACTAGGAAGAGTATTGGGCCTAATATGCTGCCCTGTGGTACGCCAGTATTTTTCACTTTAGATGTTGACTTATACTTCGTTTCTATATTATATTTGTTTATTCGATTTATTTCCACGTACTGTTCCCTATATTTTAAATAGTCTTTTAGCCACTCTAAAGCCACGCCTCTTACACCTATGTATTCCAGTTTGGAAAAAAGGATTGAGTGATCGACTAGATCGAAAGCCTTTGACAGATCAAATAAAAGCATTAAATTAGGATTTCCACTATATATATATAATGTATATATATATATATATGTATATATATATATATATATATATATATATATGTATATATATATATATATATATATATATGTATATATATATATATATATATATATATATATATATATATATATATATATATATATATATATATATATATATATATATATATATATATATATATAAGAGGAGGCAAATGAACAGGTGGCTCACCTGATGGTAACTGATTAACGCCGCCCATAGACAACTACACTACCAGAGTTCTTGTAATTGCGTTGCCAGCCTTTTAAAAATGAATAAGCTCTTTTTTTGAAAGTCAGTAAGTAGTATTCGTTTGAAAAAAATTCTGCCGATATCTGATTCCACATAGGAGTAGTGCGGGGCAAAAACTGCCTCGAAAATCGCACGGTTGTGGATTTCCAGATATCGAGATGGTAAGGATGGAACTCAACTTAAAATACTAGTTCTTCTAAAAATTTAGGGATTTATAAACGTAAAACAAATCATAGCTGTACAATATTTTTCAGGAAACACAGAAAATGCGCTTAGAATTGAAAGAACATGAAATTATTTGGATGGGACGAAGCCCATCAAAACCAGAAGGTTTTATGATACCTACGCATTTAAAGGTAAGTTTAGTAAATAATTAGTAGAGAAAATTAAAGTCAAACTATGGGAGTAGGTACAAACAAACACACTTGCGATTTTCCATGCAGTTGGTAAAAGGCGAACGATTTGCTATAAGTGTCTCTACCATCGTGAACGCAACGTCTCGCCCGGGTCTAGTCCACCTCATCTGTTCCTGCTGCAAAAGCGTCTATTCTTGTCTTTGTCGTGTTTTGGTTTTTAGGATGAGGTAGCCAGGAAATTAATGCATGTGGTATGACTATCTCAACATACGGATAGCAACGCATATCATGGGCCTAATTCACGTAATCAAACGGTAATCGAATCAAAGAGTTTATGACTCCTACACATTTTCTTAGTTCTATCGTGTTTACGTGTGTGAGAGCCCTAAGCGCATTGACTCAATTACGTGAATTGGGGGCATATCGTTATCTCCATCGGAATAGCCATTTGCTTGTTTGTTATCTTATGTCATGAAACAAAATTCCTCGTCCATATTGCAGAGAGCAAATCAGTTTGGTTCATTTCTGGTTAATCGTGAGACTGCTAACTATACATAAAAATAATGTGAAATTGAAAAGGTAAGTTTTTTCCCGTGTTCATGCGGGCCTTCATCGAATAATGAATAATACTTAATAGATCAACTGCCTAACGGACTTAACGGTTAATCATCTCGTAAAAGGCAAAGTGACAAAAGTTCTGCAACGTCTCGCCCGGGTCTGTTACCTATTTCTGCTGCAGTAGCGGCGGTCTCTTACCTATTCCTGTCGCAATAATAAGCTGGTAAAATTATGCATTTGGGATTCTATCCCTGCCACACGGACAGTACCATTAAAATCTCTGGTGACTATATACTATGTTTGCCTCCGTCCATCTGCTTGTTTGCTATTTTATGATATAAAAAAATAACACTAAGTTTTGTTTAAAGGTACTGACGATAGAAGAAAAACCATTCGTATATGCTCGTCGAGTGGATTACGAAATAGACTGCGTGCAAGACGAGATACCCTGCCCACATTATAACGCTACTGATGAAGCTGGTAACCGATTTACTTGCTTGAGATTCTCATCTGTAACATAACTTAGTCGTGTCTGTGGTCTAGTGGTCCCGTGTCGGTGTGTAGCTCCCGGTTTCGGTTCCCGGGTCGGGCTATAGAAAAATGTGATTTTTTAGTTTTCTGATAAAAACAACGGGCGTGAAGATACATACCCTAGGCGACAGTTTAATGGATAATTCAGAAATCGGAATAGGTAGTGCAATTTGCCGGGATTAAGTGATGTTATCTTAGTATGGATATGCCATTGATATGCCTATATCTACTTGCTATAGCAGCTATATTCATTATATCACCTAAAAGGAATAGCGGCACTTCCTCCTCCATCCGCAAAGCATCGAAGCTCGCAGTTGACTTAATAAATTCTTTGATTCTTTAGTTATTCAGTGGTATCATTAGATTTTGTCATTATCAGCTGCCTCTCCCTGCCCCTCCCCCTCGGCACGCCCAGGATCGTGGCTATTAGGTGGTAGAGTTCTGCATTGTCTCGCCCGGGTCTGGTTCTACCGCTTTACCTATTCCTGCCCCAATAGCGTCAGTGCTTGTCACTGTCGTGTTCCGGTTTAAAGGGTAAGATATACTGGCTATCTTACCCTTATACTATACTGGCTAACTTATGCATGTGGTATTAGACCTCACCACAAGATAGCAACCCACCATTAACACAACATTTTCTCAGAAAATTGATTTTGGATTGAGTCAATGTATTAATTACAATTTATTGTCGTACCTATGTACTTTTTTGTAAGCGCAAAATGCAGGATTTCATTCTCCAATTTATATCTTTTAATACATTATTTTAGATCAAATGTACTGTTGCAAAGGATTTTGCATGGACTTATTGCGATATTTATCGAAAGCCATCAACTTTACCTATTCACTAGCTCTATCACCAGATGGGCAGTTTGGGAATTACATCATTCGCAACCTTTCTCAACCAGGAGCTAAGAAAGAATGGACTGGACTTATAGGTAAATTTCTATATAAGACATTCAGTTCGACATTCGTACAAAAATGTTTATTTTGGTTAACAATTAAAATAAATATCCATACTAATATTATAAATGCGAAAGTCTATCTGCCCGTCTGTCTGTCTGTCTGTTACGCTTTCACGGCTAAACCGCTGGACCGATTTTCATGAAATTTGTCATGGATATAGTTGAAGATCCGGGGTCAAACATAGAATAATTTTTTTTTCAAAAATCAGTCCTTGGAGGGCTGAAATTTTTATTAAAAGCTACGATTTATATATATATACGAGAATTTTTATTAAAAGGACGACTTATTAATGTACTCGCGGGCGAAGTTGCGCGTCAACTAGTAATTAAATAATTTGTAAAAAATATTATTATCACAATCACCATCATGTATTAGCAATTTCTCGTGGTTAAATTTACGATATAAATATCACAGCGATTTCTTTAATAATTACGTTCATTTAATTCCTTTTTTTTATATTATCGACCAAAAAACCTATACATATCATTTTTATACCATTAAGATTACTTATACTAAAAATGCAAATAGTGTTATACCTATTATCGTTTAAAACTTTATTTTACTGGAGTAAATATAACAGACAAGCAGATGCCTCTCCTGATGAAATGACATAGAAAAAGATGAACATTGGGCACCCTAAAAGCTTTGCACTTCAAGCTAATCGGAACTATTTGAATTTCGAATGTTATATTTTTAAAACGATGCAACCTTTTTAGTCATGGAACATAGAACAAGCGGAATTGGCAAGTACAAACATTTGTATCAGGACCGCGATCGCCATACTCACACATAAAATAAGCATTATTGCATATAAACTACTAATCCAAACATTGTTTCATTGGTCGTTTTCATTTTAAACAACAATAATCCGAAACACACAAACATAACATTTAAAAATATACCAAACTGCGTTACAATAAATTTTATTTTGCTACAAAAAAAAGAGTATTTACGTCCTTTTGTAGTCTATTGAAAATAGACTCATCTATTTGTACAATAGTGAAACTATAATCTTAATAGTTTCGCTATTCTACAATAGATGGCAGTATTGATTTTTCCGTAGTTTTCAGTTGGTCATATTTGAGTAGAAAACTTTCTAGAACGATATACGTAATGACTGTCATTACGTATATCTTTCTAGAAAAATTAGGTCAACCCAAAATGAACTTTATATGTAAGGTGTACGGCTGATTTTAGCTTGACTTTTTATTATATCATTAGAGATTATATTAAATCAGGAATTTAATTAAAATAAAATGAAAATTGTACTTTCGGATGATATGAAATATCTCCATTTTTAATCATCTGTATTCTACTATCATTTCTGCATTCAAGGATGGCACAATACGGCATAATTCAGTGTATAATAGATTTTCGCACGACGACTATCTCCTAAAGATATGGTAAGTACACTAAGGCAATTTAGAGTAACAGCGCATAATAGTGATGCACGCGGCATGCCCACTCTTCACTTTCACTTGTTTTCTTTGTTTCATGTTTTTAGTAATAAAAAAACAATTAGCGGGAAATGATTTGTCAATTGTTTTTTTATTACACATCAAAGTTCTACGTACGCAACGAAAATGGAATTAAGTCGACAAGATTTTAGAGCGATGATTTTTTATGATTTTAAAGGTTCTCTTTCTCCGCAAGACTGTGCCGCTCGTCTTCAAAATGCTTTTGGGAGAGAAGCACCTTGTTTGAGCACCGTGAGGCGAAGATTTGCTGAATTTGAGAGAGGTCGAGTTTCTTTATACGACGAATTTCGTGAATTGCGGCCTTCAACTGCCGTCAACGAAAATAATGTGGCTATTGTTAAACGGTTAATTGAAGAAAACCCCCGGATTACCTATGAGACAATTCGAGGACTATTGGGGATTGGTATGAACCAAATTCAGAAAATTTTACACGAAGAATTGAAAGTTCGGAAACATTGTTGTCGTTGGATCCCTTATGAACTGACAGCAGAGCAGAAGCGGGCTCGCGTGGAATGGTGCTCACAGATGCTACTGAAGTACGACCACGGACATTCTAATGCTGTTTATGACATTGTCACAGGAGACGAAACGTGGATTTATTGTTTTGAACGCGAAAAAACAGCAATCTTGTGAATGGGTGTTTGAAAATGAGAACAGGCCAACAAAAGTGAGACAGGCGAGAAACGTTCGTAAAAAAATTATAGCGTTTTTTTTCTCAGCTACGGGTCCCATCTATACAATTCTACTTGAAGATCAAAAGAGTGTTAATTCCGAGTGGTATTCTACCGATCGTTTACTCAGGGTATTAGAAAAAGTTCGCGAAAGACGACCCAAAAGCCGCATTCTCCTAAACCATGATAACGCTTCTTCACACTCGGCCAACATAACCAAGTCATTTTAGCTTTCGAAAAAGTACATCTCGTCACTCATCCTGCGCATAGCCCCGACCTAGAACCCTGTGATTTCTGTATTTTCCCCATAATCAAATATTTGATGAGAGGTTTTACTTTTACCAACTCCGAAGAGACAGTGATAGCGTTCAATCAGCACGTAGAAAACATGCCTTCAGATCTGTGGTCCTCCTGTTTTAAAAAATGGTTTGATGGCATGAAAAAATGTTTAAAATGTAAAGGAGATTATTTTGAAAAACAATAAACATAATATTTTGGTTATAACATGTTGTTTTTTTGAGTTACGCAAAACTTATAATGTGACCTACGTACCTACCTGTTAGCTTGCCAAGTTTCGATTTCTTTGGCCAGACCATTAATTAGCTTATTCAATAAGAATTTAAAAATTAGAGTAAAATGTAAGAATTATAAGTTAGAAAAATAATATATACTTACGTGCTGACATTATAGAAAACAAAAATTGACTAAGTCAATACAAAAAAAATACGATAAAACTTTTATTCCACTATTTCAAGTTATTGTTATTTAATCTGCTGCTTGTTTTAAAATTATTGAAAGCTTAAAATCATTATGGTTTCAGGTGAATTGGTATATGAACGAGCTGATATGATTGTGGCACCCTTAACAATAAACCCAGAAAGAGCCGAATTTATAGAGTTTAGCAAACCCTTCAAATATCAAGGAATCACCATACTGGAGAAAAAGGTTTCCTTTATTATTTATATAATATAATCAGCTGCGATTGCTCTGTGGTTGAAAGTCGAACATAGACAATAAACAATCCCACCAAAAATATTTTTATGTAAAATATAGCCACGATGGGACCATATGGCCCGCACTGTCAAAAAGTTATTAGATCTTAATAGAACCAAGCTTCTAACTCTACACGCCCTCAATCTAAAAACCCTAACTACTAAACAAATAGGTGCAGAAGTCATACTCATGTATGTACTTCACTTTTCATACCTGCGCTAAGGTTATCAACTTTGGCTTATACACAAAAAACTCGTATCTAGGTATATATTTTATTTTTTAGAATGTTACATGAGGAACGGAAATGTAAACCAATAATAATTAAAATTTTATACCTATTACAATTTTTTTTGCATAAAAAATTTCACTGACTGTCTCAAGCGGATGGCACTCGCGCTTGCATTATTCCCAACAATTCCGAGATATAGTGTCCGTGACAGGTGTGTCTTTGTGTGCGTTGCTCAAACGCCCTTTGTATGTAGATTGACTTCTGTAGGTACCGATTTGTTATGTGCCCTAATATCACAAACTCTACACCGTAGTAAAAATATGTAGCTTAGCCGTTTTGTTACTACAAGAACTATTCCAAATAAGTTATTTAGAACTATTTCAATAATAATAGAACTATTCCAAATATTACACTACTTAAACTATTTAAATTTATTTTACTCATGTTACCTTAGAATAAAAACACTTAAACTATGAGATAGGATACGACGAAAAGATTTGAGATAGAAACTAATTAAGATACAAGCAGTATAATCTGTATTGCTTTATATAAATCCAGAATATTTAAGAAAATAAATTTGGAGATTTAAATTTCTTTCAAAGAATGTGATCGCTAAATTTTATTGTATTTATAGGAAGATGATGTAAATTCGCCACACAAAAATACCGTTAAAAACATGTGTAAATTCGCCACAGCCATAATCCTAAAGTATCGTATATTCGCCTAACTTTTTTAATTATTGTAAATTCGCCACACTGATTTTTTCATTACATATTGCAGGAAAATCAAACAACAAATAGAATAATATATTTATTTATTATAAAATAATCACAGCCAGTATAAAAATTTGACTTTGCATCTACCAACATTGAAGTCACAGTTTTTATTAGAGAATCGTTTAGCTAATATACAATAATAATAGGTACCTACGATAAAACGCGTTTATTCCCGATACTATTTCATTATAAAACCCTATACCTATTTATTTTCTGTTATAACTTAAAAGTGATATTTATCATTACAGCTATAAACTTATAAAAATTACAGCAATAGGTATGATTATTTAAGTTGTGTTGATAAACCTCACTGCCTAGTTAGATATAGGGTAAATAATAATCGAATCAATATGTCTAAGAATAAGACATCGATATGTAAATATGTAATTGTTTTAATATTTTATTGTAGCCTTCAAGATCTTCAACTCTCGTATCATTCTTGCAACCATTTTCTAACACCTTGTGGATACTAGTGATGGTCTCGGTACATGTAGTGGCATTAGTGTTGTATCTCCTCGATAGATTTTCACCGTTTGGAAGGTTTAAACTTGCAAATCTTGACGGAACTGAAGAGGATGCTTTAAATCTATCGAGTGCGATTTGGTTTGCATGGGGTGTGCTACTTAACAGCGGAATTGGAGAAGGTATTTTTTTGTTTTAATTTGACTGAATGAGTTTTAGAAAGTAATGATAATAAACTGAACAACAAGCTAAACAATCCCTGCGCCCCAACAATAGGACTCCCGGGTTGGTGTGGCCCGCCTTTGAATGATTGACCATCTGTCATTCTGCCAGGCATCTTGAATAAGGTACACGATTCTGCAACATTTTGCCCAACTTCGGTACATCTATGTGGCATGATCATCCCGTCACACAGATAACAACGCACCATTAACATCTTTGGTGTCTATAGGCAACGGTTGTTTTCATGAGGAGAGCCATCTGCTAAGGCACAGATTCAAGGGGGAGCAATGGAAAGAAGTAACTCTGAGGGAGTTGAGTTACGTCTAAGTCTTCAAATTATTAAAAGTAAACAAGTAAAATAAGCTATAATTGCCCCTCCTCCCTGAACCAAATCCTGGATCCGCGTTTGCATCTGTATGATTGCTATCTTATGACATAATATGCTTAATGCATAGGTTTACAGGCTACCTCACCTTTTAAACGAGAACACGGTGGCACTTTTGCACCAAGCATAAATAAGACAGTGGTACGAAAATTCGGGCAAGGCGATACAGAAATCTACCACCTAGTTAGTAATCACGAGCCATTTTTAGCCTTTTACGAGATGCCTAGCATTTAGGCAGTTGATCTTACCAACCGACTTTCCAAAAAGAGGTTATCAAGTCGGTTGTATGTTTTTTTAATGTTTTTTACCGCAGAATTTGGTAATTTATGAACCGATTTTGATACTTATTTTTTTGTTTGAAAGAGTATAACTCCTGTGTAGCCACATTTTAATAAATTAGTGAAGATCTAATACAGGGTTACGGAGATATAGGAAGTGGGATGTCGATTGCTATATATATATATATATATATATATATATATATATATATATATATATATATATATATATATATATATATATATATATATATATATATATATATATATATATATATATATAATATATATATATATATATATATATATATATATAAAGAGTATAACTCCTGTGTAGCCACATTTTAATAAATTAGTGAAGATCTAATACAGGGTTACGGAGATATAGGAAGTGGGATGTCGATTGCTATATATATATATATATATATATATAGCAATCGACATCCCATATATATATATATATATATGTGTGTGTGTGTGTGTGTCATATTATCATATGTAGGTATAAAATTTCAGACTATTGTATTTTAATGATCCCAACATTTCAGGAACCCCCCGAAGTTTCTCAGCCCGTGTTCTTGGTATGGTATGGGCTGGTTTCGCCATGATCATCGTAGCCTCATACACGGCTAACTTAGCGGCTTTCCTAGTACTCGAGAGACCTAAAACCAAACTAACTGGCATTAACGACGCAAGGGTAATATAAACTTAGTTATAAAATGTAGCGACTACTATTTTTTTCCTTAGTTCAAGAGGCCCACTATCCCGGTGTTCTACAACGGTAGCAATAGCCGCCAATCCAAGGATACATACCTCCATTACACCACATCATCATTGCCAATCTCATCATCAACTGGTTTTATTTTTTGTCACTTTATCTAAACAGGTTTTTTAGTTGTCGTACTGATTGTATTCTATAATGATCATTATTCTTATTTTTTATCCTCGCGTGGCCCATATAAATAACCCCTGTTAAGTAAAAATAGCCTATGCTATTCTGCGATAAGTGATAATGTAGCTTTATATCAGTAAAATAATTTTTGCAATGTATTCAGTAATTTTATAGTTAATTCATTACGAACAAACAATCAACGCGAGTAGCAACATGTCGTCCATCTTGTTTTCACACAAAAATTTACAAAGTATGATTTTCAGCCCCTATGGGGATGACTTTTAAAAAATATTGTAGCCTATGTTTAACCCCGAAACTTCAAATATCTCCTTGCCAAATTTTATAAAAATCGATTCAGCGGCTTAGCCGTAAAAGCTTAATAAGCAAACTCCTGATGGAAAGAGTCAACAAGTCTAGTATAGACACCAAAGTGTTAATGGTGCGTTGCTATCTTGTGGCGAGGTCTAATGCCACCTTACCTTACCCTCCAAATCGGAACACGACAGTGACAAACACTGCCGCTATTGCGGTAGGAATAGCTAAGGCGGTGGTACCAGACCCGGACGAGCCAATGCAGAATTCTACCACTTAGTGGCTACGGTGGTAGAGTCTAGCATTGAAGTATAGATTAAATATTATTTTAGTTACGTAACACCATGGAGAATCTAACATGCGCTACAGTGAAGGGTTCCGCAGTGGACATGTACTTCAGGCGACAAGTGGAACTTTCCAATATGTATCGGACCATGGAAGCCAATAACTACGACAACGCTGAGCTAGCTATACAAGATGTGAAAAACGGGTATGTTGATCTATTTGAGACATATTTTACGGGTACATACATATAATGATATAACTACTGTATAATTTTGAATTAAGTACGATTGCAATTACCGACATTTTTCAATTACGCAGGTTTTACAGAAATCGAGGAAGAACCCTCGATTTTTGTGGAAACCTGCGTTCAAATTTCACAAAATGCGAGGTCCACTACGTATGCATGGGCTTACACAGGTTGTGGGTCAGGGGGGGGGGGCAACGATAACACTTTAAAACTATATAGATTGTTTATAATGAGGTAAACAAATTCCAGGGGGGCAGCTGCCACTCCCCGTAGGCCCATGTATATATGCCTATTATTATAATATCGCTGGACAAATTATACGAATCGCCTAACTTAACCTCAAAGTAAGCAAATAATTACTTGCTTGTGAAAACATATGGGTACACCCATATTATGGGTATTAGTTAACGATACTAATACATAGAAATATATTTATAAATAATGTTACATACATTGGGTGTTTACCCAAACCACAAATCATATAGATAGGTACATTGGGCGGTCGCGCAAGGGTTCTTAACTTTAGCTTATATACAAAAAATTGGTAATGGCACTCATATCTTTTAACAGGAAGAACAGAAATACAATCAAGGTTTTACTGTTGAAAATGAAACAGGAAGTTCAGAAATACAAACCAATAATAACTAAAATATTTTAAATTTTAATGTTATTGTTATATTTTCTACACAAAAAAACTCACTGACGCGTGTCTCAAGCGGACGGGACTCGCGCTTGCGTCTTGCACTATTCTCAACCATTCCGAGATATCGTGTCCGAGGAGGTGTCTATGTGTGCTTTGCTCGAACGCTCTTTGTTTGTAGTTTGACTTCTGTACCTATTTGTTTTGTGCCCAAACCCAATAATACAAACATCTTCGCTTATCACACATATTATTATTATACTAAAATATATATTCCATCAAAATAATTTAAAAGCAGTCAAAACTGCAACGACTTACTTCTCCAACATTTTCCATCCTCTCTGTATCTCTAGTACCCTGGGTCAGATCCTGAAGAAATTTATATGTAACTAAACCAAGCGTGAATCCAAGGAGAGAGGGGGGGGGGGGGGCAATGGGTGCTTTTGCTCCCCCCCCCCCCACTTGATTTACGTCCAATTCTTCAAATTATTGGAATTGGAAGATTAAACATGTGAAATAAGCTACTTCCGCACCTTGAACCGAATCCTGGATCCTTGCCTGTACCAAACGGGAAGCATACCCTCCAAAACAAAACAAATCAAGTCAAATAATAAATGGCCGATTTATGAGGTAACAACCATACAAAATGCAACCAAATTGACTACCTCCTTCTATTTGGGAAGTCGATTAAAGATAAAAGAAAACCAAATCGGATAAAACTTTAGACATATTAATCTGAGAATAACCACATATACTTAACTGTTACTCATAGATATCTCAAAGCTGTTACTGTTATAAATATAAGACCACGTAACTATACATATAAAATAGAAGAAAAACTAAAAAGGAGACTTTTACTAGAGTAACTGAAGCCATTACAACAATTTTTAGAATTTTTGTCTGTCTGTTCTTAGCAAAACTCTACAAATTCTAGTTTGTATATAATATAAAATATCGCCGGACAAGCTTGCATCAGATCTTCACAAAATTAAAATACGGGGAGTAATATATACCCTTTCAAACAAAAAAAAAAATCAAAATCGGTTCATAAGTGATCGAGTTTTGAGTTAACAAGCATAAAAAATATACAGCCGAAATTATGACTTCCTCTTTTTGGGAGGTCGATTGAAAAACTACTTTATTTTTAAAATATTTCTTAATATCAGCCATCAAAAAAATCCAATTGGACCAAACTTCTATCACAACTTTACCTATTTTTGGCGCTTTTATTTAAAAAAAATCCTCTGGTATTCAACGCCATCTATCTTTAAAGCTGTTTCTAAGACACTTAATTTACAATGAGATTGTGCCCCTGCCTTTATTACATACTCCGTAATAGCGAGTAGCGACACATCATTTACATAAATTACGTAGGCCCCGTCATGTTCTCACCGATCCCGATGAGCCGATAATTCTGGCCAACGGTATACACGAAAACACGACATCGTCGCCGCCGGCGGCGATGAGGAGTGACGACGATCCCCGTTTCGCCCATCGGCGAACCGAGTCCAAGAGCAAGGATCAGCCGACGGACAAAACAATGCCACTAACCCTATTATCGCAAATCACGACCCCACCCTAAACCGAGGATCGGTCTCCCAGGAGACACCCTTAGGGCGGAGGTCGTACAGCCCCTCACCTTTAAATTCTGGCTGAGCACTCTGCTCGCCCCCGCAACCGGTGAAGCTGCGACGGCCCTTAAGGCCAGTAGTAATTCAGAAATTCCGAAAAAAAAATCATTCATATGGTTAGTTTATTATTAGCTGTTCTGTTACGAACTCTTACCAGCCCGCTTAGGATACAACTTTCATATGTCGCGCGTGAAAGATGAGGTCTTTGACGAATAAAAAGAAATGATATCTCGTTTCTACCACGAAGAAACCTTTGTCATGTCATACATATAAGAATAAGAGAAATATAAATTCTTCTTATTCGTCAAATTTCTCTTTTTTCGCGTGCGACATATCACACGCTGTTTATCCTAAATGGACAGCTGTCTGTTTTCCTATAATTTCGAAAAAATATTTCTTACAGCAAGTTGATGGCATTTATTTGGGATTCTTCACGACTGGAATTTGAGGCCGCACAGGATTGCGAATTAGTCACGGCAGGTGAATTGTTTGGAAGATCAGGATATGGAGTCGGCCTCCAAAAAGGCTCCCCTTGGGCTGATTTAGTTACACTGGCTATACTTGATTTTCATGAAAGTAAGTCATCTCCTACAATATTACGTAGTATACCTACTTTAGCAATTCTTATTTAATAACCCACTAATGTGTGTTAGTTTATACATTTGTTTGGTTAACCTAACGTGCTTTCTTTGTGTAAGGCCCGATTACACTTTGATTAGCGATAGTGCGAATGTTTAATGCAGGAACTTAGTATTAAGCAAAAAATATGTGAAGTATAAACGGGGCCTTAGCCAGTAACGGGCTGTTAGATACATAATAAAGCTGATGAGTGTTTTGTTTGTTTGTTGTTTGAACTATTGTTCTCTGGGTGTACAAGTCGGCTTGGAAAAAATATTTAATCTAGGTACTAGCTGTTGCCAGCGACTTCTTCCGCGCGGACTTCGTTTTCTCCGCACAGCACTTGGCCGCTAGGTGATAGTGTGATAATATGTAGCCTATATGTTGACCCGACCTGTCAGTAATATTCATGCAAAGTTTGAAGTAAATCCATGCAGTACTTTTTGAGTTTACCCCGGACATAACCCCGGACCGGATTATACCCCGGATATTACCCCGGACCCGGACCGGATTATACACACAAACAGACAAACAGATAAACAGACAAACACACAAAAATTCTAAAAACTATATTTTTGGCTTCGATATCGATTGTAGATCACGCCCCAAGTATTTTTTTTTTAAAAATATTCAATGTATAGTTTTGACTTTCCTACGATTTTATTATATGTATAGATACTCGCATAAAAAGTACCTAATGTTTCTGAGTTATATGAACGAAATATCGGGTAGGTAGTTTGGTATTAAACAACACTTCTACATTAACAGTACTTGTTAACAAAACAGTTAACTTCAGAGAATGTGCCATGTAAATTGACAATTTTCAATTTCTTCACAGGTGGTATAATGGAATCTCTAGACAATCAATGGATCCTCCGCAATAACATGTTAAACTGCGAAGAAAACGAAAAGACACCCAACACTCTCGGCTTGAAGAATATGGCAGGGGTGTTCATCCTCGTTTTAGCGGGTATTATAGGGGGAATAGTGCTCATTGTCATAGAGGTGGTGTATAAACGACACCAGATCAAAAAACAGAAGAGGATGGAGATCGCCCGACACGCCGCCGACAGATGGCGCGGAGCCGTTGAGGTAAACCGAGCAAAATTTGAAGCGACGGACCACATCAAACAACAATTCGATTCTAAAATGTAACATCTATGATTCATCGTTACTGACCAATTTTAATAAACATATATCGCGTTCATACATTTTTTTCTTTATGGACTATCATCGAATATTATTCAATTGGCGTTGTAAGTAGATTTTCCTGTGGGTTATAAGATACGTGTGCTTGGTTTAATGAGTGTTTGTTTTACAGAAACGGAAATCGATGAGGGCATCGATACTGCCTTCGCAAAGGCGGGCTAAGACGAATGGTGTGAAAGAAACTGGCAGCATCAGTCTGGCGGTGGAGCGCGGCGTGCGGCGCCGGGACGAGCCCCGGGTGCCGCGGTACATGCCCGCCTACACGCCGGATGTGTCTCATCTTGTAGTCTAATTCATTTGTTTATAGCCCAAAGTTATAAGATGTTAGGGATGGGAGTTATAGTTACTTTTATTTCACTATCACGTCGTGAAGTTATTTGTTTTTTGTCACTGCTATATATCACGCGTGATAAATCACGACCTTTATATTTTATGAGTTACTATTATTGTCACCGTGGGTGCATTTTATTCCACCTGTTACATCACCACGCAGTGATTACAATTTATAAGTGATTAGTAAAGTGAAGTAATATATTAAACGAATTCTCTCTTATACCTGGTGGCACGGTGTCACTGAAATGTTGTTGCTTTGTCTCTTTCGCACGATGAAATCCTGCGAATTATAAGCTTAAGTAGTACTCGTAGCTTAGCCCGCGTGATATTAAATCACGCTCATGTTATATATAACAGACGGTTTCGATGCACATAATTAGTGTGACTTATTTTATAACAAGTGATGTAACCAGTGATACGTGAAATATGCCATGCCTGTAAGATATTTAAAAAAAGGAGCCTTACAGACTTCGCTCATGATGTGTAACATCAAACATCTGATATCTAAGTGACTCAATGGTACAATCTAATAACCAACTCTTCCACCACGAGCACTCATTAGTTAATTCAAATAGAACGCGCTCATTGGTCAATTCAAATACCACACGTTCATTGATTAATTCAAATACCACACGCTCATTGCTTAATTCAAATAGCACGCGCTTCACTGGTTTCTTGTTTCACAGTTCTCGTCGTATTTTACGAAATCACACCCACAAATCACAGAAAAGCGAAGGGAAAAATATTACACATCAAAATCGTATGACTTAACTACTATCGTGATATTTCATTTACTATGGGTCCTATTAAGGATCGAACACATTGGTGCGGGCCGCAACTAAATCGGCACATTGTTTTCATATATTTTACATGAATTATCACACACTACGGCGGGGCACGTCAGTGCGAATATCTGCTCTGCAATTTTTGGCGAATGCGATACCGCTTAGCCCGGTGCGCTATGCCCTGTCGCCAATGCGCAGTGTTGGAAGACGTACAGTAATTATTGTACATGTACAATAATTTCATGATCCTTTCAATCGTCAATCGCAAATGTACAATCCTTAGAAAAACACAATTAGGGATTAAAACTTTATCGTTTACAAGTTTGGATGATTTTATATTCTAAACTTATGGCAAATTTGAAATAATATGACAAAATTCGTACTACATCTATATACATAAAAATCAATCCCTATTTTCCTTGGTCACGACATTACGCCTGAATGGCTGGACCAATTTCGGTAATTTTTTTTATTGTGTTTGTAATTATAAGGAGAAGGTTCTTATAAAAGAAAATATTAAGAAAATTGCGCGGAAAAATAGAAAATGTAAGAATACTAAAGTTTAATGGCATTTTGGCTGCGTGGAAGGACAATCCTGTAGACTTATATAAATTACGTGTCACGTTGTTTGTCCGCTATGGATTCCTAATATGAATTGCGTTTGCCAGCTCAGCTAGTTTTCAATAAATAATGCCTTGAAATAGAAATTAAATACAATTTTATAATGTACTAGGTATAATTTTGTTAAAAGTAAAATCATTTCATCAGTTTTGAATATTAATTGATATAACCACGCAATTATGGATAAAGATCAATTAATATTTATAGTTCAAGGCTACAAAGGCCTATATAATTTGCAAAATCCACGTTATAATGATCTACAAAGGAGAATAATATTTGAAAAGAAAGCGCCGCATTGCGATGTAGCTCGCTCCGTCCTGGTGCAGCCAATCCTTATGTGCGATACTTTGCGATGCGATGTGCGATGATTGCGATATGGCCTGCCCCGGATCTCATGTCCCAGTGTGCTCCATCCTTTAAGGACCTCTTTAGGACAGAAAAAAATTAAGTTTATATTCGACTATCTTTAGTGCTAGCTCGAGTACCAGACGCATTACTGCTGTAGAAGAAATTATTGTGGAAATATAATTGCTTTAAGTACCTAACTTATTTACAATTCACATTTTGCCTATAACCTTCGTGCAAATGCAAATTTCTTCGCAATCCGATTAAATACGAATAAATAAACATTGACTTCCATATTTTAGATGTAATTGGCAGATGACTATTATTTCATTAACTAAAAGCTCAATATTATAACATATATATAAATTGTTATATTTAAAAAACTAATTGAAAACTATTTTATGAAAACTGCTTAAAATTATAGGTACTAATATTAAATCGATTTAGGAGCTACTATAAAATATTTTTAAATTTATAGGAAGAGCTCACACAAACATTTGTTGCATTTTCTAACTCAAGTTTTAGCATTTATATCGATCTTTTTTACACTGGCAACAAACTCATGTCATAATGTATTTAAATAATTACGATACCTACCAATCAAAATATATAATTATTATTATCGAACGCCCTGTTTTAGTCGAGTAGTTAGCGAACCTAACTACGAAGTGATGGGAATAGGGTTCGATTCCCGACAGGGACAAACATTTGTGTGATGATCATAGATGTTTGTATTTCTGGGTTTGGGTGTTTATTATATACCTATGTTACAGTATTTTATTAGTATCGTTGGCTAACCTTATAACACAAGCAAATAATTTGCTTAATTTAGGATTAGATCAATTTGTGTAATATGGCCAGCGATATTTATATTTATTTATTATAGGATTTAATCTTTATATCATTAGAGCCGTATTACTATTAATTAATTTTCATGCCTAACCTAGGATCTAGAAAAATTAGGTAAACCTAGGATAGGTTTGCACGGAATACCTATCTAACAAAATAAATGGCCTGTAAGTTCATCTAGCGACTGTAAAGTAATAATTGAACATGACAATTATACATAATAATTGCCCACACAGAGAAAAACATTTAAGCTTTGATTAAGTTATTCAAACAAATTATGTGGCCTAAACAAGAGCTTGCGGAAGGCACTAACTAAAATAGAGATTATGGACGCTAAGGACCTAATTTTAGAGATTGCTCAATGTTGATGATACAAGTATGAAATAAAATGGAAAATTACGATCAAAAGGGCTAGATCCTGGCCACAGATTATAATTTAATAGTTATTATCGTAACTGACTTTCTAAGGGAAAGGGCGAGATCGAATCAATTGTATGTAACTAAAATCAATCATTGTAAAGCCCACCACAGACGTAGCTATAATATATATTAATATATCGAGATATATATTACAGTATGACAAGCTACCACACACGAAAGATATACTATAATATATATTTTGCCCTCACTCGGCCAGCGGTCAAAATATATATTAATGTGCCAAAATATACCGAGATATATATCTCGACATATTTTTGGTGACACAGTGTTCAGTACGTTTAACCAAAGATATCCAGCCAAAATTATATAGGTAGACCTTATATTATGACTGCGTGTGCGATCACTCTAAACTTTATATTGAAAATGTATCGTAATATGCCATGCTATGATTCATATTAATACATATAATAGATACGTCTGTGACGGCCATAAATTGTTATTCTTACATACTGAATTATATAAAGTGGTAATTGATAAACGAGCACATAACAAATATCTTAAAATCTATTAGATTAAGTTAGATTAGTGCCTAATTTATGTATGCTCAGTGTTTTAGTCTTAAAGATATTATTTTACTTTGTGTTTAAAAAAATACAATATTGATCATGCTACAAAGTTATTTTAAAAATAACAAAATACCTGCATAACAGCCGATGACTATAAAGTCTTATGAACTCTTTAGATCTACACTGACAAGAGATGTCAATAAATAGCTATATAAGGGGGTGTTATACTATTATTATTTATACGCGGAGTTATACTATTATTATTGATCACAAATCGTATCCGACACGATATATTAGTATTCATAGATTAAATTAAAATTTAATTGTGAGAACAACTTGTGCATTTTACAGAAGATTTCCATCCTTTCTTTTGTTACATACTTACAATCAAATGTGTCAATGCTGCAATATTTAAGGGCTTTTTCCATGACTTGCTTCTAAGTAAATAATCAGACACACACACACAATTTAGAATTTCGTTGTATATCTAGTTAAATTTTGTACATTTCGGAACCCTTGAACCGTGCCCCCCTGTAACAAATCTATAGTTATACCCATTATATTACTCGACATAATGCACAGACATATAGAATGTATAATATTATTATATACAATGATACAACGCAGTATTTTATGTATAGATTAGTTTAGTGGTAGAATAAAGTACAATAGTTTTTACAATGTAATAAAAAGTGTCTATATGTTTAGTTAAATAGAAAGCATTACTTAATTGGAGGCGCTAGCAGCAAGATGACGAATTAAAAAACGATATTATTATTTTAGTCAGATTTTATAAAATATGTAACAATAAACCGGTGAGGTTGCCGGTAGATTCATGCATGTGGCATTTCAACCCGCCACATATATGGTAACGCATCCGCCTTCCGCAGATTTGTACAATTTTACATACGTAAGTGTACAATAAAATTTAAATAAATAAATAATAGATGGCAATGCAATGTTGATATAGGTATTTGGTGACCATAGCGGATAAGTAGTTGTCTCTTTCTATCAGGAGAACCTATGTGTTTTAGAACTTATCCAGTACTAGGGAAAACCGTTAAAACTTAACATAGAGGTGCCCATTTTGATATGAGGGATTTGAACCAGTGATCTTGCCATAGAACCAGGCAACGCTTGACCAACTGAGCCACGTGGCAGCTGTTGAATATGGCGAAATTCGTCTTTGCTTTGTGATCGGTTCCGTCGATTGAACGATTATGTATTATCCTACTATTACTGTAATATTATAAAAATGTTTTTATATCTATGTCAAGATTAAATTTTATATCTACATAAATTGAATAGGTTTTTTTCTGGCTGTGAAATTAAATTTATTTGTAGTATGTAATTATTATTTACTATACACTAAGGTACTCGTATATTCTAGAAATTTACGAGTAGGAGTGTATCAAATTTATTAAGAAGTGTCTCTTTAATAAAGTGTATCTACAAATACTGTTTGATATTTTTTATATCTCTACTGTCTTTATGTTTTTGAAAACACTTTTTTATGGACACGGAAATATTTTAAGAAATATTTTAAAAAAGGTTGGACGTTTGGACGACACAAAACGTGAACAATATTAATTTAAAACAATATTTTTCCTTCGTAAACATATTTTGAAATTTATCTAATATTTAGTAAATGCGAAATCTAATTGAAGACGAAACGAACAGTGAAATTTGGGGGCCACAGTAGTGCACACGCCACGACAAGCCAAGCAAAGTGCAAACCTACATTTTCTCAAAGCGCTTCGTCGTTTTTTGAAACCTCATCGTCATAACCATAAAGTATTAGGTGTGTTAGTAAAGGTGGAGCTGGCACTCGTATTGATCACTTGAAACAAATACCTACGTTACATCTCATTTTATGAGGTCTCGTTGTCTCTTTTTATACAGATGTGTTAGAAAGAGAGAGTAAGACCTCCGAAGATGACAGCAATATTAAAAGTTGTGTTTCATATAGGTATTAGAAGTGTTGTCTCCAGACATAATACGCTTCATGGTCGTAACTTGGGTTTGGATTATACTAGATAAACAAAATTTTCGAAATATGATGTCAGCAGTAGACTTATTAATCATATAAAGTTTCAATTGTATACCTAGTTCCTTACTCTATGATAGCTCTCATACTTCAGATATGATTGATATCTAGATGCTTGCATCTCTAAGTAGTCTGTGATATCTAGTAAACCCCGATCTCATCAATGAGTCACTCACTGATGATCATCAAAATTCTTAGGGTACTTTCTGAAGTTTTTGGAAGCTGTATGTAAGCTAGTATTAGTATACAAACAATGGCGAAATTATAAAACTTGGGTCTTTTACCCCCCAACTCCTTGAACTAGGGCATCGTATTTTGTATTAGACTTTCGCAAATTATGATGCTAGAGGTCTGAAAATTGATAAAGGGACTCCTCGTTATAAATAATGAAATACGTGTTTCAGGATTTATAGTATCTGGTGAAAGCTCGATCCCTGAAAATAGGGCAAAATCAGTTACTTCCTCAAACTACTAGGTAACGTAGTAAAATTGAGCCATCATGTAAAGCCTGGCAGATGTAAAAGGAGGGACCTTACGATCTCTCTATAATTTAGTTGTAGTTCATAAGGTATGGGAAATATAGCGTGGAAACCAATTGAAGTATGAGCGAATTTCAAATATTGCATGACTAGGTACCTACTTTAATAACTATTTGAAGCTTTTTAATAACTATTTTGAATAAAAAAATTATTGAAAACAAAAAACCCGACTGCATCTTGAAAAGGATTCATTGCCTTAAATGAAAACTGAAAAGAAAGAAACAACCCCAGTTGTTTAGAATCATGTTAAGTACCTAATAATAAATAACTACACCACTGAAAAAGTTCTATAATCGATGTACATATAAAATAATCCATGAATTTTAATTCATCACAGAAAGATTAACAGTCGGGGGCCATTTAATATTTAGCTATCAAATTTTCACAAAGGGCCCCGACTGTTAATCGTTCGGTGATGAATTGATATTCATGGATTGTTTTATATGCACATCAATTATAGAACTATTTTAGTGGTGTAGTTATTTATTATTACTTAACCAAGGAAGTTACATTCTACCCGGAATATTCACACGGGCTTCAAAATCGTTCCGAAGAGTACTACGACATGGGTGGAGTGTGTCTCTTTCTACTAGATAAATATAGCGCAAGGAAGTTACATTCTACCCGGAATGTTCAAACGCGCTTCAAAATCGTTCCGAAGAGTACCATGACATGGGTTGAGTGTGTCCCTTTCTACTAAATAAAGCGCCAATCGCCATATATAAGTGCGGCCATGCGTAGTTTGCAAATTACAACTAAGTAATTCTACTAATTTGAGAAACAGTTTTTGCATTGCATACGTAATTACGTAATAATTAAAATAAGCACATTTTAGAACTCACTGTGTTAGTTACAATACATTTTATGCTAATGTATTTATCGACGTGTATGAATAAAAGGGATTTAACTATTACCGAATGTATAAAAATCTACCATCAGATAGTTTTATTTACACTGGCAATTGCAAGAAAGGGACAACATCCACTCTTGTCGTTGTCTTGCTCAGAACGTTTTTCCCCTCTGTTAAGTAAGAAACAAATGTCAACTTTATGAGTAACGAAATAAAGTACATTTTTATTTTTCAAATATTGCTTCGTAATAATTCCAGTTATCGTATATAAGTTCCTTGATATAGCGCCAATCGCCATATATAAGTGCGGCCATGCGTAGTTTGCAAATTACTACTAAGACGTAATAATACTAATTTGAGTAACAGTTTTTGCATTGCATAAGTAATTACGTAATAATTAAAATATGCACATTTTAGAACTCACTATGTTATTTACAATACATTTCATGCTAATGTATTTATCGATGTCTATGAAGAAAAGGGATTTAACGAATACCGAATATATAAAAATCTACCATCAGATAGTTTTATTTACACTGCCAATTGCAAGAAAGGGACAACATCCACTCTTGTCGTTGTCTTGCTCAGAACGTTTTTCCCCTTTGTTAAGTAAGAAACAAATGTCAACTTCATTAGTAACGAAATAAAATACATTTTTATTTTTCAAATATTGCTTCGTATATTCCAGTTATCATATATAAGTTCCTTGGTCTAAATCAGCTGATTTTTATTATCATAATTGACAATTCACAAGTAGTTCAATAATCAATTCAAAGTAAAATGTAAATAAAGTAATATTGTTTTCATTAAAAAAAAAAATTAAGCCCGTATTATATAGATTAATTATTACTAAAATCGCAACTCTTTAAATAACTGTTTTATATAATCCCTTTAATATAGTCATTCACATCCGAAATACATATTGTACGTTTACACATTTTTCTGGAGATGACCTCCACAGTCCACAGAAACTTTGTAGACTAAGTAAATACTAAAAACAGACTGCATTCTATCAATCTATTTAAAAGTATAGGCCTTGGTAGTTAATTTGACGAATTTATATTTAACCTCGAAGTTTATCAACATATTGATACTATTTCATACAATTGTTGCTTATTGTCGGCTAAAATATTTGTACAGTTCAATTATTTTTACCATGACAAAATTTCAACCAGTAACTCATCTCCTCTTTGACATGGATGGTTTATTATTGAGTAAGTACAACAATTTTTTTTTTTTTTTTTTTTTTTTTTCTTTTTGGCATGGGCGTTAAGCAACTGCCATGATCAAGTAAAACGAGGAAACATATTTTAGACAATAAACTAGGATTTGGAATTTGGATTGACAGGAAAATAGAGGATCAGAAAGTAATCAAAATAACATAGATACTAAAATTATAAATTATTTACAACAATAATATTTAAATAAATATATACAGAGATAATACTTAGTTATTTGTATAATATTTACAAGTGGGTTAATATTAATTTGGTATTAGATACTAAATGTATCTAACTACGCTTAAATATTAATATTATTTTCTTGAATGAATAATGAAAGAATATTATACATACAAGGATTTAATAACAGGGTTAGAATGGATGTAGGTAAAGGAATGTCATTAGAATATAGATTGTTATATAATGATGAATGATTGTATTTAGGACAAGCAAAAAATATATGATTGAGATCTCCAATATCAGTGCCACACTCACAAACATTGCTATCTTTGATGTGTAGCTTGAAGAGGTGTTCAGGAGAATTAGTGTGACCAAGCCTCATTCTGGTGATAACAGATGTTGACAACTTATTTAATTTCACTACAGAAAACCAAGGTTTAGAAGGTATCAATGGTTGTAATTGGGAATAGGTTTTGCCTTTCACCAATGTACCACTATCCCAGACACTTTGCCATGACTGCTTAAGATGGAGTTTAGGGAGAGCAGCTAGATCATGGCAATAATTAATGTAGGGGTATAAATCACCACACTGAACTGCCTCTTTAGCACACCGATCAGCTCGCTCATTTCCAGTGATATTACAATGGCTTGGAACCCAGGCAAAGTAAATAATATGATTATATTTAAAAGTACATTTGAATAAAAGATTTCTTAAGTCTAAAATAATAGGAGGAATAAATTTGGATTTTAAAGGGAACTTTTGCAAACAATGTAGAGCACTCAGTGAATCAGTCAGAATCATACACTTGGGTAGTTTCATAATGTGTATGTATTCTACAGCTTTATAAAGTCCATAACATTCACCTGTAAATACAGATGCTTCCGGTGGAAATTTGATTTTTTGAACAATATTGTACTGTTTATGGTATACACCTATTCCAACATTACTATTATTTTTGGATGCATCAGTAAAAATCAAATGAAAATCTTGCCATTTTTCATTGATAATATTGTTAAAATATTGATTGGCATACAAAGATTGTTTATCTATACCTAAATTTACTACAATAGGCTGCAGAGTTAATGATTCATAATTGTGTTTATATAAGGGATTTATAGGGGATGTAAAAGTAAAAGGCTTAAGGCTGTGATATTTCATATAGCTGTATACAAGGGCTGGGATTGTTTTGTGTTTCCAATACTTATCTGACATTAAATCACTAAGACTAGAGAGCTTTGTAAGCAGAGGGTGATTTTGTGATTCCAAAGTGCGAAGGAAAAACCTGTCAGATAGATATTTACGTCGTAAATGTAATGGAGGTTCAGCACATTCTACTTGTAGGGCAGAAACAGGGCTGGATTTCATTGCTCCTAGAACAATTCGTAATGCTTTAATTTGAACAGAGTCAATTTTCTTTAGACCAATCTTACTACATGGTTCTAGTAAAAACATTCCATAATCCAATAAACTTCTTATTAATGCATTATACATAAGTTTTAATGTAGATGGGTGTGCACCCCACCAAACCCCAGAAACACATCTCATTAAATTGATATTACGTTCACACTTTGCTGCTATATACTCACAATGATCTAGTCCTTGGAGTTTATTATCTAGTATTATACCTAAGAATTTTGTTTTCGATTTAACAGGAATTGAACTATTTTTGTAAGTAATATTTATAGGGGGTGGAAATTTTGTGCGAGAAAATAAAACTATGGAACTTTTAGAAACAGAAATATCAAGACCATTGTTATTAAGCCAAGTCTGTAGGGATAGAATAGACATGGAAAGATTATCACAAGCCATCTGTATAGATTTGTCAGTTGAGTATAAAAGGAGGTCATCAGCATACTGAAGAACGTTTACATTGCTAGTTGCTACAGTTTCTATATCATATGAGTATATGTTGTAAAGGATTGGACTTAAAACAGAACCTTGTGGAAGACCTTTATATTGTTGTCTTTTTAAATTATTAGGGTCATTTGCTAAATTAATAGTTCTATTGTATACAATATTCATAATAACATTAATTAAATAAAATGGTATGTTTAATTTCACTAGCTTATTTTTCAGAATTGATAGAATTACATTATCATATGCTGAGGATATATCTAAAAAAGCTGCTAAAACAGATTTGTTATGAGTAAAAGCTAATCTAATATCAGTTATAAGTAAGCTAATATTATCTATGGTGCTCTTTCCTCTCCTAAAACCATACTGACTTTGACTTAATAAATTTCTGCTTTCAATAAACCATTCTAAGCGAAGTTTGACAAGGTGCTCTAGAATTTTCAACATAACTGATGAAAGCACAATGGGTCTGTATGAAAAAGGGTCAGAAGGGTTTTTATCAGGTTTAAGGATAGGGATAACAGAATGTGACTTCCATGTCTGAGGTATATTACCTGTAGAAACAAGGGAGTTCATAACCTTTAATAAGTATGATAGAGATTTATCAGTCATGTTATTTAAAAATGAGTAGTTAATATTATCCCATCCAGGAGTAGAGTCTTTAACATTTTGAAGGATACCTTTAAGCTCAAATAACGTAAAAGGGGAAAAATTGTCTGAAGAAGAAGTAGAAGGAAGAGAAAGGATACATTCTGGTACTGTAGGTGGAGCAAGATGATCTATCAGCTGATTTATTAACAATGGACACATTTCATTATTATTAGAAACCTTATATGCAGATCTAAATTTTCTTATGTTTAACCATACACTTGAAGGTTTTGTTTGGGGTGATAAGGAAGAGCAGAATTTCTTCCAACCTTCAGCTTTTTTCTTTTTTAATAATCGACGAGTAGTTTTTATAATATTAGTGAGAATATTAAAATTTTCTGTAGTTGTATACTGACAATAAAATTTTTCAGCAGCTTTCCTTTCCTTAATAGCGTCTGTGCACTCTTTGTCCCACCAAGGTGGCGTATTTATTTTCTTAGTTAATTGTTTTTTAATGGGAAAAGTGTTTTCAGCTGATTTTATAATTAATTGAGTAAAGGCTTCTGCACAAGAAGAGTCATTATATGAGGAAATGTTAGGCAAAACATTAACACCAACTTCCATCAAATTATTAAACTTGTGCCAATCCGGGTTATGCAAATTATATTTGAAATATGATGTAGATTTAGGTGAAGTTTTATGATATGCAGAAGGGAAATTTATTATTATGGGGAAGTGATCACTTCCAAACGTAAATGGGAGTGTGTACCATGTCAAAGAAGGTGCTAAATTGGGACTGCAAATGGACAGGTCTATAGCGCTTTTGCCTTCGGAGGGTTTTGTGCGACGAGTGGGAGAACCGTTGTTTAAAATACATAAATTTAATTCTTCAATGACTTTCAAAAGTTCTTCACCATAATAATTACTGGAGGAACAACCCCAGGCTTGATGATGAGAATTAAAATCACCTAACACAATAAAGGGTTTAGGTAGTATGGCTAATAGGTTATTAAGTTCTGTCAAAATATTCAAATTTGGATGTGGAATATAAAGTGACACGAAACAAATATTATTTACATTAACAGCTAATATAGACATATTTACAGTATGTACAGGAAGATTAACAATGGAAAAATTATATCCTTTTTTGATCATGATGGCTACACCTCCATAACCATCAGATCTATCTTCTCGGATACTAGTGTATCCAGAGAATTTAAAAGTACAACTTGGTCTTAACCAAGTTTCTGAAAGAGCCACTAAAAATGGCTCATATTTATTTAATAAGTGAATTAATTCACTTTTCTTGTTGGTGATGCTCTGCGAGTTCCATTGAAGAATTTTGGCTTGACTGTCCATGATCACCATTAAATTTAGAATAATTAATTAAACTTTCTGTCATTAAAGCAGCGTTGGACGGTGTTATTACTTCGGACTGAGATAAAAATTTAATAAAAGATATAATCATGCCTATTGAGGCTGATTCTTGATTATTGTTATTATTTTTTGTCAACAAAGTACCATTTTCTCTAGAATTAGTGGAATTATATTCATTAATAACTGAATTTTGGAAATCATAGTCATAACTCTTACTGACTTTTGTATGGGGTTTAGGTTTCTGAAATATTGTTTTTTTGTATGACCTATGGGATTGTTCTTGCAAATCTAAGTTTTTTTTCAAAAGTGGATGAAGAGCAGTTTTAATAGGTGTTGAGATGGCATCAGCATATGATTTGGAGACCGGGGGATAATTTTTTGATGCCTCGGCATAAGAGACACAGTTTTGAGCCATAAACATTTTAATGTTTTTTTGTCTTAAATGTTCTGGGCATGATTTGCTAGTGGCAAAGTGAGATCCCTTACATAAACAACAATTAGCATTGAAATCAGCCTCGCTAGTACAAGAGTCTCCACAATGATCCTTTCCACATTTAAAGCATCTTGGGTTGGATCTGCAAGTTATTTTAGTATGACCGTACCTACAGCATTTATAGCATTGTATAGTAGGGTAAATGTATAAATCTACTGGGAGAGCATTATAACAAACGTAGACACGTTTCGGTAAAGTCTGTCCATCAAAAGTTACGACAACTGTCTCTGTTGGTTTCCAGGTAGTGTTATCATTAATAGTTATTTTACGGTTTATTCTTCTAACCTTTATTATTTTTCCACAACCAATGGGAACCTTAACATTATTAGCAATTTCCTCAGGTGACCAGTCTGAGGGAACACCTCTAATTACGCCTACTCGTGAAACGTTAAATGATGGGATAAAAGCTTTGAAGTTTTTATTTGAGAGATTAGGGTCATTAATAAAGTGGTTTGCGTCATTGTGGTCCGAAAATGATAGAGATAATCGGTTGCGTCCAATTTTCTTGAGGCTACCATCAATTATATTTTTAAAAGTATTATTTTTAAGGAATCGCCCAAACGAGACTGGATGTAGAGTAACATTATCAGTCGGAGATGTAATAACTCTTTGGACATGAATAACGTAAGGTCCAAGGTCTGTAGATTCATACTGTGTGCGGTAGTTAATATAATCTTTAGGTTTTTGGGGTTCCTTACTATTTGTTAGGGGGTTTGACAAATCTTTCATTGTAACATTATCATTTACATTATTATCACCAGTAATAAATGAGGCGCCCGAAGCATTATTTATATCTGAGATTTCAGAAACAGAGTGAGAGCACTGACAGTCAGTAGATTTCAATTCATTGTTGCGCTTTTTACGCCGTTTATTGCAGTGTTTGCATATTTTATTAGATGTATGAGATCTTTTCCTGTTAGTTGTTTGAGTTGAAGAAAGCGAAGTATCTGTATCGACACTACTCTCATCTATAGTAACATAGTGCGCTACCTGGAGAGGTCCACCTCCAGGATCGTCAGGGGGTTTGTTCATTTTAAAAAGTGAAAAGGAGACTTACCTACTTTAAACTGATAGTAAAACTAATGATATTTACATAAAATTAAATATTTACACAAATAAAACTAATATCGATCCTCTGTTTCGCTAAATAATAATATAAAAAGTCGCAGAACCAAAAATGACGTCCGCCAAATTTTATGTTTCCCGCGCTTTTTCCTAAGTACAACAATTAAATTTCGGATATCATTATCGAACCATCCATTCAATTGATTACCGTTGTTAGTCTCAGTGTAGCTTATACCTTCTGATTCATAATTAATGTCCCTGTTTATTAGTAAGTATTTAGTTATTTAAAGAGACATAAGTTCATTAATGACACAGAACATTATTAAGTATTATCCTTGTATGTAAATGTATATGGTTGCTACATACTAATCGCTGACAATTAAACTGTGTAAAAAATACGTTTTATAAAATAAAATACTGACCAATTAGATTCTACTCCCTCAATGTATGTTATAAGAATGGGGATTACCACCCATCTCACTAATCAAAACTTGACGAAACAAAACTATGTCGAAACACCAAAGACTTTCTGCACTATGGTTCCGGTTTGAAATAATATGAAATGGTGCATCTTCATCAGGTGAAATGATTTAGGATTGTGCCACTTTAGGATTCACCCACATATTTATAGTATGACTTGTCATGTAAAAGCATTTGGAGATAAGTATAATGTGTACATAGATTTCTTTGTTGAATATATATATTTTTTTTTTTTTTTTTTTTTTTTTATATTGTGAAAAAAGTATCTTCATGCCCGTATCCCCAAAGGGCTAGGCAAAGGTACAAGTGCATCCACGATTAGCCAAAAATACTTGGTCCCACAAATGTGATAGGTAGCAAGCTTATTGCCAACTGGGCAAAAATACTTGGTCCCACAAATGTGATAGGTAGCAAGCTTATTGCCAACTGCGCACTCCAATCCCGGGCAACTTTTGTGTGTATCAGAAAACTGAAAAAACACTTTTTTTAAGTGCCCGACACGGGAATCGAACCTGGGACCTCATGTGGTTAACGCGAACACTGGACCACTAGACCACAGAGGTGATTTATATCATGAGATAGCAAATAATTAGATGGCTCTCCTTATGGTAAGAGCAATCATCACCTATAGATACTGAAGACGCAAATTATGCATTGCTATCTGTGTGAGGGGATGGTAATGCCAAATACATGAGTTTACTGGCTTTCTTAAAATTTAAACTGGAACATTACAGTGACAATCTGCCGTAATAACACTGATGCTATTACAGCAGAAATAGGTAATGATATGGCACCAAAACCCAGGTGAAATGTTGTTATTTAAGGTAATCTAAGAAACCACATTGGACAGCAAGAAATACTCTATTTCAATACAAATCATTAGAATTGATTTTCTTAAATTCTTTCTGTTACTACAAATTAAAGATTATATTGAAGGTACTGTTATTTTAGACACTGAAGACTTATACACTGTAGCATTCCAAAATGTTGTATCTAAGTTTGGGAAAAACTACACATATGACTTAAAGTTAAAACTTATGGGATTACAAACTCAAGAAACTGCAGAGATGATTATATCAGAGCTACAACTACCTATGACTCCTGGTGAATTCATCAGTGAAACTAAGAAACAGTTTGAAATTCTTTTTCCAGATGCACAATTACTTCCAGGTAGTTTTGTATTTAATTTTTATTATTTTCTACGGCTTTTAGTGTTCTGTACCTCAAGTTAAAGTGAAACTTATGGGATCACTTTGCTATCTGTCCATTTGTCAAGATACTTAGAATCTCAGGAATGTGTGGAGATATCGAGATGAAATTCAACGCATATACTCAAGTGTATGGTCCCTTTAAGCCAATTAAACATCAAACTTCTAAGTTAATGTAAAAAATGATATGGCTTTTTATGCTGCAAAAAACATATGTTTCAAGACTCAGGAATCAAAATTTGTAGGATACTTTCCATTTACCTAGAATTAAAGTTGGCAAGTAATAATGTTGTAAGTACAGGGAAAATCTGAAAGCTATACATTTGGAATTAAATCCTAAAACATATAGTCTTTATTTAAAGTATGGAATCAATTATTATCGAGGTTAAGCAATAAGAAGAAAGAAATGACCATTGCTCATAGACACCAAAGGTGTTAATAGTATGTTGATATCTGTGTAGCAGAGATGGAATGCCACATGCATAAGTTTACTGGATACCTTACCCTCCAAATCGGAACAATACTATGACAGGCACCAACAATATTGAGACAGTAATAAAGCCCAATTTTTCAATAGGTGGCCAATCTGTTGGCAAATTTGGCAAATATCAATTATCAGGCAAGTTATATTTTCTAGAAAATCTGACCATTGAGACGAAGATTTCTAATTATCAACTGACGAAAAAACTAAGAAGGTTCTCACATATACAAAGGCTAATCCAGTCTTCGGTTCAGGGGGGTCACATATACAAGGGCCGATCCAGTCTTCAGTTCAGGGGGGGGGCACATATTTGAGGTTCAGTTATATAAGGCTTTAATCCTTAGCTAATTCTAATAAATCCATACTTAGACCCCAACCCAGGGGGGGTTATGGCCCCTGGATCCGCCCTTAACCGTGCATAACTTATTACAGAGCAGTCCAATTTTGATCATTCTTTTATTGGAACCCATTCCAATAAAAGAATTATCAAAATCGGAAACTGAAAATACTCCAAGGGTGGTCCCATTTATTTATTTTTTAATTCCAACCATAAGGATAGGTAAACAAGGGATGACTGATTGTTCACTCATTGATTTTTATGTACACACATAATGTCAGCACATAAGTTTTAGTTGGTTTAATTTTTTTGTTAAATATATATTATTTATTTTTCCAGGAGTAAAACGACTTATAGAGCATTTTCATAATAATAAAATCCCTATGGGTCTAGCAACCAGCTCAAGTGAAGAGAGCTATCATTTGAAAATCGACAAACATCATCAAGATTTCTATTCTTTATTTCCGTATAAAACTTTTGGTTCTTCAGACCCTGATGTTAAGAGAGGCAAACCATACCCAGATATATTTTTAGTGGCTGCATCTAAATTCCCCCATAATCCACTTCCTAAACAGGTATTTTTTTTATATTCCCTGCATATTATCCATGCTTCAATATTAGTTGCAGCCCGCAGCTCTTTACATTATAAAAGTTTTTTTGTAAATCCCAGTATTCCTGTGGTATTTACGAAATTACTTTTACATGTTCAAAAGTATTCTATATGCTATTCCAGGTCATCAGGTCCAGGTCAGGTCCTCATCTACATGTATGACAAATTTCATCGGTCAAGTGTTTTTGCGTGAATAACAATCGCCCATCCATACATCCAAACTTTCGCATTTATAATCTATATATCTATATACATATAATAAAATGGTAGGAAAGTCATGTATGTCCGGGGTAAACTCAAAATTACGGCATGGATTTACTTCAAATTTTGCATGAATATTACTAACAGGTCGGGTCAACATATACGCTACATATTATCACGCTAGCACCTACGGGAGAGGAGCTGTGCGGAGTAAACGAATTCCGCGCGGACGAAGTCGCGGGAAGTATTAATAGATGCTGAAGTGAAATTTCTAAGAATCGTGATTTTAGACTCAATAAAACGAATGTGCGATGCGATAAAGAAACAAGCTTTGATGCATAGGAAGACGCCGAGAGAGTAAAATATTTAAAACTAGCTGTTGCCCACGACTTCGTCCGCGCGGACTTCGTTTATTTCGCACAGCTCCTCCCCCTTAAGTGATAGCGTGATAATATGTAGGCTACATGTTGACCCGACCTGTTAGTAATATTCATGCAAAATTTGAAGTAAATCCATGCAGTACTTTTTGAGTTTACCCCGGAAATACAGACAAACAGACAAAAATTCCAAAAACTATATTTTTGGCTTCGATATCGATTGTAGATCACGCCCCAAGTATTCTTTTTAAAAAATATTCAATGTACAGTTTTGACGTTCCTACGATTTTATTATATGTATAGATATCACTAGCTGACTGGCGGGGTTATGACGTAACTCGCAAAGCGAAATTATCGTAATTGTTTAATTATTGCAAGACACATAATAGCCTTGTATATTAGTGGCGGTCGCTGCCGCTTGGTTAGTTTTGGTGCAATATTGCAAAAAGTTCATCCAGTGACCAGTAAGAAATTAACGACGTTTTCGATGAGTTTTTCACTACGTTTAAAAGTCATCGCTGATCGCTGGCGCATTGCAAACGTTAGGTAATACGCCTGCCGCTCAGCTTCTCCCGCGATAGATAGATTAACATGTCTTCTATATAGTTTTTCATAAAAAGTTTCATATCCTAATTCAGGCCCTTAAGGGTTGATTTTTGAAAAAAAAAAACTATAAACGCATTAACCCTGCAGGCCATCCCTGAAACTTCCCACTAAATTAAGATATTTTAAGCTCAAAAAAGTAAAAAATATAAGCATAGATTTTTCGGTCCAAACATCTATTTTGTTAAAAATGGCAGTAGGTATATTAATTTTTGAAAAGCTGTATTTTTTTAAAACGATGTTGACATTCAACTCAGTTTTTGAGATCTAAAATATTACTTTAGCTAAGTAATCGATAGGTTGAGAAATTTGGACGCAATGTCAAAAAACTTTTTTTTAACTTTCGTCATTGAAAAATCCCAAACAAATTGACCGATTTTAATTAAATTAACGGTAGGTATTTGACGCAGTTTTTAAAGGAAAAAAGCTGATAAGATTTTAAGTCAATCGGTGTGTTAGGCTAGTTTTTTTTTTAATGAATTAAGTTTGCTAAAACAACGTAATTTTAATATTTGTAAAGCTGTAACTTTTGAGAATTAGATTCGATCTTGATTTTTGAAACGACATTTGACGTGTTTTTTTTAGTACTAAAATGTAGAATACAAAAAAAAGATTGGTTGAAAAATTTCGAAGCTATGTCGAAAAATACTTTTTTCAAAATTTTTACTCCCAAACGGATAAACTGATTTTAATGCAATTTATGTATAAACGTAGTTTTTTGAGGAACAGAGCTGATTATTTTTTTGTATTCAATCGGTACATAAATCTAGAAGTTATATTAAAAAAATACAGTTTCCCCAAAATTTTTTTGGGGTTTTTTTAAAATGTCTCAAAATCTCCTGGGCCAAATCGGTCCAAATTTTCAGGAAGTCCAAGTTGAGCGGAATCCACTCGAATGTCATAACCGTGTTTCGATCGGTCAAACCATTCAAAAATTATGAGATGTTTGTATACACATACAGACATACTGACGTCATCGCGAAAATAGTAGGAAAAGGTTCCTAGGACCTCAAAACTCAAAACAAAAAAATCGATGGGCAGGGGCGGCTCTAGCTCGTGGAGCGCCCGTGTGCAATGTAACCCTGGCGTGCATTGCACACCCTGCACGATAGGTTAGAAGCCGTCCCTGTCGATGGGGACTTGAATGATGGATGGATGGATGTCGATTTGAATCTATACAATAACAAACATTAGTGTGATGAGCATAGATGTTTGTATTTCTGGGTTTGAGTGTTTATGTATTTTACAGTATTTATATGTGTATTTTTATGTATTACTATCGTTGACTAGCATCCAGAACACAAAAATAATTATTACTTTGTGGTTAGGGCAATCGGTGTAATTTGTCTACCGATATTTATTATTATCAAGTCAAGTTCTTTTATTATTTCTTTATACACGTTTCAGTGTTTGGTATTTGAAGATTCGGTAAATGGAGTGGAGGCGGCAAAGGCTGCGGGTATGCAAGTAGTGATGGTGCCGGATCCAAGAATGCCGAAACATCTCACGGAAGATGCAACACTAGTCATTCCAAGTCTTGAACAGTTTAAACCAGAGTTGTTTGGTCTACCACCTTTTGACGATTAAAGTAATATAACGTTAATTGTGTTTAATTGTACCTATTATATTGTTACGAATAATCTAGAAACGTGAAGAGTTGGAACGCTGGAGAGATCTAAGAATAAAAGAAAGAGATAGCTACTCCTATTGACAAACAAATAGTTGACCGTTACCAGTATAGCTATGCCACAATGGACCTTCTGGTATAATGCATAAGAGTGAAGAGTGAAAATAGCGTGTACTAGGACTTGTTTATAATAAGTTGTTTACATTTAGAATTGACTATTGTTTGTGAGGTGATTGTCGAACTTTACATCGAATATAAATAGGGAAGTGTTGACGAATAGAAGGCAGTTTTTATAAAGCGATCAAGAACGATACTTGAAACGACCAGTGCTAAGCGAAGTGACCAGTTTAAAAAAAAAGTTTATTTTTCAGACAACCAAGATCCATAAATGTTAGTTACAAAATTACCTATAGCTAATGTATTAACATAAGTACTAACTTAATAACTAAGAAAGACTAAGTTTAAGTGAATACGAGAATTGTTTTCGTTAAACGTAGTCGGTTAAGTTTAGTGCTAGTGCAGCGAGGTGACCAGTGTGTATAGTGTATTTACGTATTACATTTTGTTGTTTGTGCACTTGTGTTGTAAATACACGGTTTTAATATAAGTGGCGTTTTCTTGCAAATTAGGAACCCGAAGCACGTAACAATATTAAAAATATTTATTACGAGATACTATTATCTAGTATTTTTTCATTTTTCTTTAATCGTATGAACGAAATGTCTGTTAAAGTTTACATTTAGGTCGCAAGAGCAGCTAGCCTGCCCGCGCGGGCCACTTATGGTTTATTGTGCTAACATTGTCTTAGCTTAGGACCATCCTTAATAGTATGCTGTCACTTCTTGTCTCAAATGAAAAGAATGTGGCAGCATACTATTTAGGATTGTTAGTGTAATTGGCCATTATTTTTTTATATCATAAGATAGCAAACAAGCAGATGGGTCTCCTGATGGAAAGAGTCAACCATCGCCTATAGACACCAAAGATGTTAATGGTGCGTTGCTATCTTGTGGCGAGGTTTAATGCCACATGCATAAGTTTACCGGCTACCTTACCCTCCAAACCGGAACACGACAACGACAAGCACTGACGCTATTGCGGCAGAAATAGGTAAGGCGGTGGTACCAGACCCGGGCGAGACAATGCAGAACTCTACCGCCTAGTAGCCACGACGGTAGTGACTCGATAGCCAATCGGTCGCCTTTTACGACCTGCCTGGCAAAAAGGCAGTTGGCCTATTCTACAAAGGAGGCCGGGACCAACACAGCGGAATTAGTCTTACTACCACCAATAAAAGATTAAATCGGTCGGGTACTATCCGAAGGTGGTGACAAGTCTTCGAAACCGGCGTGCTTTTATGAAGGGAGTTATTTATGAATGTGTAGGAAGCAAGGCAAGTCTGTACAATCTTAAAATATCCCAATTTAGCAGGAAGATTCGGGGATGGCTTGCAGGGTCATCCGGCTTACAGATTTTCTTTTATATCGTAAGATAGCTAACAAGCAGATGGTTTTCCTGATGGAAAGAGAAATAATCAGACACCAAAGATGTTAATGGTGCTTTGCTGTGTTGTGGTATGGAAAATATACATGCATAAACACGACAATGACGATATTGCGGCAGGAAGGCTGTGGTACCAAACACCCGGGCGAACCGTTGCGGAACGCTACCTAGTAGTAATGATGGTAGTGACACATTATACCAAAGCCAATCGGTCGCCTTTTAGGTACGACCTGATGCCAGCACGGCTGTTAGTCTATTTTTCAAAGGAAATCGGACCAACACGAGGGATAACGTAAAATTGCAAAATATGTGACGTCGCACTGAGGGGGGGGTCTCTCTCACAAATGTGATGATCTGTGCCAAAGACGGGGGACGGGTTGAAGTCACGAAATTCGCGTGACGTAATTTATGGATGACTAGTCTGTTTCAAATCCCCAGAGAATTTAGTGTATAATTGCTCCACGGTATTATGTAAGCGCCGAAAAAAGCGATAGGTATCGTTCTCCATACAATTATGCGTCGCTTAAATGTCATTTACGCATCGAATACGTTTCGTGGTACAAGCCACAACGTAGTGTCGGAGACTAGATCAGTGGCGGTAAACCTGTTTTGTCATATTTCGCGTTATCGGATGGATGACTGACGGAATTATTATTATATTGTACTTGTTTTTTGTAAAAGTACTTTTCGATCACACAAGTGTGTGATTATATTAAAAAAATATAATCACACAAGTGTGTGATTATATTAAAAAAATATAAGATAGCAAACAAGCAGATGGGTTTCATGATGGGAAGAGTCAACTATCGCCTAGTCACCAAATAGGTAAGGCGGTGGTACTAGACCCGAGCGAGAGAATGCAGAACTCTACCACCTAGTAGCCATGATGGTATTGACTCGCATAGCCAATCAGTCGCCTTTTATGACCTGCCTGGCAGAACGACAGTTGGTCTATTCTTCATAGGAAAATCGTCTGAGACCAACACGAGGGAGCCCGGGACCAACACGAGAGACTGATACTGTCATCCCGCCACACAGATAGCAAATCATAATTAACACCTTTGGTGTCTATAAGTGATACTTTCTCGTTCCATCATGAGAGTAATCTGCTTATTTGCTAATTATATGTTTAACTAGCTGAGCCCGCGACTTCGTCCGCGTGGAAAAATAAAAAAAAATAGCCTAAGGTACTCGCTATCATATCAGCTATCTTTCAGTGAAAGTCCCGTCAAAATCGGTCCAGTCGTTCCAGAGATTAGCCGGAACAAACAGACAGACAGACAAAAATTCTAAACAATGTTATTTTGGTATACGTACCGTGTATACATCCATATGCATTTAGTAAAAACGGTTATTTTAATATTACAAACAGACAAACCAATTTTATTTATTTGTATAGATGGCGTCAACGCTTGCATTTCTTGCAGATAAAATTGCCCTTACACACATCAATTGATTTTTTTTTGGTAAATCTATCATATTCGAATTCCGGGTACACTTTAAATATAAAGTCTTTAATGTTGGTTACGATTTCACGAAGGTCTTTACCTATGTAAAATTTTTTTGTAGCCTGATTCAGGATTTTTCCCTAAGTAACCACTAACCAATCAATATGATCTTGTTTGGAAAATTTGTGCTTCTTCTACCTAAATGATTGCTCATGTTGGTATACCTACAGCTTCAAAAATTAAACAGTTTTCCACAATGGGGAAGATTTAAAGCAAGATTTAATAATATCATAACTACAAATCCTTATTAAGTAGCTATACAAATACAGTACTTACACCTACTTACTAACGAATTAGACACATATCAAGCCAAAGCGAACGATCATGTATCCCTCAACAACACCGTAAAATACACAAAATAGATCGAATATTCAACTACTACAAAGTAAAGTGATTTTTTTCAAAGAAGGAAAATCCAACGATCCGTATCAAAGAAGTCTATTGCGAAAGGAGCCGGTCACATGTCTACTCCGCGCGGGCCGCAGAGGTTAAAGGTATATGATTCCACTCATGTACCTTAAAAAAACCGGCTAATTGCGAGTCGAACTCGCGCATTAAGGGTTCCGTACCATAATCTATAAAAAAACGGCAAACAATCACGAGCCTTCTTAATATTTATTTTATTTTAATTATTTATTTTTAAAGTGATTTTATGCAAATGCAAAAGGGAGTTTATGCAAAAAAACACGTTTGTTGTATGGTGGTCACCCTTAAATATTTATTTTATTCTTTTTTTTAGTTTTAGTTATGATATATAAATAAAAGGCAACATAAATACCTACATCATCTGTGAAAATTTCAACTGTCATGGTTCATGAGATACAGCCTGGTGACGGACAGATAGATAAACGTACAAACGCACGGACGGACAGTGGTGTCTTAGTAATGGGGTCCCGTTTTAAACTTTGAGTATGGAACCTTAAAAAGTATAGTAAAGCCAACGCTCTCACAGTTCGGCTCTTCTCGGCAATGTTCGGTTCTCGTTCGGCGGTCAGAGTAGTGCGCCGCATCGTGCACACTGCACAGTGCACACAGCCTTTCGGTTAATACCTAGATAGTACCTAGGTATGTTGAGTTATTTTCGTTTTACATTTTTTTTAAACTATGCATCTAAATAACGTGGTATAAGAGCCAAAGTTTGTCTTCCTAAGATCTTCGTGTTGATGAAGTACTTTTCGTTAGTAAGGATTAATATGATAAGGATTAAAATTCATCTATTAATTTTCTATAATTTTTCGACTCAAAATTCCTTATTGTGTTGTTGTTATAAGAGATATATATATAGTGTCGCGGACTTTTTTGTGCATCTACTAAAAACCAATATATTTGTAGTACATTGTACTTACGTGTACTTAAGCATTACGCCAGCAAGCGCACGCGGATACAACCGTTCGATACCGCTTTTTCTTCCGACTTATTTTACAAATATCGATATTTTAACTACGCTAAGAATAATTGTAACGTAATCCTCATGAATGTAGCTATCATTAAACATACACATAATTTTTTTTTCAATCCGACTTGTAGTTCCAGGAATTAGCATTTAGCGCATTCAATGACAAACAAACGTTAAAATACTCGTATCATATCATATCATCCATACTAATATTATAATAAAGACGAAAGTAACTCTGTTACGCTTTCACGGCCAAACCACTGAATATCCCGGAAATCCCATGGGAACGAGATCTATGCGGGTTTTTATTTTAGAATTTTTTCCACGCGAACGAAGTCGCGAACACAGCTAGTATCATATTAAAGATAATTCCACAGATTACTTATGTATAAATGATAATTCTAAACTCAACGATTTAATTACATGTATATGTGTTTCAATACGTTAGCGCGATGTATTTTCGTGCAGCGCCATCTAGGTAATATGTTCTACGTTACGCTTTATGCTCTGCTTTCTTTCGATTAATTTTATTTCCTGTGGGAACGAAATATTTTCCCGCGATAAAAAGTAGCCTATGTCCGTTCTCGACGTCTTATCTATGTTTATGCCAAATTTCATCAAAATCGGTCCAGTGGTTTAAGCGTGAAAGCGTAACAGACAGACAGACAGACAGACAGACAGACAGAGTTACTTTCGCATTTATAATATTAGTATGGATTAATTATATGTCACCTCTGTGGTCTAGTAGTCCAGCGTTGGTGTTGACCACATGAGGTCCCGGGTTCGATTCCCGGGTCGGGCACACTAAAAAAAGTGTTTTTCAGTTTTCTGAGAACCACAAAGTTGCCCGGGATTGGAAAGTGCCCGGTTGGCGATAGGCTTGCCACCTTATCACATTTGTGGGACCAAGTATCTTCGGCTAATCGTGGGTGCACTTGTACCCTTCGGGGATATGGGCGTGAAGATACTTTTATATGTTTAAAAAAACAGGAACTTTAAAAGCTTTAAATAAAACACTCGATTTTAACACATCTATATATTTACATAAGAATTTTAACAGTGCCATAATGGGAATATGCATTATTTACGCAGAGCAATACAGCCCTACTAAACATACCAAAGCAAGCCATACAAAAATTTCCGGGAAGTAAGGAATGTGTTGTGCAACCGTAAGGTTCCAGTGTGACACTACACTGCAGCCAGTCAAATCACTCCGATTTAAGTGAACACAGCATAGGATGCTGCTGTCAAACTAGAATCTTACAGTCATCAAATATTCCTCAAGCAACAGTAACAAATAGGATTTCTTGGAGCATACTCATCAAAAGAATGTGTAATTTTAACAATACAGCAGTATTGTGTTTAATGATGGCAAATTTTGTAAAATCAACATATATACTATACAATGGGCTTCATCTATGAAGTATGTAGTATATATACTTCATAGATGAAATATTTCATATATGAATATTTCATCTATGAAGTATATATACTATATACTTCATAGATGAAGCCCAATGCATCTACAAACCATAGAAAGATAGACATATTAGGTCAAATTTTTTAGTTGAAAGTCCATTAATTCAGTACGGTATAAAAACAATTATTTAGTTCCACATACAAAATGTATGCAAACCTGTATACTTGTTTTAATAAATAATAAACACTTTTAACGAATACCCTCCTATATAAATATTGGGAGATAAACAGACATACAAGTTGTGCTATTAATACTGTTGTCGATAAAACACTTCTGAGACACGAATGATTACAGGATTAATTTATGTTGCTTTTCTTAGTAAATTCTTAAATACTTCAAACCCTATAAACTACATCTAAAATACATATATCATTGGGCTACACGAATGAATTGTAGCAATAAAATATATGCAAACAAACCGCAGACGAAACTAATATACGTATAAGTAGATAACGGATACATCCAGGATAGTAAATCACATGATTACACATATTTGAAAGTTTCTGGCGACTTTCATCATACATAACTCGAAGCGGAGACAAAATTGTACGCATTATTATAATAGTGAAATCCTTAGTAGCTCATCTTTATACAAGCTGTGCTACGACTCGTGATATACATGGGGTTTATAGTGTCTAGCGTAGCAGCTACAGGGTGCTACACAATGCAAAAGCTTCATATAAAGATGTCCTACTAATTAAATTTCTTACCATGTTATATATTCAGCCAAAAAAACACTTATTTTTATATTTTAACTCTACAAATAATGAAACTTTAAATAAGTTGTTAGTAGTAACAAGTGTATAGAACACTATATTAATATGTTTAATCTGTGAATTTGCGGTTGGGGTTGCGACCGAAGAGCGCTGTACGGATCTCCGGCAGGAGCTGTTGAGCTATCAGCTCCAAACGGGACTCCAAGGTATTATTAATCTGCAAATAATGCATATAAACATTAATATATGTTGTCCCGATTAGTGTAAAGAACTGATATTGATTTAGTGGTTAATATATTAAGCTTATTGATTACCGGGTTATTCAAGTGAGTGGTTTGTTACCCTTTAAAATTATAATGATTACTGGTTAATACAGAACGAAAACTTCATGCACGGGTCAAACTAAATGGTTTAACTCAATTCATTTCTCTAGACGCAGAGCTCGCTCCAAATCTTTGCATCGACGAATTTGTATTGACTTTCAAATTAACTAGTTTATTTCGTCGAACAGAAGTGGAAATTCTGAAATTTCTGAATTTAACCGTTTAAATACCGATAAATATGGTCTAAACCGCAATAATATCATATAGGGAATCAATGATTAAAATTGGCATACAAGCTCTGGGTGCGGTCCACTTACAGAAAAGAATCATCTGACATTCTGCTAGGCCTATGTTCTGAACCCATTATCTCTGTTGTTGCCTATAGACACGTTTATAAAATTTCTTTCTTTCTCTGTTCTCACATGCAGAAGATGGATGGCTAGAATAATTTTACACCAATTACATTTGCAATTGTAATTGGTGTAAAATTAATGTTGTTAATATGTATTAACTCCTATTAATAATATTTGAAGTGAGGTACCACTGTCCTAGACAATTCGTAAAAGGCAAACGATTGGCGACAGATACCACTACCATCGTGACTACTAGGGTGGTAGAGTTTTATAATGGATTTGGCACCGCCACATGGATAGCAATGCACCATTAACATCTTAGGTGACTAAAAGCGATGGCCTGCCTGTTAGCAGCAGCAGAAGCAATAATCTATATTATTATTATAAATACGAAAGATTGGATGTTTGTATAGATGGATGTTTGTTACTCAATCACGCAAAACCTACTGAGCGGATTTGAATGAAATTTGGTACACAGGTAGATGATGATCTCGACTAGTATATAGGCTACTTTTTATCTACTAAAAAATTAACTGATCCCGCGCGGGATTTACCAAAAACTTTTATAATACAGTGAGCTGCACGCTGCAGCTAGTATAATACAAATAAATATCCCTGAATAAATTACACAAATTGGTTGAACCCCAAAGTAGTGAGCAATATTAACACAGAAATCTGTATATAAAAAAGGTGTTTTCACACCCGTATCCTCAAAAAGGGAAGCAGAGGTACAACCAGTGCACCGACGATTAGCCGAAGGTATTTAGTCCCACAATGTGATAGGTGGCAAGACTATCGCCAACCGGGCACTGTTCTAACCCCAAGCAACATTGTTTTTATCAGATAACTGAAAAAACACTTTTTTAATTTCCCGATCTGGGACATCACGTGGTCATCGCTGACACCGAACCACTACACCACAGTTTTTTTTATATAGTATAAGATAGCAAACCTATCTTGTGGCGAGGTCTTATGCCACATGCATAAGTTTACCGGCTACCTTACCCTCCAAACCGGAACACGACAGCGACAAGCACTGACGCTATTGCGGCAGGAATAGGTAAGGCGGTGGTACCAGACCCGGGCGAGACAATGCAGAACTCTACCATGCACCTAGTAGCCATGATGTTAGTGACACCTTTTATGACCTGCCTGAAGAACGGCACTTGGCCTATCTTCAAAGGAGCCCGGGACCAAAACGGGGAAAGCTTTAACACGGGGAAAAAACGAGCTATTCTTTCTTCTTCTTTCTGTGGGCAGGTTTCCGCAACTCGACTAGCGCCTTTTTTGCGTGTGGTTAGGATGGTCCTATTCTTGCCATCCCACCTCCCCACACAGGGGATAAGACCCGTCGATATACAGCAGTCTGTACTGGTGAGTTACCTTCGATACTTCTGGAGAGTACTCGGTACTAGATTCTCGTTATAATGAAATAATAAAATTAGGGGTTTAATTTTTGACCAATATTTCTCTAGAAATAAGTAAAATGTGGATATTATACTCTCTAAGCACGCCACGCTCTTTATTTTGTACCTACATATGTATTCTGTTGAAAGCGCGCTGCGCGACATGTGCGTTCGCGCGGTGTCTAAGTATGACGCAGGTAAATATAGGATTCTCGGTGACTGTTTACTAAGTTTACTAAGAAGTATTTTAATATTTATTTTTAATTTTATTTTTCTCGTCATATATGATCGCCAACTATCAAGTCCTTAAATATTGAAGGTGTAACTCACCAGTCAGTCTGTATAAATACATATGTATACATAATAAACACCTAAACCCAGAAATACAAACATCTATATTTATCACACGAATGTTCCCTGTCAGAAATGGAACTACTGCTACGTCCCCTACAGTGCGTATGCAAACACATTTCTTGCATTTAAAATATAAATGAGTTTATAATCATAAGTTAGAAATTGATTTATTTACCTTTATGCGTCCCCTTGCAGCAACAAGCTCAATGCCGCCACATGTATTTGGTGGTAAGAAGTTCTCAGGGTCGATACTCAACACGACATCCTTCTTGATTTTTTCCTTGTAATCAGCTTGAGCCTTACCAAGCAGAGATTCTACAAGACTTTTGTCTTCTTTTCGGACACGAATTGTCACTTGTGGCTCTACCAACTGTAAATTAAATAATTTATAATAACTAATTATTAAAATTAAAATTAACTAAAAGTTAATCATCCGTTCAATGAAAAAAACTTCTCTAACAAGTGTTAGATCACTTGTTAAGGGGGAGTTTCAACAAAATGTGACATTATTTGTGTGGCAAGGGGTGGCCAAGATCAAAGCTTTGTGACTTCACAAGCTAAAATCTAAAATGAAAAATTTATGTTTAAACCAACTTTAAAAATATTACTAAATCAATCTATATTTATAAGAGCCTTACGTCATTGGTGAGTTAAGGTTAGGAAAAATTGCTGTTTGAATTTAACCACTATTAAACATAAAATAGAAAAATATTTTATTGACTCAGGTGTTAGTTTACGGAAATCCATAAGTAAAAGATGAAAATAATTAAATATGCTATTTTCTGCGATTTGTTTTATGTGACAAATGATGTAAAACGTGTGTTGAGTGCGTAAATAGTGAGCTTTTGTGTTTGCTGCTACATGAGTGAAGTGTGGATGTGGGTAGATAATTGTGCCACTGGAGTTTTTTTTGCTGTCCGGACTATTAGTAAAATTTACCTATTTATTAAACCCCCGTCTTTCTTTTCGATGGGATCGCGGTGGTCACATATAAAGGGTTCACGGAAAATAGAAAATTAAATTTCACCTTTTTAAAGGAACAAGTTTTGGCAAAAATACTTTTTTCACAATACTGGTTTTTTCAAACCAAGACGATTTGAGAACCTTCAAGAGAGAAAAGGTCCTGTTCCTAAAATTATGGTAGATTGCTACATTTGTAATGTTTGTCACATTGTAGGTGGTGGTGGCCCTTCTAATAAAATATGTTAGAATTTTTTTTATTTAAGTTTTAAATTTGTAACATACCTGGAAAAGAGCCTGCACCATAAGAGTAACAAGGAGTTCTGAGTAGAGTTTTTTGTCTTTTGGCACTTCAGCCAGGCGCTTTCGGGCCTCGTCGAGTACATTTCGTACATGATCTTCACGTATTTTCAGTACTTTTAGACGAGCTTGGTTCAACATGTTTGATGAATTACTGTTAAAAAAAAACAAATTAATAAGAATTAACATTTACACTATTTATATAACACTAGCTGAATTCGGCAGATATTATCCTGCCAGTGTTATCATAACATCGATATACTACATCTTGCGGTAAGCCACAACAATGGACATGGCTTGAAAACCTCTACGAAAAAATACACATATATGCTAAATTTCCAGATGACCAGTCAAATGGTGTTTAAGTTTAGACATTTTATATAATACTAGCTGTTACTCGCAACTTCGTTCGCGTGACCTAATATCATTACTTCTTTTTGCATGGTCGAGTTAAAATGCCTACATCACTCCTGGTTAATGTAGTTTTTGAGTAAATTGTAGCAAACAAACAATCAAATCTTTCCTCTTTATAATATTAGTACAGATACAAACATCTATTTTAGATTTTTAAGTTATAAGTTGCAGCGCTATCTTGTGACTAGTAGACTATGGACAAACAAATTTTTTAAAATTAATAAAAAGCTGAATTTTTGTTAACAGCTTCGTTTTGACGAGACACATATCTTTTTCTATCTTCGAAAAGTTTTGAATATGGTAACCCCATGGTTATCAAATAAACCTTTTTGGCAATGTGCTCAATTAATAAAATTAGGCTATCAGTACCTTACCCAGTGGGTTTAAGAGTTAGCAACTTTGTGATATTTCATTATTTTAAGTAATAATTTGGCATAGTGCTTCATTAATAAAATAAGACTTTTAGTACCGTACTCAGTGGGTTAGGGCAGGGGTAAGCTTTAGTAATATCTTTAGTTTTTTGATAAAAATTGGCATATTGCTCTATTTATGACAATAGGCTTTCAGTACTTTACCCAATGGTTTTAGTTTAAGGATGAGTAATATAGTAATATTTAATTTTTTTATTAAATTTTACACATTGCTCTTTTATGGAAATAACCTCCCAATACTTTACCCAGCGGGTTTAATTTAAAGCAAGCATTTTTTTCAGATTTCTCCATTTATCAAAAAAGGCTTTCAGCACTTTATTTTTGTGATATCTAATTATTTCAAATAAAATTAGGCATATTGCTCCATTTATAAAAATAGATGCTTAGTGTGTTATTTACCCAGTGGGTAATTTAAAGGCGAGCTGATGTTTATTTTTTTAAAAAATTTGGCAGTATGAAAATAGGTTTACAATACCTAACCCAGTGGGTTTAATTCAAGGAACTTATATAAGATAACTGGAATTCTTACGAAGAAATATTAGAAAAATAAAAATGTACTTTATTTAGTTACACATAAAGTTGACATTTGTTTCTTACTTAACAGAGGTGGAAAACATTCTGAACAAGACAACGACAAGAGTGGATGTTGTCCCTTTCTTGCAATTGCCAGTGTAAATAAAACTATCTGTTGGTAGATTTTTATATATTCGGTAATTGTTGAATCCATTTTATTCATATACGTTGATAAATACATAAGCATAAAATGTATTGTAATTAACATAGCGAGTTCTAAAATGTGCTTATTTTAATTATTACATAATTACTTATGCAATGCAAAAACTGTTTCTCAATTTAGTAGAATTATTTAGTAGTAATTTGCAAACTACGCATGGCCGCACTTATGTATGGCGATTGGCGCTTTATTTAATAGAAAGAGACACACTCCACCCATGTCGTGGTACTCTTCGGAACAATTTTGAAACGCGTGTGAACATTCCGGATAGAATATAACTTCCTTGGTTTAATTTCAGTAATAAGCAATTTTACAATAAATACTTTTTCAATCGATTTTTAAAATAGAAGGAAGATCTCAATTCAACTGTATTTTTTATGTTTGTTATCTCATTGGTAATTTATGAAACAATTTCGAAAATACGTTTTTTGTTTGGGAGGATATAAACAAAACCAAACGGGAAGTATCCCTATAATACATTGTAGGAATACTAGAATAGAATCTAGATCTAGAATTTGATGCAGAAATATAAATGGAAAATGCAGAGAATTGGATGTTAGTGTACCTACGTAGTTCTAATTGATTTAAGCTAATAAAAATTATTTTTTAATAATTTAAATGCAGTAAGCCAATTTTGCAAAAAAAGCTATTGCAAAATCAGCTGTAATTCATTTTTTTTTTTTTTTAAATAAGTAATCAAATCTACAGTTAAACCTATGGGTTTTGGCTTTTATAAATTTCATAAATTTTGGCTTTGGTTTGGGCTATTATAAATTTGCCTAAGGCCCAGGATAAAGCCTGTCTACTGTGAGTCTTGACCTCGACTTAGTTCGGCGACTGGTACTGCGCTCAGCGTTAGGCGCGGCACAATATAATAGTCTTTTTTATATAATAAGATATCAAAAAAGCAGATCTCTCTTGAGAGAGAGGCTCTCCTGATGGAAAGAGAAACATCGCCCATAGACATTAAATATGTTAATGGTTCGTCGCTATGCGTGTGACAGGATAGCAATGCCATATGCGTAAGTCTACCGGCTATTTTATACTCCATACTGAAACATGACAATGACAAGCATTGCCGCAATTACGGTAGGAAAAAGCAGTGTACAAAATATGTGTATTTTTGTTCCGTTCCGTAGTGTTCCGCAACATCTCGCCCACACACTACAACCTCCCTGCCAGAACGGCCAACCAGACCAACATTAAACACATTAAAAACATATGACCGACCTATGACACATATTTTGCGATTTTGCAAGGGAATCAAAACCTATAGGGTACTTCCTGTTAACCTAGAATCATAAAATTTATGTAACTTAGGTTACCTGCAAATTGTGCAGGACCCTCAGTATGAGAGTCCAACTTGCAATTCACCGGTTTTTTACTTCATATTGTATGTCAGAAATAAATATGCTTCATAGTCTTTTTAATGTAATTAATTAAACAATTAGTATGTAATCTGTGTATTTTAGATAAAGCATGACTTCTTATCAAAAGTGTTCTATATTAATGGAGAATGTATGTTAAAATAATATTTTATAGAATCAAGAACACATTTTGCTTTAAACTGTAACAAGTTATAACATTAATTAATTTTACTTTTCACCAAACTATGGCAAAGTAAAATACTAACCTATATGTATTTACATTTGTATGTTCATGTTTTCTAAATTACTTATCATAATCAACTGACAAATGGATTAATGCTGACACATGGAAAGTTGATATTAAGAACTTGTCTGCTGGTTCAAGGCTATATGGAATGTCACTTTAAATTGATATAGCACCTTCTAAACGACAAGTCAGAGAGGTCAAACAGGAACACAACAGTGACAAGCACTGATACTATTGCCGCAAGAATAGCTAAGGTGGTGGTATCAGTATCGTGCGAGAAAATAATATAACTGTACCACCTAGAAGCTTAAACTGTCAAACAGAACGGCAGTTTGCCTATTCTTCAAAGAAGCCCAGGCGAACACATGGTAAATGCTAGTGTAAGAGCCCTAAACACTTCGACTGGATTGATGTTTTGTTACATGGATTGGGCTGCGAGAAGAGAAAAAAAAAGTGGTACCAAGATTAAAATTGTTAGAATGTATTGTTTTGTAGGGAATCTTGCTACTTTTGCATCATGAACTGAAGTCAAAACTTTTAATTTATTAGAACAAATAACTTTTTGTCACAGAAAAGCAAGTAAATCTGAAGGAAGTGACAGGCACTGACACCTATTTTTATGTTACAGTATTTATGTATATATGTATTTCTATGTATAAGTATCTATACATATAATAAAATCGTAGGAAAGTCAAAACTGTACATTGAATATTTTTTTAAAAGAATACTTGGGGCGTTATCTACAATTGATATCGAAGCCAAAAATATAGTTTTTAGAATTTTTGTCTGATTGTCTGTATGTATATCTGGGGTAAAAAAAAGTAATTTGCTTACTTGGGGGTTAGAACAATTTGTGTAATTTGTCCAGCTATATTTACTTGGATTCTTTTATTTATACTATACTAGCTGCTTCTGTGTAGATTTCGTTTCTGCAGTATTACACAAGTACATGTTATCCTTGGGAAATTGGAATAAAATGTAGGCTTTGCCACACGAGTTCCGGTTTGGAGGGAGAGGTAGTCAGTAAACTTATGCATGTGACCCACTACAAGAATAGCAACACACCATTTACATCTGAGTGCTAAGTGTGAGTTTTTTTTCTCGCATTCGATCGTAAGCGCGTTTGGAGTTTCCTAGGAATTTGAATAGGAAACGTGAGAAACCAGTTTACCACTAGGTGGCGCTGTACAAATCACATACAAATTCCTAGTAAACTCGAAACGCGCTCACGATCGAATGCGAAAAGAAAAACTCACACTTAGCACTCTGGAGTCTATAGGCAATGGTTGTCTATTTCCATCAAAAGGGCCATCTGCTTGTTTTAACATGCATATGTTGTTTGGTATTATTATCCCACCACTTGGATAGCTACACACTAAAGAAAGACAATCATCATATAGGCAATGGTTGTATTTTTTCACCAGAAGAGCAAACTGCTTGTTTGCTATCCTTATATGTTTTATAAATTATAGCTTTGAGTATAATAGAAAACCTTGGAGTTCCATATAGTTTTAGCTGTTTATCAGGATAAGATAAAAGATTATTATGATAACAGATTATACTTTTTTCATTCAGAGATTGTTTAACCAAAGAAGTAAAAATTATTAAATTTTTTGTTTAAATAATAAAGTTTATTGCTGCCTATTTATGCATTTAATTTCAAATGGGGCAATCAGATCCACAACCTATGATTTTTATAAAAACGTGCCAATATTAGAAGGTTTATATTATGGGGTGCACCGGATGCACTTTTTCTTATCCTTTTGGGGGACAATGAGCAGAATGATAAATATTTATTAACTGTTTATTACAGCAATAGCACTCTTAGTGAGTGAAGTACAGGTTGACTCTCTTAAGCCCAGTTGAGTGTAGAGAGTACTTTAGTAGCTAAGACACTCACCAACACTAAAGATCTTTTTTACTTTGGTCAACTACAGTTCACAAGTGAATTGTGTTCACAAAACATTCTTGTTTTGAAGATGAAATCTAAAATGAGAGGTTCACATTGATTTAGTCGGTGAGACAGCAAGCAGGGTGAATGGAGGGGGGTAATACTTACCTGAAAAATATATAATTAAATGTATTACCTCAAAAAAATTATGCACTATTCTGCTCAACCAAATTTTTGATGTTCAGACATGTTAAGTTACTAAATTACTAACTGCTCAAATAAAATAATTGAAGGTGGTTCTGGTAAGAAGTGAAACATGGGTTGAGTACATGCACTGTATGTTTCTGTTTAAGCTACTAAAATCTTAGAAAATGTGATGAATGTAGGATGACTACCGTACCGCTGGGATCTGATTTATTTTTCAGACCTTTAGTAAGTTTGTTTCTGTCTTTCTGTCTCTTACACTACTTTTTGAAGGGACATCACAGATGTCATATAAACTTTTACATGTAGAAAGAATGGTGGATGAAAAGCTAGCGAAACCGGCTCTTCCTGCCAGCTAGTTCTTAGGAATCTAGCTTGAAGATATTAATAAATGTGTGAGTGAATAAGCAGCATAATTTTTATTAATAAAAACATTTACTAAAATAGTATGGTCCTTTAATTTATCACAACTCACGATTGCCTGTGATAAGAATTCGACCATAGAGTAACAATAAAATCTCTTTTAAGTTTGGCAAGTCTAATCTTTAATAAATAAATATTCATGGGACAAATTACACTGACTGATCTAACCCCAAAGTAAGCAAATTATTTGCTTGTGTTATGGGTGTTAGTCAACGATAATAATACATAGAAATACATATATAAATACTTTTACATACATAATAAACACCCAAACCCGGAAATACAAAAAAATATGCTCATCACACAAATGCTTGTTTCCATAGGGGATCAAAACCGAGCCCCGTTGCTTGCGTAATCAGGTTCGCTAACCACTCGACCAACGGGGCGGTCAAAGTTTAATAAAGAAAATAATATTGATACATGTGTTTGACATGAATGTAGTGTGTGTAAAGTTTATTTTTATTAATTTAATGTACATATTTCTAATGCATTTTATTTAAAAATATTAGGTTTCTGCAGTATTACACAATGTGAACACTAAATGTGCCAAATTTCATACTATACTGTTTGCATAATTGTTTAAAAAAGGGGTCCAAAGTATTTTATTTCATAGATTTATAGACAAACTATCTGCAGCATGCAGCCCGCTGCATTATAAAAGTTTTGGTGAATCCCAGAGGATCGCCTAGTTTTTCTGAGATAAAAAGTAACCTAATAAGTAACCTGCATAATCATGTACTTATCCCAACGCTATTGTATGGAAGTCAGAGTTGGGTTTGTTAGAAAGGGCATGAAAGTAGAATCAACGCGGTTGAGATGAGGTCGCTAAGAAAAATATGTGGTGTGACACTCGTGGACCGGGTTCGTAATGTCGAAGTGTGAGAGAGGTTAGGTTTGAAAGAAAGTGTCGGTGTAAAGATGAGAAAGGGCATGCTCCATTGGTTCGGACATGTAGAAGAATGTAGGTACCTGGGAAGACCAAGACTGACATACCACGATCAGATTGATCGAGTACTGTCCGAGGGTGGTGTCCAGAGTCTTCGCAACCGGCGTGTGTGTATGAAGAGTGATGAATGTGGAGGAAGCGAGACAAGCCTGCAAGGATCATGATGTATGGCACTCAGTTCTCTCTGCCTACCCCGTAAGGGACCTGGCGTGAAGATATGTAAAAAGTAACCTATGTGCTATTCCTAGTCATCATCTACCTGTGTGCCAAATTTCATTCAAATCCGTTAAGTAGTTTTTGCATGATTGAGCAACAAACATCCATACATCCATCCGTCCATCCAAACTTTCGCATTTATAATATTAATATAGATATATAATATAAATAAAAAGCGGCATCTCTGGCAATAGTGGAGCCTCTAAAATTGATACATGATACTGTTCTCAAGTAATGGGCAAAACTTAACAAGTATACTCAAAATCATATTGTGATCTGAGTTCAAATATTATTTAGTTCATTAGGCAGTTGGAGCAATCTTTATTGGTGATTCCATACTTACTGTGACTTTTGCCAATTTAAATAGTGATTTTGATATAAGTTTTCAGTCATGATATTAAATTATTTTGCAACTATAAGGTTAAATTTGCTGAGAAAGTTACTCCAACTGCCAATAAGATACAAACTGTATCAACATTATTCTGAACCTAGGATACAAACCAAAGTACATTAAATTGAAGTCAATAACTCGATAACCTACATCTTTTTTTGGAGTTCCACTTGCTTTTCTTTTTTCTCGTAGTACTCCATGATCTTAAGCCGTTGCTGTTGAACCAGACGGCCTTTTTCAATGTTAAACTCCTCTTCTGCCTTAGCATCGATTTCTTCGGCCTTTTCATTGGCCTCTTGTTCGATGAAGGCCATCATATGTTTGATCTGTTAAGAAAAATGAATTTAACATTCTGAATTGGATCACGAATATTTAATATCGTCAGTGGATCACAATAATCTATGTAAGTGTAATATAAATCAATCATTCTGACAAAACCCAAGTCGTAGAACTACGTGCATAGTAAGTACAATAATTATGCTTTTAATAAATATGTATACCTGTTTTTGAACATCTGCATCGCTTAGCGCCATGGCTGAAGGTTTAATTTAACACCACTAACACAAAATAACGGCTGATGTTGAGCCAGAGAATTAAAAACTGGCTTGAAGTAATACGTCGACGCCTATCAGACGTGCTTCTTCATTGAACAATCATATGATCATAATGTTGCCATTTTATGAATAAAGATCATAGACAATAAATGTGTGTGCCAAAATATATTTTTACGCCGTAGGTATTCGAATGTACAACATAAACATCACTGGTGACTGAACAAATTACACGAATAATTGATATAACCCCAAAGTAAGGAAATCGCTAACTACTCAACCAAAAGGGTGGTCAAATATAAAATTGAATAGACTTTGAGTAATATAGCGCTACCATATAAAATGAAATTATGGTACCTAGTTAGGTAGTACATAAAACGAAACAAGCGCCTTAATTGTTGTCTACCTTAGATGAAGAAAACTACTACTAGATATAAAATAACCATTTCCTTGGTGGTCAAATATAAAACTGAATAGACTTTGAGTAATATAGCGCTACCATATAAAACGAAATTATGGTAGTTATGTAGTACATAAAACAAAACAAGCGCCATAATTGTAGTCTACCGTCGATGAAGAAAATACTAATAGATATGAAAAAACCAAGGAAAAACCGAGTCATTTCGTCCCTAACAATGGCGGACTAAAAAAACAGCTGTTTACTGTCTACATAACAATTGATAATTTATAATATTATTGCAATTGAGCTTGTTATTTTAACAATTAGTTTTTATTTTAAATTTAAGGTACACACTTAAATTATATAAAAATACAAATAAGCGCTAAAATCAATTTAATATTTTGTAATGAAAGGGTTACCTATTTGACATTAAATTTTAACTTACCTACATTGACAGCGTATTTTAGTAATGGCGTTTTGGCCGCAAACTGTTTAAGGTGACGTTAACTTTCTTAAATGATTTGAAATAAGAACACTGATAAAATTGTTGTAGTTTTGTCTATTATGAAAATTCTAACTTGTTAGACAGAGATAAAGCCATTTTTGTTTGTTCAATTATACTAATTTAAAATTAAAAATTATACTAATTTTGCTAATGATAGGTGAAATATTTCAAATTTGTACAGACAAGCCGTTGATAGTTATTTACATAATCAAGTGTATGTATTTTATAGTACTCATAAGTTATCGTTCCTATGACAAGTCAACGTACGGACAAGTCGTTGATAATTATTTACATAATCAAGCGTATGTATTTTATAGTACTTATAAGTTATCGTTCCTATGATCAAGAAACAGTGAAGTATTTCTTTTTAATGTTTAGTATTTGACCCCCTTAACCTAAATATATAAATTAAATTTAATAGTTAGCTCTTATTTTATTAATTTTTGCCATTTAAGATAATACCGGGTGACTTGGTAGACGTCACCATATTATTTATTTTTATTTATTTATTATTATTATTAATACTTGTGTAGTGTACAATTATAGATTGCTATTGGACTCCACACTAGGTAAAGTCTGTGGCGTGGATACCATACTGTGATTTAAATAAGTACAGTTTAATATATATATATATATATATATGTATATATATATATATATATATATATATATATATATATATATATATATATATATATATATATATATATATGTATATATATATATATATATATATATATATATATATATATATATATATATATATATATATATATATATATATATATATATATATATATATATAATTGTAGCTCTGAAAAGGGTTGTTTGTCATATTCCTAGCCCTGATGGGCTTTGTGGTAATATTCTAAAGCTAGATTACATTTTTTCTTGTTCAAGAAGTTGGTCCTGCAAATTTTCAAATTAATGCAAAAGTATCTTAGTTTAGTTATTATTGCATGTTATCGGAAGTACCTGCATTATGATTGATGACTCATTTGTTTGTGCGCCCGGCTAAGCGCACAACTAATGAGTCATCGAAAAATGCTCGTCTCGGATTAGCTGAATAATTTTCAGCTAACTATAAATACAAAGACATTCTTTTAGTCCATCTAGTTTCGCTCTTGTCGCTTATTTGTGAATACAGTGAAATACTTTTAATTTTATATTTACATTAGAAGTATGGCTGGATTTTGTACCAACTTAGATCTTTTTGTGAAATTAAGAAGTGGTGGTGATTTGAAAAATTATATATTTCTTTATTAAAGTATAATTTCTGTCTTGAATACCGAAGTTTCTGGAGAAGACAAAAACCTAATCAAGGAGTTCTCTAGACTTTTTTCTGTAAATCTAAATAAAAGGTGGATAGAGTTAAATAGATGTCAAACAACTTTTACGAATCGTGTAAGTAATCGCAAGTGGTTGGAAAAAAGCATCAACTGGCCTGTTTGTAACAGTGTTAACCTGAGAAGTAACCTTATCTGAGCCTGTGGATATAGATTCCGAGGTTTCTACTCTTGCAGTATCTACTGCGGAAGCGGGAACATCTACAGAAATGGAGCACAGAAAACCTTTCGAAGAGTTAAGTAATAAGCAAAAAAAGACGTTCTACTTCCATAGTAGACGAAAATTCAGAGGAATAGTTACAGGACTGGTACTTAACAAAATTGAAAGTCAATGGCAAAACGAGTATGGCAAAAGTCATCGAATATCTTTCCAGTAATCCAGAAGCGCTATCCGAAGTATATGCACAAAAAAAGACAAGCCCGCTGAGTTTCTTCCGCCGGATCTTCTCAGTGTGTGGCCGCGTTTCCGATCCGGTAGTAACTCAAAAAATGTTGACTCGTCAAAAGTGCCTGTAAAGGATAATTTGAATAAAAATGTTTTGACTTTGACTTTGACTTTGAAGTACATGAGTGACTATTCAAAAAGCCAAGCTTAAGTAACGTCTCTGCAGATAAGTGTTTAGCTACTTATACATCACTTGCGCTCGCGAAATGAAAGTACTTAGCTCTTCGCCAATTTCTGAAAGAAGAAAACTGTGCTGCCTTTTCATCTTATTCAAAGCTTGTAAATCCCAAGAAAAGATGTTACCCACCACAAGAGAGTATGGAGATTACCGAAGAAGGAGCTCAAATTAAATTGCAAGCGCTATTACACCACACTGTGGAGAGGATTTTACTAGATGTGAATTCTGTTGATAGGTCTCAAAATGAAGAACTCAAGTTGACCTGGAAATGGGGAATTGATGGTTCTTCGTCACAGAGTAACTATAAACAGAAAACGTCAAACACAGCTACAGATTTCGATGATTCTTCAGTAGTTATGATAGCATCGTCCCTCTTCGGCTAGTGTCTACTAGTCCATCCTCTGGGAATGAAAATATAATTTGGAAAAACCCTACACCTTGCTCAACTCTGTACTGTCGACCGGTGAAGTTCACGTTCACTTCGGAGACAACTGATTTTATAAAGTCTGAAGAGACTGAGATGAAAAAACAAATTGATGAAAGAATATCTACACAGTGTGGAAATATTATTGTATCACATGAATTGCATATGACCATGATTGATGGAAAAGTGGCCAATATTATTGCTGAAGTACCATCATATGCAACGCGTCCCATTTGCTTGGCAAAAGCAAGCGAGATGAATAATTTAGACGCTTTGAGTTCTAAACCACTTCGTGAAGAAATTTACAAACCAGGAATTTCTTCACTGCATATGAAGATTCGGTGTATGGTATGTCTTCTCCATATCATTACATTATTACATAGTATAAAACAAAGTCGCTTTCTCTGTCTGTCCCTATGTCCCTATGTATGCTTAAATCTTTAAAACTACGCAACGAATTATTATGCGTTTTTTTTAATAGATAGAGTGATTAAAGAGGAAGGTTTATATGTATAATTACATTCAATATATTGTAGAGAAATACTGCAATTTTTGAGTTTTCTGATGTCATGTCGTAAATAATTATATTTTTTTCCGCTTACATTGCAAACGCAGGCTAAATCCTACGAGTTTTATCAAAATAATGTACTAAGTATTTGTACACGTTAAAAAGATCTACAGAAGACTCGGCGATGGTATATGTCTATCTCTTATGGATAACCCACAATCGCACTTTTTTTTCATTTACTTTTTACGAGAATTAATGGCTTTTTTTCGAAGCAATTTTAAGCAATACAGCACTAATCCTTATCCAATTAAATACCTTAAATATATTGTTGATTTAATATAGATCAATATGACCGTTTACAGCATGTAATTTAAATGAATATTTTCGAAGATATTACAGATTTAAAATGCAAGGGCATAGCGGTTGCGGGGTTACCGGCCGGTCGACGGCGCGCGCGGTATGTTCTGAAACCACTGGGAAACGTGTTAATATTCGGATATAAAAATAGGACTTCAGCTGAAAACCAAAATTTAGTACATTTGTTTTAAAACTAAATGTCACCATATAAAAATCACGTGGATGATTAGAAATAGTATTAACAAATTATTTGTTTTATAGACTTTTTTAGCCTATTTTCGGAATTTAATATGATCAAGTAAAGTACATTCAATCATGTAATACGTTAGCACATTCCTTACATAATAGTTTTTTTGTAGTGCGTAGTAGTGCTTAAAATAATTTTCAGGCTACTACACCGATGGACTTAAAAATCTTATCAGCTTTTCTCCTTTAAAAACTGCGTGAAATACCGTTAATTGGATCGAAATCGGTCAATTTATTTAGGATTTATTAATAATGAAAATATTTAAAAAAATTTTTTAAATATTTTCATTATTATTAATTTTCATTAACATTGCTACGAAATTTTTCAAGCTATCGATTATTTAGCTAAAGCAATATTTTAGATTTCAAAAATTGAGTTGAATGTCATTCGAAAGATCAAATTGAATTAGCGTTTCCAAATTATACAACTTTTCAAAAATCAATATCTATACTGCCATTTTAACACAATAGATGTTTGAACTGAAAAAATCTATGTTTATAGTTTTTACACTTTTGAGCTTAAAATACCTTAATTTAGCGGGAAGTTTCAGGAATGGCCTGTAGGGTCAACCGTTTACATATTTTTTTTAATAACTTTCAAGTTAATTTACCGATTGACTTAAAAATATTATAAGCTTTTGTTCTTTAAAAAGTGCGTCAAATACCGTTAATTTAATTAAAATCGGTCAATTTGTTTGGGATTTATCAATTTAAAAAATTAAAAATAAAATGTTTTTTGACATAGCATCGAAATTTTTCAACCTATCGATTATTTAGCTAAAACAATATTTTAGATCTCAAAAATTGAATTGAACGCCATCATCGTTTTCAAATATACAGCTTTTCAAAAATTAATAATAGGTATTGCCATTTTTAACAAAATAGATGTTTGAACTGAAAAATCTATGCTTATATTTTTTATTATTTTGAGCTTAAAATACCTTAATTTAGTGAGAAGTTTCAGGGATGGGTCGTAGGGTCAACTATTTACACATTTTTTCCCGTTCGTCCCGATGCCTCGCCTTAATGAATCGCAGGGTCAAACCTTAAACGTTGCAGGCTTAGATTTGAGCGTTGACTGTTTTTCACATGGTCAACTATATATCGCTCTTTCAAGAGTAACCTCTAAAGAAAACATGTTTGATTGTCTAATGGCAAGAAAGCTGTGAACGTTGTGTATAAAGACATTCTGTAATATATTTATTGTAAAAATAAAAGAAATAGGTAAAAATGTAAAAACCAAAAAATGTAGTACCTATATGAATTTAGATATTCCAAAGATAGCAGAACCCCAAATTTAACGCGTGCGGGCCACGGGCAGAAATGAATAAATCAGAACTACTGAACCGATTTTAATCTTTTTTTTCACTGAGTGACATAGGCGATATATTTTATACCCGTGCGAAGCCGGGACGGGCCGCTAGTATCTTATAATCTGGATTTTCAACGATGGACTGCTCGAAGCGAACATAAGGCTTTGAAACAAGCTTAGAAAAAATGCCACACAACAAGAGTTTCGTGAGCAAACTGGAATGCTGATTGATATAGTCAAACAGGTATGTATTTAGTCTGCGCTCTTTTTATGTTGTTTGTGTATTATATATCTATGTATTGTATATTACAGTATTGTTTTCCCATTTTAGGGTTTTGGAACTACAAATGACGGTAATACTGCGAGGCGCTTTTTTCAAGATTACAAAAGATCATCCAGAATAACGGGAATTGACGAAAATCTGATTTTCAGATTTTCCGTTATTCTACAAGCCATATCATCAGGCAAAAACATTGACTGTGAAAAATGTAGAATATACTGTAGAGAAACAGCTGATATGTACGTGCAACGCTATTCGTGGTACTACATGCCAGTTAGTGTACATAAACTTCTAATGCACGGTGCAGACATCTGTAACCACTTCGGTGTTTTGCTAATCGGTAAGTAAAAAATAAATATATTTTGATGTATTGTTTGACTCGATTGCGTTTTGTATGTACTTATTTGTTTTAGGTATCTTATCTGAAGAATCTCCTGCACATGATTCACCCTACATACCAAAAACAGTTTCAAAAAACAAATTATGTTTACACGCACATCATCTTCAGCCCAAATATTTTAATTTGGTTTTTATATGAAGAGTTTAGTAAATGTGGAGGAAGCAAGAAAATTCTGCATACAATCAAAATTATAAAATTGCATGCATTCCAATGCTGAACATATAAAAATGGCTTTATCTCTAGCAAGTTCGTATTTTCATAATAGACAAAACTACAAAAAAAATTCAGTGCTCTAATTTTAAATCATTTGAGAAAATAACGTCACCTTTAACAGTTTGCGTATTTTAGTAATGGCGTATTGGCCGTACGCCATTACTAAAATACGCTGTCAATGTATGTAAAATGTCAAATAACCCTTTGTTTACAAAATATTAAATTGATTTGAGCGTTTATTTGTATTCTTCTATAATTTTAGTGTCTACCTTTAATCTAAAATAAAAACTAATTGTTAAAGTAACATGCCTAATTGCAATATAATTTATCAATTGTTATGTAGATACTAAACTCGGGACGAAATTACACGGTTTTCGTTTAGTTATTTCATATGTAATAGTAGTTTTCTTTATCTAATGTCGTGACGTATAGCACTCGGTTCTCTCTGTTTACTCCGTAAAGGATCTGGCGTGAAGATATTTATCTATATTTTTTATGGAAGATATTGTAGTTTTTTTATTCAACTCCATATTAATTTAATAAAATAAAATACCTAGTTAAATGATTTCATAAAAACTCTCGAGGTGCAAAATATTAATACGTTTATGGCATGTGAGAAATTATTTTAATCCGCACTCTGGCACCCGCATGGGGTAAAATATGTATATCATGTTTTCGGACATTATTGACATCGAACCAGATTTCAATCAACAAAATTTGTAGCAAGACAATGTTTCGAAAAGATGTTTTTGGCATGGTCCTATGTCCTATGGCAATTGGCAAAATATGCGCAAGAGATCTGTCTTCATAGAGTGCGAGTTTATCTTTATTGGTATGAATATGATGTCGTTTGAAGGATTGGCATGGTTGAAAATAGGTTTATGAGTCTTGTAACAAAATTTATTTCATAATATAAAAATAGCCTAAATGAAGCTAGGTATTAGACAAAGTCAAAATAAAAGTACACGTATTAGGTATTATCCTGATGGATATTTTTATTAATATTACACTCGATACGAAACAAATATCCACACATTCTGGTATTAAGCAGATAGGTGCAGATGTATGTAATTTTTGATTGTTATGTTAGAAACAATAATTATATTCGTCCAGTTTGAACTAAATCTAGAACACAAACTTTTCGACTGAAATGATATGATCTTATTTTCAACAGTTATAAAGTAAGCAATGGACTATTGGCCTGTCAAGTAGTTTTTAATTGGCAAATGATTGGCCCAATGTGTAATACCTTTTCACTGCTAATGAAAATACTAGATAGTACTAGGTTTCTGCAAGATTTCAACCGGATTTAATACTATCATATTACTTTTTCTTACCTCAATACACAGTATTCGTCACTTTCGTGTACTAATTTGGAGAGCAAATTAGTATATATTAAATAAACGAAAAAGGGGCACACATCCAATCTTGGGCAAGTAACTTTTCCAAAAAATCTGTAGAAATTATTTAGGGTGAATTGATTGACCTGAGATCTGAAATAGGACTTCAAGACGTTTTATCGAAGCTATACTATAGAAGCAACATTAATTATTTTTAAGAAATAAAACAAACAAATAAGAAAAGTGAAGACATACTACATACATATTACACAAAAAATTATTCATAAATAATAAATGAACCATCGAAAGACAATCAAAAAAGTAACAATATTTCGATATTTTATCAACAATCCGAAGAGTGAAGAACACAGAACAACTATAATTCCGTGACAAAGAACGTACTCGCATTTTATATACCTACCTACTGGTGTTTAATTTGTATATTTGTTGATACCAAGGAAGTTACATTCTACCCGGAATGTTACACGCGCTTCAAAATCGTTCCGAAGAGTACCACGACATGAGTGGAGTGTGTCTCTTTCTACTAAATAAAGCGCCAATCGCCATATATGTGTGGCCATGCGTAGTTTGCAAATTACTACTAAGTAATTCTACTAATTTGAGAAACAGTTTTTGCATTGCATAAGTAATTACGTAATAATTAAGATAAGCACATTTTAGAACTCACTATGTTAATTACAATACATTTTATGCAAATGTATCTATCGACGTGTATGAATAAAAGGGATGTAACGATTAACAAATATATAAAAATCTACCATCCGAAAGTGTTATTTACACTGGCAATTGTAAGAAAGGGACAACATCCACTCATGTCGTTGTCTTGCTCAGAACGTTTTTCTCCTCTGTTATGTAAGAACGTAAGAACCAAATATCAACTTTAGTTTTATTTAAACACTGGCAATTACAAGAAAGGGATAACATCCACTCTTGTCGTTGTCTTGCTCAGAACATTTTTCCCCACTGTTAAGTAAGAAACAAATGTCAACTTTATATGTAGCAAAATAAAGTACCTTTTTATTTTTCAAATATTGCTTCGTAGTAATTCCAGTATCTTCACGCCCATATCCCCGAAGGGTTAGGCAGAGGTACAAAAAGTGCACCCACGATTAGCCGAAGATACTTGGTCCCACAAATGTGATAGGTGGCAAGCAATATCGCCAACCGGGCACTTTCCAATCCCGGGCAACTTTATGTTTCTCAGAAAACTGTAAAAACACCTTTTTTTAATGTGCCCGACCCGGGAATCGATTCCGGAACCTCATGTGGTCAACGCCAACGCTGGACCACTAGACCACAGAGGCGATAGTAATTCCAGTTATCGTATATAAGTTCCTTGGGTTGACCATAAGGCCATCTCTGAAACTTCCCATTAAATTAAGGTATTTTAAGCTCAAAAGAGTAAAAATATAATCATAGATTTTTCAGTTCAAACATGAATTATGAAGATTAATTTTGCTTAATAAATAATAAATATTTTTCTCACGCAACTAGTCCGTGGAGTAATTCTACTATTATATTTTCATGAATCTCGATAAATAAAAGAAATTATAATACTTTTTGATCTCGATTTTTGGCGGAATTATTAGTTCTAATAACACTGTCATCACGATTTTCTAATGTATAGTCAATACAATAACTTATTTTTGGACAATTATTGTTACGCTTAAATTTTTTTCAGTGTAATTATATATTATTTTATAATCTTCAAAATAACTGTCAATAATATTTTATACCTCAGTTTTGAAATATTTTTTTAATTATAAAGAAGATTGAGTATGTTGATTATTTTATAAGTTTCCGTTTTTTAGCAATATGGCCGCCAGTTGTTTAGGGTAATGTGGCGTTCGAGAAATCTGAGTGAAATTGTTCCAAAATATTTTAGCAACGTAAAGATGTATAAAGTTTTAAGAGTTTTATAGCAGTGTTTCATGGACAAGCTGTACTAAGGATATTTTATGTTTGTGAATAAAATTCCGAATGCATAGAAATTGCCTTACAAATTGAACAGTCAACAAACTTTGTTTGTTTCATTAGAGTGAATTTATTTATTTCTTCGGGGGTCTCTTGATTATGTACCTTCACTTTTTTTGTTGAAATAGAAAATCAAGGATTTAGACATTAGGTAAATATCCTCCAATATCATTTTATAACTGAAATTAGAACATTTTTGTGTCGCCATTGTTTGACAGACGAATAAATAACCATCTTGATGTATGTATATCTAAGTTATTTGTTATTATTGACCATTCTTATCGCATTATCGTTGAAAAGTTTTCTATTCATTTTCCGTTTTTCTATTGAGCGATTAAACTATATGTCATTAATACAATATATAGCAGTTGATTGATAAGACATCAAGGAAGACGTACAAAATTTTCAGCAAATATTATCACTGAAACGTTAGTTAATTTACATATTTACATTCTTATTAAATTGAATATTTATATTTAATTAAATTACTTTAAAATTTCTACAGTTCCATTATTCATCAAAGGAATTTCTTCAATATCAATACAAGTCTAACAACCATAATACATTATTGAAGAAGTTTGGTAATAGTTAATAATATGAAATAACGTGATAAGATCTTTGAGAAAATATGTTAGTAATGCTTTTGTTCTTATTAGATTAAGTTTTTAGAGTATTTCTATTTTTTGTCTAATTATTATTGATCATTGAATTGATCTAATATCTTTAATCATAATATTGTAAATCTATATATACAACCAACTTCATTCCATTAGATTTATTTACAATGTATTTGTGTCAAATAAAAAAATTGTTTATTATTTTTTCTTTTATTTGAGCTTAACCTGTTGTTTTGTTAAATAGATGCCTAGGATTGTAGCTCAATTAAATAATTTCTTACCCAAATTATCTGTAGTATACTTTTTATTGACATGAGTAAAATTGTCACCTAGATTACACTTGATAAGTTCCTTACGGTTCATTATAATTTTTTATTATTTCTTAATTATATTATAATTATAATTTCTATTATTTCTTTATTACTTCAGAAGACCCAATGATATAAAAACTGTTAGTACTTACAGTTTGATTTAAGTACTCAATTTAAATATACTCAGTAGTACCGTACTTGGGCTAGTAACATTATACTCTACTTTGTGATCATGTTCTGATTTGTTCACTTAGTGATACATTTTGATTTTACATTATTTTAAAGACTAGCTGTCAGTGTTGTTATTGTTTAGTGATATAGCTATTTGACAATTTGCTCTGCCAGAGATTTGAATCGCATTTTGCATTGGGCACATTTACCTTTTTCCTCACAAGTCAGGTTTTACGTTTATCATTAGTATGACTAAGAAACCTAAACTATTCCTTTATAATAATTGCCCAATAATTTATGGTAGATGAACAAGTCTAGTTTTCAATTATAAATGATTAAATAATCTTTGTTTTATTATGTGAGGATTCATAAACACCAATATTAATTAATAAAAAAAGTACTTTTTATTTATTAAAAAGTTGATACTTTTTATTATTAGCCAGTTAAATTCAGTATTTATTTTTGTTTGCTAGACTAAATATAGTTAAAAGTATAATTTCTTTTGTTGTTTTAATTTAATTTAATATCAGTACTTTATTTACTTTGAGATTGATGAAACTGATATTACGAAAAAAAATGAGAGTATTTATATCGGTTTTCAGGTTATGGCAAACTTAAATTTTCAGCAAGCTCCTAGAAGCCTAGCAAGTGGTGGTGTTGGTGGTCGTGTTGGGTCAGGCTTAGTTGGAGGTGTATCAGGTCATGTGACACCAACATTTGGTGGTGCTCTGTCACCTGGACGGGGCTCCACTGCTATGCCTGGTGGTGCACCACCTACTATGGCATCTAGAGCAACACTATTTGGACAGCGAGCTTTTGCTGACCGAAGAGTACCTATACCAACATCACTATCACAAGCAAATTCAAATTCCATTGTAAGTTATTTTTGAATTTTATCACATTCTAAGTTATAGATGTGTACAAAATATTAAAATGCTAATGGTAAAAAGTCTATTCAAATGATGAATAACAAATAAATTCATTGTTCTATTTGTTATTCAAATTAATAAATAATTTCTTTTATTCGAAGAAAAAACATTCATTGATGTATAAATATATTTTTTTATTTGTTTGTGCCGTCAGCACATTAGATGCACAGCACATCCTTACAGATAGATGTCTATATTTGGATAGATGACGAAAGAGCTGTATTATAATAATGTTTAGAACAGTCAGTCGGAATAATGTACTCGTCTATGTAACACGCAGAAATTAAATAGTAATTCATTGGTGTTAAATCAATGTTCTCCTTTTGATGACACGCTATAATATACACCTGCTCCTCTACTTCACACGTACGCAACATGTTTAATGCATAAAAGTAAAACAAGGAATATTAATTATAATTTATTGAATTTCAATTACCAGATACTTACAGTAAGATATTGAATTATTTCTAAATCATATTTATAGGATAACAAACAAGCAGATTGCGCTCTTTATGGAAAGAGATATACACCAAAGATGGTAATGGTATGTTGCCATTAATAAGACGAGATGGTAATACCTTATGCATAAGTTTACTGGCAATGTTACCCTCCAAACTGGAATAGGACAGTGGCAAGCTTGATGCTATTGTGGCAGGAATAGGTAAAGTGGTGGTACCAGGTGAGACATTATAGAACTATTCTCCAAAGGGCCTAGACAAACAGGGTAAAAAAATAATATTTTTCTTAAAATCACTATAGATTGTGCTATTTTTTTAAAATTAAATTAAATTACCAGTTATATTGGCAAACCTCATTGCTGCTGCTGCTGCCATGAGTAATGGTGGTTAATATAGCACATAGTGTTATAGTGCGCTATGTATACTCAACATGCTATTTAGATTTGCATTCGGTTATCTATATATATAATAAAAACGTAGGAAAGTCAAAACTGTACATTGTATATTTTTTTAAAAGAATACTTGGGGTGTGATCTACAATCGATATAGAAGCCAAATATATAGTTTTTAGAAATTTTGTCTGTTTGTCTCTATGTCCGGGGTAAACTCAAAAAGTACTGCATGGATATACTTCAAACTTTGCATGAATACTACTAACAGGTCGGGTCAACATATAGGCTACATATTATAACGCTATCATCTACAGGAGGAGCTGTGCGGAGTAAACTAAGTCTGCGTGGACAAAGTTGCGGGCAAAAGCTACTATAACATAACGGAACACTATATACCTAACAGCTAGCATAGGCCATAGTTATAACATTATAACCTATAAAGTTACGAATTACGCGATCTAACAAGTAACATGCTAGACTGTAGATGCTAGACATTATAATATATTCTATAACATAGAGAGCTAGAAAAATATAGTTTTTAGTCTATAACGCGCTATCATAAATTAGTTTATTTAAAGTTTGAACAATACTAGCCATAAGTACATGTAATGAATTAATAATTTACAGACACAAAATAACTAGTTTGGGACCACAGTAGATATGAATGAGCACATTCTTTATTCTTTTAAAAATGACTTGTAATAAATTTTACATGCACATTTAGTTACTATTATTATGTTGGAATGGTCAGAGAATAAAGGCTATTTTTATTTATTATTATTATTTATGTAATGAATTTATATAAAACACTGTTTTAAATAATAATTAACTCATATTAAACCCTCTCTTATGCTGTTATTATTCAGACTGGCTCCACATACAGTATGGAAACTGGAAATGTATGAAATTTTTTGTAACACTCAATAGCCTCTTTTAATATACAGGATTACTTTTATAGGTCCAGCCAAATTTTAGAGGCTGTTTAGAATCCATAATATGTTCAATATACATAATAAAAAAAATATTTTAAAAATTCAAAATTTAATTTTTATCCAACACAGAAAAACACAATGCATGGATATAATTTCAATTATGCAAAATTCAAACAAAACTGTTTGTTGGGTTGTTGCATGGTGGGGGACGTGTTTGGTTATAGACCGAAGGGTGCAAGTTTCAAATCTTGAGGTGGGCAAAACTTGTCAGGGATTTTTTCTCGTATCTAGAAAAATCTCAATAACAGTCTGAAGTATGTGTGAACTAAGAGAAAATATGAAGCTGGTTATCATATGATTTAAAAAGTAATAGGTGTTAAAGCTGGCAATAGTAGCAATATTTTTAAATCATCATTTAATAATCATTTTTATATCAATTTGTTTATTTTCATTCACTTTTCAGACTTTTCAGAAAATAAGAGAGTGAAAAAAATGTAGTGACATTTACTGTTTTTTTGTTGGATATGTTTATGGGTATATGATGAGACTAAAAACTTGGGGATGTCACATAGTTTTGTTTTTTGTTACAGCAAAATGTTGTATATTTATAGTAACAAAAATATTGTATTTATGTGATTATCATAACATAAGGCTTTCGTAAATGGTTTAATTTTTTAAATATTTGTATACTATATAATGGTAGAATATGCAGGTAGTATTAAATTGTAAACTTGAAACAAGTGTAATACCATATCCTTGTAAATAAAATATTCATTAATGTCTTAGTATATATTTATTTTTATTTATGAGTTAAGATTTGTTTGTAATGGATAAAGCCAAATAGTACTTGACCAATTTTAAAAATAAAGTTAGTATAACTAAAGAACATAGGCTATTTTACTAATAATGGATGAATATTGAGAATAGCCACACAAGACACAGTGGCCACTTTTCAACTAAGTGTTGGATACAGTTTGAAATATTTGCTAAATTTGTGAAATTATAAGATTGATAGTTATATACAAGAATTTTAAAATACCGTAATATTTTTATATATAGAATAATTAATTTTTTTTGCTAATGTCACTGGCTTATCCCACTTTTGTCTGGACAGATTTTTTGTACACAGTGAATTTTTATACACTTAACCCTTTGGCCCACCTATTTAAGATGCCAATGGTGTGGTATAAGTAAAACTATTACATGTATAAACTTTTATACCACTCACTCCTTGGTGCCCATCTTTTGCTACCTAGCTGCGAATAATCTTAAATGGGTGTATAACAGTTGTTAATTTTTATTTTCAGTCAAGTATGGGAAATATATCAAGGTTTAATACTAGCAACAACTTTCATTCTGTGTTCGGAGAAGGCGGGGATACATCTACACCTCCCTTATTGGACCTGAGTGAGTTTCCGTCGTTGACGGCCCGGGGCGCTGGTGACCAGGCACCAACCGCCGCGCCACCACCTCCCGGCTCTAAACCCTACGGTAAGCAAGTTAAACAGTTATTATTAGATACCACGGATATTCAGTTTTTATTTGGTTTATTCAGCCACTTTCTTTGGTATTCACTTTTATTGACTGTAGGGACATAGTAATGTTTAAGGTGTGAAGTTAGTTAGCGTGTACAGCCAGGCAGTCAGTTGCAGTCAGTTGTTTGTAACACCGAACCGTAGACACACATAGAGTGATGTATATTATATACCTTCTGTGAAGTAATTTCTTTTATTTCCTTATCATCTCAGTCAATAACTCTGAACATTAATTACATAAGTAGTGATATCCCCGGAGTTGGATATCACCTACATGGCGAAATATTGCTACCACTACTCGCCTAATATCAAGTAAAAACATATTATTATAAAAATAATACCAATACCATTTTACCAAGAACCGTTGCAATTAAAACTTCAAGCTATCTTGGTTATCTATATTTACTTATAATATAAAAAAACTGACCAAGTGTGAGTTGAACTCGCACACAAAGGATTGCACACCATCACTTATAAAAATGGCAAAAATCATGTTTTTTGTATGGGAGCGCCCCTTAAATATTTATTTCATTTTAATTTATTTATTTTTAAAGTGGATATAGAACTAAATATTTTTTAAATATTTTGAGTCTATACCAGCTGCTGTTATTTAGAAAAGAGATTGTTTGTTCTGTTATAGCGGTAACAGAGATACATCATCTGGGAAAATTTCAATTGTCTATCTATCACAGTTCATGAGATATAACCTGGTGTCAAATGAACAGACAAGACAGAGGGATAAATGGACAGTGGAGTTAGTAATAGGATCCTGTTTTACCTTTGGGAACCCTAAAAATTGTATTTAAATATTAAAATTATTTAACACACAAAAATATTTTTTTGTGTGTTCTCAAATTTGACAGCAGCTGAAACAATGTAATAAAGTTTTAGATTCCTGGGTGATTATAAAATGCCTCAAAAATGGTCAGTTATTGTATGAAATTTAGTTTCGTATTCTTGTTGTTCATTTTTCGTGCTAGCCTGTCAGCCCACAAATGATAACCTGCAATAAAGAAATCCATTCCAAAAGATCAGTCCTAACATTTTGACCATAATGTTTATTTATATTGTCAGTGGGTATGGTTAAGCAGCCAACGTCAGAGCAGTCGGAGTTCACGATGTCGTCGGAGGACTTCCCCGCGCTGCCGGGCACGTCGACGGGCGCGGCGCAGCACGCGGCGCCCGCGCCGCCCGCGCCAGACTACAACCACACGCCAGACAAGCCGCCGCGCAAGGGCATACAGACCTCGCCAGACGGTCAGTCACCTGCACACTACACAACACATATACACACACTCGCGCCGCCCGCGCCAGACAACAACCACACGCCAGACAAGCCGCCGCGCAAGGGCATACAGACCTCGCCAGACGGTCAGTCACCTGCACACTACACAACACATATACACACACTCGCGCCGCCCGCGCCAGACAACAACCACACGCCAGACAAGCCGCCGCGCAAGGGCATACAGACCTCGCCAGACGGTCAGTCACCTGCACACTACACAACACATATACACACACTCGCGCCGCCCGCGCCAGACAACAACCACACGCCAGACAAGCCGCCGCGCAAGGGCATACAGACCTCGCCAGACGGTCAGTCACCTGCACACTACACAACACATATACACACACTCGCGCCGCCCGCACCAGACAACAACCACACGCCAGACAAGCCGCCGCGCAAGGGCATACAGACCTCGCCAGACGGTCAGTCACCTGCACACTACACAACACATATACACACACTCGCGCCGCCCGCGCCAGACAACAACCACACGCCAGACAAGCCGCCGCGCAAGGGCATACAGACCTCGCCAGACGGTCAGTCACCTGCACACTACACAACACATATACACACACTCGCGCCGCCCGCACCAGACAACAACCACACGCCAGACAAGCCGCCGCGCAAGGGCATACAGACCTCGCCAGACGGTCAGTCACCTGCACACTACACAACACATATACACACACTCGCGCCGCCCGCGCCAGACAACAACCACACGCCAGACAAGCCGCCGCGCAAGGGCATACAGACCTCGCCAGACGGTCAGTCACCTGCACACTACACAATACACACACACACACACACAGAGAGAGAGAGACACACACACACACACACCACACACATACACAAATAAACAAACAAATAAACACACACACACACACACACACACACACACACGTACATACACATAATAGTCAAAATATAGCACTCTGTCGATTCGCGTCAACTTTTGTCAACAACAAAACACAACATTCTGCACAAAATAAAACACACGCCTTCGCACACACATGTAGCAGGGAATACAACACTCAGTTGATTTGAATCTAATATGCATATGGATATATATCATTCTCTCCACAGTAACATTTAAACACAAATACAAACGAATGCACACACAAACGCACACATACACAAATACAAACTTTCACATATGTGCGGGAATACAGTACTTATATAATATTCAACATGATAATGCATGTTTAAACTACTAATAACATATAGCAGTTAATACATACCTACTACTACCACACACATAGATAAATATCACTGGACAAATTACACAAATTGACAAACCCGTAAGTACGAAGTAAGCAAATCATTTACTTGTGATGTGGGTATTAGTCAATACATAGAAATACTAATGCAGTGTTACTCACAATATCAAGTTAATTATACACACAGATTTTACTAGTTTATGCATTGTGTAAAAAAAACTGTCCAATCGTCAAAGGCATTATTTGGTAGCTTAATACAATATCTGTGTCATTAATTTATGAATATTGATTGATATATTTTCAAAATGTTTGCTTGATTTAAGGGGACGTTGCTCAATTTTAGTACTAAAATGAGAAATTAAATTACAATTTTTTTTTATTTTTGTAATAAGAATTATTTTATTATTTTTATAATGTCATTGACCTACCTATTTTGCCCGTGTTGGTTCTGGCTCCTTTGAAGAATAGATCAACTGCCGTTCTGCCAGGCAGGTCATAAAAGGCGACCGATTTGCTATGGGCGTCACTACCATCGTGGCTACTAGGTGATAGAGTTCTGCATTGTCTCGCCCGGGTCTGGTACCACCGCCTTACCTATTCCTGTCGCGATAGCGTCAGTGCTTGTCGCTGTCGTGTTCCAGTTTGGAGGGTAAGGTAGCCGGTAAACTTATGCATGTGGCATTAGATCTCGCCACAAGATAGCACCGCACCATTAACATCTTTGGTGTCTATAGGCGATGGTTGACTCTTTCCATCAGGAGACCCATCTGCTTGTTTGCAATCTTATGATATAAAAAAAAAAACCTATGTAACTTTTTCGGATCGGACAGGGTTTTCTTTACACAATGTATAAACACGTTGAATTTCAAAAAATGTGTAAAGTATACAAAGATTAAAGTAGGTAGGACTACATTTAAAGGAGATCTTCGTTCTGATTGTGAGAATTGTTATTTTCACATTTTTCTACACTTGTTTTGTTTAGCTTTTCTTAATTTTTGATTAAAAAGTTTCTTTCACTGAATGCAATTGTTACAATAATAAATTATTGTTTTTTTTTTAATTTTTTTTTTTGCTTATTTATATATAGCACAAAGTGTGTTAGTAACATGTTAAATGCATGACATAGATGTTTGTGTTCTAAGTAAAATTATATATATTATCTCTAAAAGCTTCGAATTTATTATTGACGAAGGTATACAATTATTAAGAAATAAATCTTAAATTTGGAATGAGCTTAAATATCGAAGCAGAGAAAAATATATTTCTATTTGGTAAAAAAGGTGAAGTCATGCCTAAGGGATAATCCCCTTAATTAATGTAATGACTGACCTTACAGCAGTATTTTTTTTTATATATAGGAAAAACGGACAAGAGGTCTCACCTGATTGTAAGTGATCACCACCACCCATGGACAACTACACTATCAGAAGACTTGCAGTTGCAATGCCGACCTTTTAAGAAAGAGTAGATTTTATTGTTGAAAGTCCCTTAGTCGTATTCGTTCGTAAAAACACCTGCCGGTAATTGGTTCCACAGTGGAGTAGGGCGGGGAAAAATTGTTTGAGTGTTAAAATGTTAAAAAATGAAAAAGTATTTATGTGTTACAGTATTTTTTTATTATAATTTATTTTAAAAGGCAATGAAAATGTGTTCATTTCAAAGTCAAAGTTCAGTAAAGCATTTAAAACATCTGCAACAAGAAATGTACCTGCTGCTTGTATTAAAATATTAAACATATGCTAGTAACTGCACAGAAATATTGTTTATTACCAGTACCCTACGAACTTTCTATAAAGGACATACAGACAAACAATTATTTTTATATATATAGATCAGATCTAACATGTGTATTTTTTACTTTAAACTAAACTTCCAAATGAACGAATTATAGAACAATTATTAATTGTTAATCAGAAGATAGTGTTTCAGAATGTTTTATAGCCGTAGTAACAACTTCATTCAGGGATTTTCACTATCTAATTAAAAGGAAGTCTTTAGCTTAAATCAGTAATGTCATAAGCTTTCTTTTATGCAGCACAAAAATATATCTTTAAAACATAATTAAAAGAAAGATGATAAATTGATAACAACTATAATAATGTTCGCAACCTACAATTTACTTTAAAAAGGATAAAAAAAAACTTGATTTCTTCTAGTCTAATAAAAAAATGATCAATAAACCAGTTACAAAGATTTCAATATTTAGCTACAACGAAAGTTATCATGATGTATTGGCATTTTGCAGATTAAGTAATAAAGATCTAGAATGTTTTTGTAGTGTGTGTTGCATAAAAGTTGGCCTTTGATACCGATTAAAAATGTTTTCAAATATTTACATCTGAAGTTTGACTTAACAATAACATTTTGGTATTTTTTTTGGTTTCTCTAATTCTCCATTATAGTTATTTATTAGACAATTAGACAGTCAGCTTATTCGCCTCCTAAATGTTATTAGGTTTTAGTATAAGTGCATGTTCATGTTAGTACATACAAAAATTAATATCTCATTTGTAATGACATGCATTTCTTTTGTCCCAAAAGTTGTCAGTCAAGGAGCACATACGGAATTCTATGGTGTGTATTACTAAATTGTATAGGTTTAAAAAATATGTTCCCGTGCATTTATCACAGTCATAAAAATCTTTTTTTTTTAATTTTAATCAGAAGAGTAATTTCCAACATTTCTTTTCTCAATTGTGAATTCTAATACAAATAAATGATTTCACAATAAGTAAAAAAAAGTGTAGTAAAAATAAATTGTTATACAAAACTAGTAATCTTAACAATTCTTTTTAGTTTGTCAAAATAAATATGGGCGGAATTCTTGTAAATTTAAAAATAAGGGAAAATAATATTTTTTTTACTTTCCCTTAGGCAAATAAGACAATTTTAATTAGATTTTCAGGAATCTATGATTAGTCATATTATCCTATCAATTAGACTATACTTTGTATACTAGTGGTTAAGAATGAAGAAAATCTTGACATAAAAGTTTTTTGTTGTCTTTAATTACTAATAATGTATCATTGATCTGCAGTCAAAAGTTTTTATAAATGCTTCTAGTATATTTAATGGTTATTTATAGCACTGTGTGATCTAAACCTGCATTTCAGCCTCGTTTTTCAGTGACCTATGCCGTATTTACACCATAAAGCGTGGCTAAAGTGCAGGTTTATGTCACACGAGCAATAAAATAGTATACGATACATCTGACTGAAATAGTATATTATCACAGCGCTGATCAGCCTCGCGTTGCATAATAGACAACTTAAGGGCCCACATATTGTGATGTACTGTTTCAACAAAATTGTCTGACATTGCGACTTGAACGCCATGTTGGTTCGGCCTGCCTTTGAATAATAGAACATCTGCCAATTTTTTAGGCAGTCCGTAGATGATGAAGGATTGACTATACCGTATAAGTGTCACTAACATTGTGATTACTGTATGGCAGAGTTCTACAACATTTTCTCCTGGTTTGGTACTACTACCTTATATTATTCCTGCCGAAATAGCGTCAGTGTTTGACTGGTCTGTCAGTGTTTGGCTGTCGTGTTCCGATTTAAAGGATAATGTAGCCGATAAACTAATGCATGTGGCATTATGATCCTGTCACCTCAATAGTTTGTTGGAATCTCATTTCCAATTTTCCTATGATATCTTAGTTCCTGATACACAGACTAATTGATGGACAAAGTACACATCTCCGCGGAAATTCCCTTACGAGGTAGGCGGAGACAGCGCCATATATCACGATCCTTGCCGATTTGTCTTGCTTTCTCCTCATTTATTACTCTCTTCATACAAGCACATCGGTTGCGAAGACCCTTGACACCTTCTTCGGACAGTGCCCGATGCTGTGTCAATCTTGGTTTTCCCCGGTACTTACATTCTTCTATGTAAGGATTATTTCAACAACAACAACAACATATCTTCACGCCAAATCCCTTACGGGGTAGGCTGAGAGAATTGAGTGCCATGTGACATGGTTCAGACAGATTTATTATTAGATGGATTATTTCAATTATCAGATTTTTTCCTACTCTTTTATATCGTAATCCAGCTCAATTTAAAACCCTAAATAAATTAGTCTGCTTGTGCTATAATCTTCTAGCAGTTTAGTAAATGTATCAGATGTAAGCTGCCATATAATATGGATATAGAATTTATGCCCAATAAGTTACTATCATGCTGCAATAATATCTTGTGAGGTTATTTGTATCTTTTTAAAAATTTGTTGACGTTATGCTGTACATTATTAAATATAGTTTCTGTTATTGCAGGTAAAGTAACAAACATACCAGAGACGATGATACCTAATCAATTTGGAATAGTCGGCTTGCTTACGTTTATACGTGCAGCCGAGTCAGACCCTAGTTTGGTATCATTAGCACTTGGACAAGACTTAACAGCACTCGGACTGAATTTAAATTCACCAGACAACCTATATCTCACCTTCGCCGGACCATGGGCGGATACGCCGTGTAGGTGAGTACATTTTTAACCGTTCTTTAATCTTTTTATAGATCTTCAAGAGAAGAGTAAACAAATAGCTTCTAGGGAAGTGCATTCCATGTTGGGCCGCCGCATCTTAGCTTACCATCAGGCGACATCGTGGTCAAGCGCTTCCCTATTGGTACTTAAAAAAAAAAGATATTGACTACACACCATAGGCTGCTTTGCGATCAATTTTTTTTTTTGTTAAATCTAAGGAAACAACATATTTTCCTGAAATAAAATGTAGAATTGACCCTTTTAAATAATAGATATTTTTTTCAAAGTCAAACTCAAATGAATTATTAAAATGTAGAATTGACCCTTTTTCTTTCTGCCAGTCACTTTTCTGTTGCTCACACTGTGATGATGATACTAGATGGTAGAGTTCTGCAACATCTTACCGGTTCTGGTATCATCGTCTTTTCAGCTATTTCTGCCAATAGTGTCAGTTCTTGATACTGTAAGGTAGCCGGGGTAAGTTTACGATTGTTGCATTACATCACATATGGATGGCAACGCACCATTGTGCACGCATCCCTGGTGTGTAAAGGCGATGGTTATTTCTTTCCAACAGAAAATCAAATCAAAGTCTATTAAATCCTTAATTTTCCGAACACAGTGTTAAATTCCACAGAGAAATAATAAAACTAGCGGTCGCCTGTAACCGAAATTCGACCATATTTAAAGACTAAACAATAAAATTTCTTTTGATGTTACGATAAGACTTTCGCAATAAAGAAAATAATACCTATAGATTTGTGTTTATTCCTGTACATCACATAAATGTAGTGTGTGTAATATTTCGACACCAACAATTTATACTACGCTAACTCGAATTTTAGGTAAATTCGTTTTTTTATGCCAAGTTGCTTAAAATGTGGTTTTTTATATGTAATAAAAAAATTGTGATGAAATATACAAAAATAACGAAGTTACAAATCTTATACAACGCTAAGTAAAGGTGCTTTTTGAAATCACTCGATTTAAATTACGCCAACTATTATTGGCGGAGTATGCGCGGGGAGGGGACGCACCGCTTGTTTGCTTACATTAATCTAACGACACCTGTCGCTGTGTTACATGAGATTCCGCTGTTTTAAAAATTTTATCAGTAAATCATAATTAACAGCGTCATTTTTGCAGGTTATTTAAAATATTGTTAGTGTTATTTTATTATTACCAAAATGTCACGAAAACGAGCTAAATATTTAAAATAACACTTCTTTAACACTATGACCTCCCGTAATACACTACACTAACATTACTTAGACGTGTGTAATAGGTAAAATTTTAATGAGAAATTACGTGTATATATGGTTAAGTAGCTCTAAATCAAAAAATATAAATAATTAAGGAAAAATAACTATAGGAAAACACAATGAATAAATTAACTATAAAGGGTACCAAATTTCAAAAAAGTATCTCAATTAATATATAAGTTACCACGTTTTTTCCTTTATAAGCCTCTACTGTAAAGTACACTTTTATGAGTTAGCTTAGTATAAATTGCTGGTGTCGATTTAATATCTGGTTGACCGAGCTTTGCTCCGTTTTTCACATATTTTTGAAACCGATCTTTTCTCGGACCTTGAAACTTGATAAATCGATTCCTATAGAATATTTTTTTTCTGTACCTGGTTGACCGAGCTTTGCTCGGTTTTTCACATACCCATATCTTGGGAACCGAGCCTTTCCTGGACCTGGAACCTTGATAAATCGATTCCTTGACTCGAAAAACCCCTAATTTGTGATTTTCATGAAAATCGTTGGAGCCGATTCCGAGATTCCAATTATATATATATATATATATATATATATATATATATATATATATATATATATATATGTATATATATATATATGTATACAAAAATTGCTAGTTTAAGGTATTATTATTATATTTTATTATTTTATATAAGGTATTATTATTATATTTTTATTATTATTATATTGTAAGTATATTAGGTAATTAGATTTTAATTAATTTAACTTATTTCTCTAATGCATATTATTTAAAAATATTAGGTTTCTGCAGTCCTCTGTAATGTAAACTTTAACTGTGACAAATTTCATACTCCATCGTTTGCGCAATTGTCTGAAAAAAGGGGTCTAAAGTTTTTCATTCACATATTAATATGTAGATTTAAAATCTACATTTAAATTTTCAAATGGCTTAGACCGGGATCCCAGGAACAAATTTTTTTTTTATTAATAACAAGCTGAATTTTTGTGAACAGCTTCGTTTTGACGAGACAACCATCTTTTCTATCTTCGAAAAATCTCTAATTGGGTAGATAATAAAGTTATGGGGCTTTGACAATTTTGATTCGGTGAAGGAAAAATATTTATTAATAACAATAATTATTTTTTTACTTTAGTTGCTTAATTATATTATGAAAAACACGATGACACTTTTGTCCTACACATTCGATGGTTTTTCTGGCAAGTCAAAAGAGACTCAAAAGTTTCGGAATTATGAGATGTTTAAATTGATATTAATTTAATAACAACCTAATTTTCTCACAACAGCTTGTTAATTATTATTGTTATTCAAGGGTAACATTGTCCTACACGTAAAGTAGAAAGTTTTCCACCAATCTAGTTTTATTTTTCATATACCTTTATTAGTATAGTTACCCGATTCGAGATTTTTCGAAGATGGAAAAGATGGTTATATATATATGACTTGCAATTTTAAATGTTAGCTATGAATTTATAGTCGAATATTCTAATGACCTTATAAAACTTTGCGAACCTTCGTCGGTATAGCGGAGCAATAGTCGAAAGTAAACCATAATATTGTTACGTACTCCAGGTTGCCCTATACCACAAAGTTCATTATGGTATAGCTATTCCGATACCGGCCAACTATTTGTTTATTAACAGGAGTAGCTATCTCTTTCTTTTATTTCTAGATCCCTCCAGCGTTCTAACTCTTCACGTTTCTAGATTATTCGTAACAATATACAGAACTAAGGTTGATAATTAAGATACTTTTATGATGTTGCGATATTTTTTGTGTTTCTGTTTATATTATTTTCAAGTAATTTTCTTATGCTGAGTTTGTAGGCAATGCTGAATCTTGTTATTTTTGATTGGAGATTATTATGATTTATTATAAGGATGACAGAAATAACCAGACAATTCACCTGATGGAAATTACCACTCTGAACAGACATCTGCTACAGCTAAGATGAAAATTGTTACAGATGTATTGTATAAAATGTGTAAATATTGCACAAAGTTACAATATACAGTGTTCAAGTAACTATTCAGGTGCAATGTCGTAGAAATTCACCATTAGAGATCGCGTCTCAACTGTGCGAAATTCTAGGTACTTTTTGCTCAGCAATGCTCCTTTGTAGGACTTATTATTAGCAGTGGAGTTTCGAACGGACACAACTTAGGGCTCTTACACATTAACACGGTGCGACTTAGGGCTAGACTTAAACATTAATAAGATAGACGTCGCGTACTACGACGTGGCATCTTTTCACGATACGCCGTCGAATCGTGGAAATCTACAATGCAATGTGCCAATCACAATGTGCCACAACATACTATTGAATGTATCCATTTTCCATCCAACAGTGGTACTATATGAAATCGTGCCCATAGGTAGTGGCACGTGTCGTATCGTGAATTCTTTACCTTGCTCTTTGTAGATTTTTACGATATAACGTGGCATCGTGGAGCGTTGTCGCGTAGACGACGTCGCATCGTGTTTATGTGTACGAGCCTTTAGGTGATCCTTTTGTTCGAGCAAGAGGGCTTCTGGTAAAAAAGGCTAGATCCTCATGCATTTATATTGCTATTGTTTCGTCAACAAAGCAACCGTAAAAAGATAACCCATAATGTATTAATTTGCAGGCCGCAAGACATGGATTATCACGTACCTCCAGAATATCTAATAAATGGATCAATTAGAGAAAAACTGGCACCTCTAAGGTTAAGTCGATATAAAGAAGATCTATTATTTTATTTATTTTACTGCTTCGTGGGTGATGTTCTACAGATAGCAGCGGCGGCGGAATTGTAAGTCAAGAATATATTACATTATACATATCAATTTAGACATTACTTGCATATGACCCCCCCATGTTGGTCCCGGGCTCATTTGAACAGTAGTCCAACTGCTGTTCTGCCAGGCAGGTCGTAAAAGGCAACAGATTGGCTATGCGAGTCACTACCATCGTGACTACTACGTGGTAGAGTTCTGCATTTTCTAACCCGGGTCTGGTACCACCGCCGTACATATTCCTGCCGTAATAGCGTCAGTGCTTGTCACTGTCACTGTTTCGGGATAAAGACTGTCCTATGTCCTTTCTCGGGTCTCAAACTATTTTGGCACCAAATTTCATATTAATCAGTTCAGTGGTTTAGGTCTAAAGAAGAGACAGACAGACAGAGTTAATTTCGCAGTTATAATATTAAAAAATTATCTATCAACTAATCGCAGTAAGATCCCGTTGATTTTTATTGATTCATTTATAATATTAGTATAGATTTGATCAAGTAGGCTCTGTATAAATTACAGCAGGCATCGCAGTGTTATCCTGAAGGTTCTTCTTTTTACTATAGTCATCAATTTGCGTTTTAGCCTTTTCTTATCAATGTGTAATCTTATCCTTGCAATGTATGAATAATTAGAATTTCAATGTAATTTATATATTTGTGTTTGTCTTTATGCTTGTGCACGATGCCTTCCACTTTCCTTTCCCAGCTTCACTTTCTGGGTTAGCTGGAAGAAATCTCTGTCGTTAGGGATAAGCTCACCTTTTGTGCATTATTTTAAGTATCGTTTAATTTTTTTTGTCATTATATAAGTGTACAATAAAGTATTAAATAAATAAATAAGATTTTATTTCTAGATATAACCGCGAATGGCGGTATCATATGGAGGAAAAAGTGTGGATCTCTCAAGCGCCCGGTATGCCAATGGTTGAGAAGACATCAACATACGAGCGCGGCACTTACTACTTCTTCGATGCGCATAATTGGCGAAAGGTAAATATTACTAGCAGGGCTTGAGAACCGGTTTAAAAATACCGGTTAATAGACGTATTTACGGTTTTTTATTTTTTTATATCAAGATAGTAAACAAGCAGATGGTTCTCCTGACAGAAAGAGTCAATCGCCTAAAGACACCAAAGATGTTAATGGTGCGTTGCTATCTTGTGGCGAGGTCTAATGCCACATGCATAATTTTACCGGCTACCTTGGCCTTTAAACCGGAACACGACTGTGACAAGCACTGACGCTATTGCGGCAGGAATAGGTAAGGCAGTGGTGCCAGACCTGGGCAGACTATGCAGACTATGCAGAATTCTATCACCTAGTAGTGATGGTAGTAACTCGCATAGCCAATCGGTCGCCTTTTACGACCTGTCTAGCAGAACGGCAATTGGCCTATTCTTCAAAGGAGCACGGGACCAACCGTGGAATTGTACGTCACACACGGTGTAATCTAAAATTGGGAGTGGTGAACATCAAAAAAGATATTTTTGAAAAAAGAGATAAAGTGGTTTATTCATTTAAAATATTGCTCCATAAGTAAACCACTGTTTTTGAGGTTAAGGTAGTGCCAAATCTTTACAAAATGCTCCTTAAATTAACCCATTAACAAGCCTTGATTTAAAGATGATATTTTTATTAAGAAAATTTGTCATTTCCCTTGAACGGTAGATAAAGTTTACCATTTGTCCAAGAACCCCACATTGGTCCGGGCTCCTTTTGAGGAATAGACCATTTGTCATTTTGTCAAGCTGTTTGTATGAGGTAAATGATGTCACTACCATTTTGACTACATGATTTTGATGACATTTGGTATCACTGCTTTACCTATTCCTGCTGCGTCAATGCTTGTTTCTGTTGTATTCTGGTTTGAAGTTAGGGTAGCCGGTGAACTAATGCATGTGGTATTTATTGCGGGACACACAGATAGTAACATATTTTGTGTCTATAAGCGATGGTTGTCTTTATCCATCAGGAGAAAAATTTGCATATAAAATAAAAAAAATGTTGATTGGTGAAATGAGTGTTTATCACTCCATTAGTCAAGATTAATGATCTTGTTTATGGTTATTGAGTACAACTGCTTTACATGCTTTCCGAGGAAGGTAGTGTTTAGCAAAACAGCAATAGACTGGACTGCTATTGAGATTTTTCTACATAGGAAAGATTTTATATTATTTTTTGATTCGAGAACTGAAATCGGGAGCTCTATAATTCTGGATACCAATCTAGTAGTTAGTTTGTTTGACACAACATATTAATTAGTTGTAAATAGGGATCTGCAAATTTTCAAAAATATTGATACTTGATACCCAAGTATTGTAACAAAAGTATTGATATGGATAATAGTGTATTAAAAGTAACAATACGCATAATAGTATCATATCAAAAGTATTGATACAGATAATAGTATGGTAATAAAAGTATCGATAAAGATAATAGTATTGTATCAAAAGTATTGATACAGATAATAGTATGGTAATAAAAGTATCGATAAAGATAATAGTATTGTATCAAAGTATTGATACAGATAATAGTATGGTAATAAAAGTATCGATAAAGATAATAGTATTGTATCAAAAGTATTGATACAGATAATAGTATGGTAATAAAAGTATCGATAAAGATAATAGTATTGTATCAAAAGTATTGATACAGATAATAGTATGGTAATAAAAGTATCGATAAAGATAATAGTATTGTATCAAAAGTATTGATACAAATAATAGTATGGTAATAAAAGTATCGATAAAGATAATAGTATTGTATCAAAAGTATTGATACAGATAATAGTATGGTAATAAAAGTATCGATAAAGATAATAGTATTGTATCAAAAGTATTGATACAGATAATAGTATGGTAATAAAAGTATCGATAAAAATAATAGTATTGTATCAAAGGTATTGATGCGCATAATAGTATCATATCAAAAGTATTGATACAGTTAATAGTATTGTATCAAAAGTATCAATATAGATAAAAAAAATTATTCCCGAAGTGCTGTATTAATTATGAGGATACCGTTTTTGCCACTCTGTGTAAGACGGTTGCACGGATCACATAGCCCATAGACGCCTAATATTTAATTTTCTGTGTTGAATGCATTCTGGCAACTAGCTGAGGTAGGATGAAGTGGGGTTGCAACGCCGTGATTGGCTGACTCAAGGCCACAGTGGAAGAGTACAGTATAGTACAGAGTAAAGTAGAGTACAGAGGATATTGACGCATGGACATTTGAATCGGAGCTATAAGTGAGATGTGTTGAAAGAAGCCATTTGGCTGTTATTAGGCGTCTATGGGCCGTGTGGTCGGTGTTCGGTGGTTAGAGCCACAGTATACTGGAGACTAACAGAAGTCAATCTACATACAAGCAATATTCGGTCAACGCACACATAGACACCTCTCACGGACGCGATATTTCGGAGTGGTTCGGTCCAGTTTGTTCTGCATCAATCCGAGATATCACATCCGTGAGAGGTGTCTATGTGTGCTATGCTCGAATATTGTATGGAACGTTGAGTTCTGTTAGTGTCCAGTATTGTGTTAGAGGTGTGGTGTAAAGGTGTGGTGTGTGGCGGTGCAGGTGGCGAAGGAGTTCCACCTGGACTACAGCAAGCTGGAGGGGCGGCCGCAGCTGCCGCCGCACGTGCTCACGTAGCGCGCCGCCGCCGCCACCGCGCCGACACACACGTAGTTTTGTTATATAAAAAGTACAACGTTACACTACTGCTTTCATTTGTGACCCCCCCACCCCCATCCTTCCTTCACCAGTTATACACTAACGGCTATTTACCAGGACGCCATGGCGGTGCAACCAGTCGCCACTACCTACAAAATGTATACAGCTCTATAGAGTTAGGTGCCCCATAGACCTACAATAATATTGCGCAATACTTTTACTGTGCATAATATTGAATACCCCCTTTGATTCCAAGTGTTCAATAAATTCACTCAATAAAATTGACAAACCAGTCTGATTAATATTTTCGTGCCAGCAACATATCCGACGACGAAGTTTTGGCAGCGACCATGCTGGTGATTTTATTAATCTCTAAACAATTCTATACACTCAAGCAAAAACTCCAGTTCTTTACCTTTTATAGCATTCTTTTTTTTTGGTGCCCATTTGATCCGCAATCAATTTGGCAGCGCGACCAGCTCGGACGCGTGCTTTTTCCCCGTGTTGGTCCCGGGCTCCTTAGAAGAATAGGCCAACTGCCGTTCTGCCAGGCAGGTCGTAAAAGGCGACTGAGTGGCTATGCGCGTCACTACCATCGTGACTACTAGGTGGTAGATTTCTGCATCGACTCGGCCGGGTCTGGTACCACCGCCTTACCTATTCCTGCCGCAATAGCGTCAGTGCTGGTCACTATCGTGTTCCGATTTGGAAGGTAAGGCAGCCGGTAAAGTTATGCGTGTGTCATTAGACCTCGCCACAAGATAGCAACGCACAATTAACATCTTTGGTGTCTATAGGCGATGGTTGACTCTTTCCATCAGGAGACCCATCTACTTGTTTGCTGTCGTATATAAAAAAAAACAATGTTACTGATCTCGCCGTCACTAATTACTGTAGCACTGTATGGTGTCGTACTCACTCGACCGCTACTGGCAGCCAGCTTATCATAATATTTTCCATCGTGTTGGCCCAGGCTCCTTTGAATAACAGGCCAAATGCCGTTCTGCCTGGCGGGTCGTAAAAAGCGACCGATTGACTATGCACGTCACTACCATCGTGGCTACTATGTGGTAAAGTTCTGCATTATCTCGCCCAGGTCTAGTACCACCACTTTACCTATTCCTGCCGCAATAGCGTCAGTGCTTGTCACTCGTATTCCGAGTTGGAGTGTAAGGAAGCCGGTAAACTTATGCCCGTGGCATTTGATCTCGCCACAACATACCATCTTATCAATAACTTCTTTGGGTGTCTATAGGCGATTGTTTCTCTTTCCATCAGAAGAGTCATCTGCTTGTTTGCTACCTTATGATATATAAAAACTCGACAACAATACGATTCTTTAATACATAAATAATAACATAACGAGCGAGATTTACAGTAATCACATATTCACGGGACAAATTACACTGACTGATCTAACCCCAAAGTAAGCAAATTATTTGCTTGTGTTATGGATGTTAGTCAACGATACTAATACATATATACATACTAGAATATATTAATAAACACCCAAACCCGGAAATACAAACATTTATGCTCATCACACAAATGCTTGTCCCCGTGGGGGATCGAACCCGAGCCCCGTCGATTGCGTAGTCAGGGTCGCTAACCACTCGACCAACGGGGCGGTCAATATGCGTAACATCTAACGCATACGTGATTAAGTTGGTACAATATGATAGATAAGGCGGACTCTGCGACAGCGCGCGCTTATAGGTCAGTTAGAATAGCGCGCATTCGTTGGTCAATTCAAATAACGCGCCTTTGCTCGACTTCTTGTTGTGGCGTAGTGGTGGCGTATTCTTACAATTACGAACCATAAGTACGTGAAATTAATTTATACACACAAGTCAGTACCCCCTGATTTTGTAAAGATATTAAATAAATACAATCTATTTAAAATTAGTAAGTCTTTATTACTGACTGAAAATAGTGTACATATCACTGGAAATCATTAATTCGGTTTAATAGGTACACAACATGGCTACTCAAGATACAGTCAACTAAGCTCCAGTTAAGACGGAGCTTAAATGAAATGTTTCTTGAAAATGTTAGTCAAGTATCAAGATAATTTTATTTAGTGATCACTGGAAGTGCTTAAATATATACAAAACATTATAAAATATCAAATCTCAATCTAAATCTTCTGTACTCGCCGAGGGAGCTGGTTTCTGTTGCTCGCTATTTGGGTTTTCTTTCATAGTGGGTTCATCGTCATTTTTGCCAGGCACCCATAGGCCAGAATCCACACATCTCTTCATGTAATAGACGGCTTCTTGCTCGGGCATTTTGGCTATTGTTGCTTGGAGCATTGGGACATCTTGAGCGTCAAAGCACTTTTTCAGTTCCTGAAATAAATTAAGAGTTATAGCAATATTTATTTCTATAAATTACTGTAATTATTTCTAAGTCATGGCAGTACACTTCTTATGTTCCAGCTAGCCGGGTTCCAAAGTGGACTAGAGACCCTTATAGTTTCACCATGTCTGTCATTCTGCAGTCTAAGCTCAGACATTCTTAATACTAATTACAGCTTTCTAGTGAAAGCTGTAATTTGGCATGGATATAAAATTATTCACAATGAGTAAAGAAACGGTTTATCTGTTGTACAGGTGCATTAATGACAATGGCCCCTGTCAACTATAAAAATGCTGCTGATGTATCTGCAGTCTGCACAGTATACAAATACTCGACATAACTCATGGAAAGCATTACCGGGGGAAGGTAGCTCTGTAGCCAGGTTTTGCGTGTACTATTGGTTCGTCAGTTGTCATTTGCTTGGCACACTGAGTTATGATAGGGACCTTTTTGTACCCATGCCATGCCATGAGCTGTATTTTTGTAATACTATTGTACTCACATCAGGCAATTCTTCGTACACTTCCACTGGATCGAGACCACCAGGGCCCAGTCTTGCTTTTCTCTCCTCTTCTTCCTGCTCACGAATAGCCTCTTGTATTTTCTCAGCTGCACGTTTCTTGATTCTCACCTTGAATTGCTCCAGTTCATCATCAAAGGAGTCTTTGTATGTTTTTTCGGCCACTTGAATTCTATTGAACGAACAAAAAAAATAAAACTGTATGTTCAGGACACAAGTAATAACAGTGAATTTAGATGCAAGATTGTAATTATCTCAAACACAAGAAAAAAAAACAAAAGAAAAAAGAAAAGAAAAGATTCATAAGGACAATTTAAAATCATAGTCTAAGGGTTTTTCAAGAGAAAAATTCAATAAATATCTTAAATTTCCCCATTGTTGGTCCCGGTCTCGTTTGAAGAATAGGCCAACTGCGTTCTGCTAGGCAGGTCGTAAAAGGCTACCACCGATTTGCTATGCGAGTCTCTACCATCATGACTACTAGGTGGTAGTTCTGCATTGGCTCTCCTGGGTCTGGTATCACCGCCTTACGTATTCCTGCCACAATATCGTTAGTGCTAGTCACCGACGTGTTCCGGTTTGGAGGATAAGGTAGCTGGTAAACTTATGCATATCTGTGGCAAGTGGCATAAGACCCCGCCAAGATAGCAATTCATCATTAACTTTTTTGTTGTCTATAGGCGATTGATGACTCTTTCTATCAGGTGACCTATCTACTTGTTTGCTATCTTATTTATGTTATAAAAAAAATCTTACTGTATTATAAAATATACTAGCTGTGCCCATGACTTAATACTCCTGGAAAAGTTTCTAAACTAAAAGTAGATTAAGTTATTCTTTATTACATCACATATCTGCCAGTAAATGCCCCATTAAAATCGGTTCAGCTGTATCAGAGATTAGCTGGAATAAACAGGACAAAAATTGTAAAAAATGTTATTTTCTGTATACATCCATACGCATTTAGTAAAAAAACAGTTATTTTAATATTACAAACAGACTCCAATGTTGATAGATATTAATTATTTAAAAACTGTTGTTAAAGTTTCTTCTGCCAGATCTTATAAGTGTGTGGCAGGATTTCCAATCCCAGAGCATTAAAATGTTTTAATATCTAAACTATAAGGAGTAGTTCAATAAATAAATAAATATTGATAAAGTACGAAATTTACTTTCCCGACAACGCGTGACATCATAAGGGAACTAGAGTTGCGCCACTGCTATCATAAAATTTTCAATTGAGTACGAACTCTGGTAATATTTGGGTCTAATTTTTAAGCTATTTCTTTTAAAATTTTGTTAATTCGACTACTTTTTGAGATGATGTCAATTGTTTTAAAATAAAACAAATCTATCTGAAAAATAAAGTTATTAATATTATTTTTATATTTACATCGTATGCTCATGGTCACATCTCTAGTTTTGCACAGTGTTGTTTATAATAAATCATGGTGGCACGGTTTTCTGTTTCGCACTGTGGCTGTGAAACGGTTAATTTTTTTTAATTGCATTAATTAGGAACACTGCCAATTGATTTCTTCCGTTTTACATTTACAGAGTAAAAGTGAAACGGTGCTATTTCTTGGTGTTCTACATTGCCAGTATTGCCATTAGTGGCCTGCAGCTATCAATGCTTGTTGCTTTCTTAACTGCAAAATATTACTTATTAGCTACATTATAAAAGTTTTTGATGAATCTCCTGGAATCACCTAACTTTTGCAGGATAAAATGTAGCCTATGTGCTATTTCAGATCATCCATCCAGCCTGTGTGCCAAATTTCAATTAAATCCGTTCAGTATTTTTTACGTGATTGACAAACATCAATCCATCTAAACTTTAGCATTTATAATATAATAATATAGATTTAACTTGGTAGATCTCTATGCTATTTGCCTCTTTGTTTGATAACTATATCATGTATTATGTAACATTTTTTATCTGTGATTGTTTTCTTATTGTTATTTCAATGTTTAAATCAGCAACATTAACGCCACATAATGTGTATCCACATGTAAGTTTCTTTTTTACAAATTAGTTGGTATTTAAAATTGGTCAAATTGCTTTTAAAATTGGTCGAATTGCTTTTAAAATTGGTCGAATTACTTTTAAAATTGGAACACATAGTTACCTGCTAAAGAAGGATCCAATACATGCCCTAGGATCAACATCCAACTGTTTCGAGAGCTCTAGCATGTACTGCATACAAATTGTTTGATGAGCTACATGTGCCATCAAGTCATGTTTCTGTAATACAATTTGTTCACGTAAGTTAGTAATTTAGACAAATTATAATTATACGGTATGTATAAAAAACCATGTCTGATAGTCATAGGCATTATTTAGCAGCGTAATACAATCATATCTGTTTACACTTCATATTTTTAGTAACTCACAAAACTGGATGTATTTTCCTACTCCTCCTATACACTTCTGATTAATTTTGATGCGGGTTCCAAGCCAGTTTAGCTTTTCCCCAGGGCACCCTGAGCTCACAACTTAGAGGTTATCAGGGCGGTTGCCGCTGTTGATTTTGGTTTACAGAAGTTACAGTGGTGGGAACGAGAGGCCCCAAAGGGCCCATTGCCCTAATAAAAAAAACTCACAAACCTTTAGTGAACATGGTGAGCAAGTGAAAACCTTTGTGTATTGAAATAAGGTGCAATAGAAGATCTTGCAATTATCATTTTTTTCTCTTGGCTTAACAAGAACTCTCAATAATGCGCAGAAGTGTCGCTACATATAGTTTTTTTGTGAACAACTAATATCTATGAGAAATAAAGTAAATAAATAATTTATTTAATGCTAACCTATTACGCACAGTTTTATTTAACAGATAATTTTAGTAATTGCATCAAAGCCAGCGGTAATTTAATCTACTTTTTTTAATAAGATTAAAAGGATTTAAAATACCAACCTCTTCCATTTCCAAATTAATACACCATATCACTAGATAATTTGCAGTTTCTTCACAGACTAAATGATTATGTTGCTGCAGAAATTGTTTTGAATCATCATATTTACGAAGCATGCCATATTGCTTCAATAATTTCTCATTCTCTTTGATAAATTTTTTCATTTTAGCTTCCTTTTCTTCCTCAGTTAAATTTTCATCCCTGGGCCTGGTGGGTTTAGTATTTATTACTGTTTTAGTAAAACCAGGTTCACTTATGGTATCTACATTCCATGGAGTTTGCCTTTCCTTTTTCTTTAAATCATCTTCTTTTTTCTGTAGCTCTTGAGCTTCTTTTTCTAAGTCTGCGAGGGCTTTTTTTAAAGACTCTAATGTTGGGCTGTTTGAATCTGTTTCACTAATTTTTTTCTTCATCTCTGTAAGTTTTCTCTTATTTTCGTTTTTCTTTTGTTCAAATTCCTCTTTTTCACGCTTCCGTTCTTCCATCCGCTCCAAACGGGCTTGGTGCCGCCAGCGAAACAGGGAAGGTGTATCAATGTTAGGATGTGTTTCATCTTCATCATCGGATATCTATAAACATATATGTCTTTTAATCATAATAAATTTATTTTTAAGCGAATCGCATTGCGTGATATAGAGATATCTGGTGTAACTTGTTAATAAAAACATGTACCTAGATAAAGTAGAAAAAAACAAATACATACCTCTATATCTTTCCATTTGCTGTAATCAACCATTCTGAAAAATAATTAAAAAGGCAATTCAACTTTAAATAATTCTCAGAGACGTGGAAACTGTAATTAAATCGCAGAATAAACAGTAAAATGAACAGTTGTTTTATACAAAATCTAGAAAATGTAATAAATTGTTGTCACTTGTCCATAGATAGAAGATTTCCGGAATATTCCGTGAGGGCGCTGTTGTATGAAAGTGTAAAATTTGACAAATGACAATTATTGACGTTGACATTAATTCTGGAATTGAAAATACCTACCAAAGAGTATACAAATTGCTGTCAAAAAAAAGGCAGAAGGATGGCGGTCTTTCTGCAAAACATTATCCCCACGCTCTTCCTCCTCACTAGTGTGGAAAAAAATTAAAATGTTTAGAAACTCGTTCAATGATAATAATCCTAACTGTAATATAAATGAACCGTGGTTATCTGAGTTTATTGATAAATTATCCCCTCCTTATGCTCCCAATATAGACTGTCTACCTACAAATTTACCACCTCTTCCTAGTTCAAATAATCTGGATCAGACATTTTCTTATGCTGAATTAACCTGTGCCCTTGACGGTTTAAAAGATACTTCCCCAGGCATAGATGGGATAACATACTCCTTTATCATAAACTCCTCTGCATCTACAAAAATTTATTTTTTAAACATTCTTAATGAAATATTTAACTCAGGAATCTTTCCAGACACTTGGAAAACACAAATTATTGTACCTATTTTAAAACCAGGCAAAAACCCCAGTGAGTGCTCTTCATACAGGCCAATAGCTTTGTCTTCTGTTCTTTCAAAAATAATGGAACATTTAATTAAAAACAGGCTGGAGTGGTGGTTAGAGAGCAATGGTATTCTGTCTAATACTCAGTTTGGATTTAGACGAGGTTTGGGAACTATGGACAGCCTAAGCATATTCACAACAGCAACTCGTCTTGCATTCTCTAAGAATGAACACTTAGTAGGAGTATTCCTTGACATCAGCTCTGCATATGATAGTGTCCAACTTCCCTTGCTAAGGCAGAAAATGCTACAGCTTAGCATTCCGGTGAGATTGGTCCACGTTATCTGCAATCTCTTTATGTCCCGCACAATCACCGTTAGAGTCCAAGGAAAATCCCTACCGCCTAGACAAGTGTGGACTGGCCTTCCCCAAGGTTCGGTTTTAAGTCCATTGCTCTATAACCTCTACTCTTGGGACTTAGACAAATCTGTCAATAACTTTTGCAAAATTTTACAATATGCCGATGACATAGCCATTTATGCAAATTCTACATCCATTTCTGAAATCTCCTCTAAGCTAAACTCAGCATTATTTTATCTGGACTCATACCTTAAGGATCATGGCCTGTCGCTATCAGTCGAAAAATGCAAAGCAGTTACATTTTCACGCAAAAGAACTATCCCTTAAATAAATCTCACAGTCAATAACCAAAATATTCCCTTTGACAATAAGGTAAAATTCCTGGGTGTTATATTGGATAACAGAATGTCTGGATCTGATTATTTAAATTATATTTGCAACAAATGTGAAAAAGGGATTAATGTTCTACGTGCTGTAGCTGGTGTACGGTGGGGGGCCCACCATTACAGCCAGAAGCTACATTATAATGCTATTATTAGAAGCCATTTTGACTACGGTACATTTCTATTAGAACCAGCTAGCAAAACAGCCCTAAACAAATTAGATAAAACTCAATATAAAGCTCTTAGAATCATCACTGGTGCGATGAAATCTTCGCCTGTTAATGCACTCCAGGTTGAATGCCTAGACCCACCTCTACAATTACGTAGACAGTATTTGGCCGACCGTTTTTTATCTAAAGTAACCCAATTTCTCGCTCATCCTTTGCTACTCACATTACAACCTCTGTCAGAATCCATTCCCTCCTCAAGGTATTGGATCCATAAAAAATCTCCCCTCCTTATTAATAGCTATAATAACATAAACTCTCTCCAAATTCCTGTGAACAAACATACAAAAAACCCATCCCTTGTGGAAAAATTTCTCGGATAAAAGTAGGTAAATAACTTACAAAGTGAAAGTAACAGTTTATGAATGTTTATTTTTATTTAAAAAGTCGAAAAAAGTCTTACAAAGTCGGAAAAACTCTGAATTTGATATAAAAATTCGGAGTAATTCCAAAATTTCGGACTCTTCCAGAAGAGTTATTCAGTGTTAATAAATCTTTCTGCCGTGCAACGTTTATGGGTACTAAAAGAAATATATTAAAAGTTATTAATACTACGAAAGTGTAATAAAGGGGAAAAAATATAACTAATACTTCCCCGGTTTTCCGTTTAAGAATTTGAAACATTCTTCTTTGTTTGAAAAAAGGTTACCGTTACTGTCGATCAATATTATAAACTTTGTTTCTTCAATTTTTGATCATTATTATTAAAATCTATTATATCACAACGTTATTTGCCAATTTTTATTTTATTGTACTTTTATTACATAAATATATTTATAAATTAAGTAAAAATTAAAACAGCTGATCTAATTAGCTTTTGACAGGTTGAGTCAGTGTTGCCAGAGAAAAAGTCAATCTTTCGTCCTTAAGAGCATGTGTCAGAGGCCTAGTAGCATATCAAAGCAGTCAAGAATAACGAAGTTAATAAGTCGGCGATTGCTAAACATCTACAGCTGTAGTCGGGCCGTAATCACTGGATGGAATTTCATAGGCCACGCGTATTTTCGACAGAACGCCATATTACATTCCACGGCTAGTGAAAGAAGCCATTGAAATCAAAAAACATCCAAATTTCAACCGGGAAGACGCACGTAGTACGTCCTTGATAAGTTTTCTTGGCACGTATTGATTTTTGAAAAGCTGTATATTTTGGAAACGATGATCGATTTGATCTTTCAAATGGCATTCAACTCAATTTAAATATTGCTTTAGCTAAAAAATCGGTAGGTTCAAAAATTTCGAAGCAATGTCAAAAAAACATTTTCGTCTATGATAGATCCCAAACAAATTTACCGATTTTTATCCAATTAACGGTACTTGGCGCAGTTTTTAAAGGAGAAACGATGATAAGATTTTGAAGTCAATCGGTATATTAGCCTGAAAGTTATTTCCAAAATATTAAGTAACTTTGCTAAAGAAAACGTAATTTTAATATTTGAAAAGTTGTAACCTTTGAAAATAAGGTTCGGTTTTGATTTTTAAAAGGGCATTCGACGTAATTTTTATAGTATTAAAATATCGTAGAATACCAAAAAATAATTGGTTGAAATATTTCGAAGTTATGTCGAAAAAACACTTTTTTCAAAATTTTCGTCAACGATTACTTCCAAACGAATAAACTATTTTGAGGCAATTTATGCATTAGATGTATTTTTTTGAGGAATAGTTTTTGTACTCAATCGGTACATTAATCTGGAAGTTATTAAAAAAAAAATTGTTTCGTCACAATTTGTTTAGGGTATTTTCAAAATTTCTCAAAATCTCTTAGGCCCATTTGGTACAAAATTTCAGGAAGTATAAGTTGAGCGGAATCCAATCGAATGCCACCAACCGCGTTTCAATCGGTCCAGGCGTTCAAAACTTATGAGTTGTTGACACACACACACACTCACACACACACACTCACACACACATACATACAGACATACTGACGTCATCGCGAAAATAGTCGAAAATGGTTCCTAAGCCCACAAAACGCGGACATATGGTGAAAACTCCATTTTTGAAAATCGGAGCAAAATCAGTAACTTTCCTATCTACATACGTAGTGGGAAGTTAAAAAGTACAAGTGTTTTAATAGATTAATATTGTATTAAACTGGAGTGAATGAAAATGAATTAAACAAAATAAAACTACCACGCCAAAGCTTAAACCTAAAAGTGCGATATTTTTTTAGTAAAATGTACCACTAAAGGGCACAGATCGTCGCCTAGTGTAGCTTTGTAGCATTTTTACTCGTTATTTGACCCTCCCGTTGGTCGAGTGGTTAGCGACCCTGACTACGCAATCAACGGGGCTCGGGTTCGATCCCCGACGGGGACATCATTTGTGTGATGAGCGTAAATGTTTGTATTTCTGGGTTTAGGTGTTTGTTATATATATTCTGGTATTTATATATTATGTATTTCTATGTATTAGTATCGTTGACTAACACCCATAACACAAGCAAATATTTGCTTACTTTGGGGTTAGATCAGTAAGTGTAGTTTGTCCCGTGAATATTTATTTATTATTATTATTTATTTATTTTTATAATAGATGGCGTTAGCAGTAATAAAATTCTAATACAAAATGTATTTTCTATTTTTTTAATGTTTATGAAATAGCATTTTAATGGTAGATAATATATCTAGACATGAATTTAAACCACCACGTCAAAGCCCAAACCTTAAAGTGGGATACTTTTTCAGGAAAATGTACCACAAAAGTGCATTTTACTAAAAAAATATCGCACTTTTAGGTTTAAGCTTTGGCGTGGTAGTTTTATTTTGTTTAATTCATTTTCATTCACTCCAGTTTAATACAATATTAATCTATTAAAACACTTGTACTTTTTAACTTCCCACTACGTATGTAGATAGGAAGGTTACTGATTTTGCTCCGATTTTCAAAAATGGAGTTTTCACCATATGTCCGCGTTTTGTGGGCTTAGGAACCATTTTCGACTATTTTCGCGATGACGTCAGTGTGTCTGTATGTATGTGTGTGTGTGAGTGTGTGTGTGTGTGAGTGTGTGTGTGTGTCAACAACTCATAAGTTTTGAACGCCTGGACCGATTGAAACGCGGTTGGTGGCATTCGATTGGATTCCGCTCAACTTATACTTCCTGAAATTTTGTACCAAATGGGCCTAAGAGATTTTGAGAAATTTTGAAAATACCCTAAACAAATTGTGACGAAACAATTTTTTTTTAATAACTTCCAGATTAATGTACCGATTGAGTACAAAAACTATTCCTCAAAAAAATACATCTAATGCATAAATTGCCTCAAAATAGTTTATTCGTTTGGAAGTAATCGTTGACGAAAATTTTGAAAAAAGTGTTTTTTCGACATAACTTCGAAATATTTCAACCAATTATTTTTTGGTATTCTACGATATTTTAATACTATAAAAATTACGTCGAATGCCCTTTTAAAAATCAAAACCGAACCTTATTTTCAAAGGTTACAACTTTTCAAATATTAAAATTACGTTTTCTTTAGCAAAGTTACTTAATATTTTGGAAATAACTTTCAGGCTAATATACCGATTGACTTCAAAATCTTATCATCGTTTCTCCTTTAAAAACTGCGCCAAGTACCGTTAATTGGATAAAAATCGGTAAATTTGTTTGGGATCTATCATAGACGAAAATGTTTTTTTGACATTGCTTCGAAATTTTTGAACCTACCGATTTTTTAGCTAAAGCAATATTTAAATTGAGTTGAATGCCATTTGAAAGATCAAATCGATCATCGTTTCCAAAATATACAGCTTTTCAAAAATCAATACGTGCCAAGAAAACTTATCAAGGACGTACTACGTGCGTCTTCCCGGTTGAAATTTGGATGTTTTTTGATTTCAATGGCTTCTTTCACTAGCCGTGGAATGTAATATGGCGTTCTGTCGAAAATACGCGTGGCCTATGAAATTCCATCCAGTGATTACGGCCCGACTACAGCTGTAGATGTTTAGCAATCGCCGACTTATTAACGTCGTTATTCTTGACTGCTTTGATATGCTACTAGGCCTCTGACACATGCTCTTAAGGACGAAAGATTGACTTTTTCTCTGGCAACACTGACTCAACCTGTCAAAAGCTAATTAGATCAGCTGTTTTAATTTTTACTTAATTTATAAATATATTTATGTAATAAAAGTACAATAAAATAAAAATTGGCAAATAACGTTGTGATATAATAGATTTTAATAATAATGATCAAAAATTGAAGAAACAAAGTTTATAATATTGATCGACAGTAACGGTAACCTTTTTTTAAACAAAGAAGAAAGTTTCAAATTCTTAAACGGAAAACCGGGGAAGTATTAGTTATATTTTTTTCCTCTTTATTACACTTTCGTAGTATTAATAACTTTTAATATATTTCTTTTAGTACCCATAAACGTTGCACGGCAGAAAGATTTATTAACACTGAATAACTCTTCTGGAAGAGTCCGAAATTTTGGAATTACTCCGAATTTTTATATCAAATTCAGAGTTTTTCCGACTTTGTAAGACATTTTTCGACTTTTTAAATAAAAATAAACATTCATAAACTGTTACTTTCACTTTGTAAGTTATTTACCTACTTTTATCCGAGAAATTTTTCCACAAGGGATTATATGAAGTTACCTACGAATCTCTTACATACCAGCCTCAGGTAATTCTTGACTTCGGTGTCAAGAAAAAATCCCTAGAAGCTAATAGAAAGTTTTACGGAACTTTAGCTACACACTGGGAAAACTGGTTGTATATCTATACGGATGCATCAAAGTTAATGATAAACCAACCTGTAGGGGCAGCAGTTTGGATTCCCAAACATAATGTTGTTCTATCTCAGAAACTACCGCCTCAGTTTTCTATTTTCACGGGAGAAGCAGTTGCTCTTTGGGAAGCAGTATCACTAGTTTATTCTCATAGGCTCAATAAAAGCCTCATATTCACAGACTCTTACAGCCAGCTCATATTCACAGACTCTTACAGCTGCTTGCAAGATATAATAAAACATCCCTTTCATGCTAAATCTAATTTCAGTTTGACTCTTCAAATAAGAGAACTACTACATAAATGTCATAATGCAGGGATTGAAGTTGTTATGGCTTGGATACCCAGCCATTCAGGAATTACAGACAATGAAGTGGTAGACGGTTGGGCTAAACAGGCTATCATAATAGGCCTGGATGACCACTATGTTATATACTCTCGTGACTTACAAACGTTAGCAAAACCTGCATTGGATAAGACCTGGATGGATAAGTGGCAAATTTCTAGCCAAGAAAAAGGGAAACATTATGCTTCCTTACAACCCGACATCCCCAACAAACCATGGTTCTTTAAATTCAATAGTATTGACAAGAGTACTACCTCCACAATTATTCGCCTCCGTTTAGGGCATGTTGTAACTCCTGTATTTCTTGCTAAACTTCATATAAAAGATCATTCCCTCTGTGAATGTGGATTGGAGGAAGGCTCTCTTGAGCACATATTCTTTTTCTGCCCTAAAATTACAGTGCCACTTTATGACATTCTGCCAAAAAACTTCCCTCGACCCATCAACCTAAATTACTTATTATCTCAAGTCCACTCCCCCCGAGTATCAGTTCTTGCCAGATTTATCAAAATTAACAAACTAAGATTGTAGTTAGCAATATGTACTTTTGTCTAGCATAACATTGTTTGTCCAGTTTGTTTGTTATCCCTATATTGTGAATATTTGTAAAATATTCCTCCTAACTAACATTTTAACACCAATGTGTATGTTAATTTTAACATTATACTAATATTGCTGTGTTTTGTCTTCCAGTGGCTCTCTATGTTTGACAGGAATATATGAAAACACTAAAATCGCTTTTCTGATAATAAACGTGCATACATCAACCTTGACATTGGCGGAATCGCTAGAAGTTTAGCGGAGCCATAACTCAGCAAAAATAAAAAAAAGAGTATACAATACTATGATACCTACCTATGTATATTATCAAGGGGTCTTCACTAAAATGTGTAAGGCTATGTTTTCTGTGGTGTAAGGTGCCCCTTCGGCCGACATTAATATTCTATTGTGATAATATTGCGCAATACTTTTATTGTGCAATAATATTGAATACCCCCTTTGAGTCCAAACGTTCAATAAATTCACTCAATAAAATTGACAAACCAGTTTGATCAATATTTTCGTGCGAGCAACATGTCTGACGACGAAGTTTTGGCGGCAACCATGCTGGTGATTTTATTAAATAAATCTTTATACAATTCTATACACTCAAGTAAAAACTCCAGTTCTTTACCTTTTATAGCATTCTTTTTTTATGGAATAATGGAGGTAAACGGGCAAGATGCTCACCTGATGGTAAGTGATCACCGTCGCCCATGAACAGCTGCAACACCGGAGGCATGCAGGTACGTTGCCGGCCTTTAGGGAATGAGTACGCTCTCTAATTTATATCTCTAAATATTTTTAATTTGACGAGAGCGGTAGCTGATACCCAGGGAGTATTACAACGCCTTCGCCTATGGGTACCAGAGTGCTATGTGTAGAGACGTCGGTGCCCGCCATTGTTGGTTGTGCCAGAGGCTACAATCAACTTGCTGGGCAAAACTCCACTGACTCTATAACGCTGCAATTAGACATTATCGTTCAAAAATTTTTAAGTAGGAAAGTCAATGTATATCCGGGGTAAATTCAAAAGTACTGCATGGATTTACTTCAAATTTGGCATGAATATTAATAACAGGTCGGGTCAACATATAGGCAATATACTATCACGCTATCACCTACGGGGGAGGAGCTGTGCGAAATAAACGAAGTCCGCGCGGACGAAGTCGTGGGCACCAGCTAGTATTATGGAATAAAATTATATTTCATTAATTAGAATTTGCCAAACTTAATATTAATAGTTAATATTACTGCAGCTTCCTGAATGAGTTCTGCATTAATTACCATTTTGAATATAGAAAACAATGCTTTGCACTGTATCTATTGTAATTGCTGTGAAATAATGCCTCTGCATCACTGCCCTTGACACTGCAGCTCGCACGTTTGTGCGCAGTGATGATACAGCATTTCCGCAATCACACGCGTGGTTCAGTCACCGCGTAAACAGCAGTGTAGACCGGGGTAGTGTGTGAATCGCCTTAGCATTTTAGACTTTTACGAGATGCTTAGCAGCTTAGCCTTGAGTTGATCTATTCTCCGAAAGGGGTATGGATCAATTTGAGTTTTTTCATTTATATCATAAGACCGCAAACAAGCAGATGGCACTCTCAATGGAATGAGACATGACGATGACAAGCAATGACACTATTGTAGCAGAAATAGGTAAGGCGGTAGTACCTGACCCGGGCAAGACAATGCAGAACTCTACCACCTAGTAGCCACGATAGTAGTGACTCGCATAGCCAACTGTTAGACTCTTACGAACTGCCTTGTAGAACGGCAGTGGGTGTGTTCTTTAAAGGAGTCCGGACCAACAAGGGAAAAGGTAAAAGAAAAGTAAGAATAACAAAAATATATATATATATATATATATATATATATATATATATATATATATATATATATATATATATATATATATATATATATATATAATACAGCCGTTATTGTGTAATTTTAACAAAAGTTATAATCTAGTTTTCTAGATTTAGTACTTCTATAAGTATTCTACACTGATTTTTCTGAATACAATAAATACACATAGGAGAAAATACTATAGAGCAAATGCCTTCGAAGATGTTAGCAATAGTAGGGGAGACCAAGAAAGGTATTTGGGATTTACTCGAGTGCGTCAGATTAACATAGAAGGGGATACCTTGCAAATTGTTGAGGCTCTCCACCAAAGCCTTTATATAGATCTGCATTATTTTTACTGCCCTATCTATAGCATTAAAAAGAATCCAATATTTATTCAATAAACTTTGGCTTGCGGTAATTGTCAGATTATATTTTTTTCGTTATTCTCATATATTTTTATTCAAAATTAAATATAACTCAGATGCGCTCGAGAATGTCAAGACACCGTTTTCTTTTCAACTTTGTTACATACCATAGAGCTACTATTTAGAAAATTCAAAGATTTAAGTGCATTAAATTTTTCAATTTTTTTTAAATTTAACTCTCAAGTAATTTACCAAACTTTTACCTTTATCTGACACGCTAAAGACAAGTTACAAAAAAAAACTATAAACCGGTTGAAAATGCACGCCATCCCTGAAACTAACGCTAAATATTTTTTTTGTAAGTCAGTCGGTATATTAGCCTGAAAGTTATTTTAAAAATAAATATTAAGTAAATTTGCTACTACTAACTACGTAATAATATCTAAATAATAACAAAATGTTAATAATATTTAAAAAGTCGTAAATTTTGAAAACTTGATCCGGTTTTGATTTTTTTGAAACTGCATTTGACGTACCTAGCTTTAAAGTAAGTGCTAACATATTGTTGAAGGTCAAAAAATGATTGGTTAAAAAATCTCGAAGTTAAGTCGAAAAATATTTTTTTCAAAAATTTTCGTCACGATAACTCGGATAAACCAACCAAATTTGATGCAACTTATGCATTGGACGCAGCTTTTTGAGGAAAAGAGATTTTGTGCTCAATTAGTACATTAATCTGGAAGTTATATTTAAAAAATACTGTTTCGTCAAAAGCTTTTATTAAGGTTTTTTCCAAATTCCTCAAAATCTTATGAACTGAATTGATTCAAATTTTTAGGAATTCTAAGTTGAGCGGAATCCAATTGTTGTGTCTTCAGCTGCATTTCGATCGGGCCAGCCGTTCAAAAGTTATGTGATGTTTATATACACAAATACGCACACAAACACATACATACATGCATACCGACGTCAGTATATCTGTATGTATGTGAAAATAGACGGAAAAGGTTCTTCTCATTCTTAAAAAAATTTTGGTAAAACTATATATTTTTTTAAATTTCTCAAAATCTCCTAGACCAAATTAGTTCAAAATTTAGCGGAGTTTAGGTAGTCTAAGTTGAGCGGAATTCAATCGAATGCTATCAACCACGTTTCGATCGGTCAAGCCATTAAAAAAATATGGGATGTTTACATACACACACACACACACACACATACACATACATACAGTCATACTGACGTCGTCGCGAAAATAACCGAAAAAGATTCCTAGGACCTCAAAACGTGGAGATCTGGAAAACTCGATTTTCGAAAATTGGGCCACAATCAGTACGATGCGGGAAATTAAAAAATGACGAGCAAATAAAGATTTTTTAAAATAACTTCCAGATTTATGTACCGATTGATTACAAAATTCTTGAAGCTATATTATATTTCTTATAAAACTGCATCTAATAAAGCAAACCGCATTAAAATCGGTTTATCTTTTAGGGAGTTATCATTGACGAAATTTATAAAAAGGTGTTTGCTTTACAGCTTTTTAATTATTACAATGACTAGCTGTTGCCCGCGACTTCGTTTACACGGACTTCGTTTACTCCGCACAGCTCCTCCCCCGTAGGTGATAGCGTGATTATATGTAGTCTATATGTTGACCCGACCTGTTAGTAATATTCATGCAAAATTTGAAATAAATACATGCAGGAATGTCAATGTATGTCCGGGGTAAACTCAAAAAGTACGAGTTTACCCCGGATATACATTGACTTTCCTACGATTTTATAATATGTATATAGATATAGATGTTGTTTAGAACAAACTTACTTCATGTTTCTAAAATATTAACTTCATTGCTATACCAGACTGTAATCTATACTACATATAATAAAATCGTAGGAAAGTCAAAACTGTACATTGAATATTTTTTAAAAGAACACTTGGAGCGTGATCTACAATCGATATCGAAGCCAAAAATATAGTTTTTAGAATTTTTGTCTGCATGTCTGTTTGTCTGTATGTATGTCGAATACTTTAACCGCCCCGTTGGTCGAGTGGTTAGCGACCCTGACTACGCAATTGACGGGGCTCGGGTTCGATTCCCGATGGGGAGCATTTGTGTGATGAGCATAAATGTTTGTATTTCCGGGTATGGGTGTTTATTAAATACTACTACGATATCGTAGTATTTATATATGTATTTCTATGTATTAGTATCATTGACTAACATATATATATGACAAATAATTTGCTTACTTTGGGGTTAGATCAGAAAGTGTAATTTGTCCCATGATTATTAAAAAAAGTTGGACCCAAATTGGATTATTTTGACTTATCAGTGACGAAATTTTTTGAGAAAAGTTTATTTTGACATTACTTTGAGATTTTGCAACCAATCGATTTTGTAGCTAAGACAATAATGTAGAGCTCGAAAATTGCATTGTATATCATTCAAAAGTTTAAAATCGATTATTGTTTGGTAAATATACAGGTTTACTGTTTTTTTAAAAAAAAATTTTTTTAATTCATTGAGCTCAAAAATCTGTGCTGAGGTATAATCTATGCTTCTTTGAGTTTAAAATACCTCAATTTAGCAGGAAGTTTCAGGGATAGCCTGCAGGGTCAACTGGTTTACAGATTTTTACATTTTTTTATCTGTAGTGTTTATTTCACGCCATTGAAATGAAAAACAATATATAACTTTTTATTTGTCTTATCATCTAATGTACAAAACCCAGACTCTTCAGACTAGAACCATACGACGTTCGAGCACCCATCTTGTTACCTTGTGCTCCCTTCCTTAACAAGGCGATTTTTAGCAAATCAAGATGTATACCTTACCCACTAGCTTATCTATATTTTTTTGTAAATATTAAACCAAAAACTGGGATAGAAAAGTATTTTATTTAAAACCCAAATTAAGGGCTTAACAATATCCCTATAATTAATATTCGTCATTTATAGTCGTTTTCACAAAGTTTACAAATTACAAAATGTTTTTTTCTTAGTCGACTAAGTAAATTTTTCGATTCAACTTAAGTCTAACCAGTAAAATAAACAGCCGATAAATAGTTTGGTAATCAACGGAATCGATTACAAAACAAAGAATTTCGCCACATTGAACCACCTACAGATTGGTTAGAGCCATGAAATATTAGGTATAGGTGGAGCTAGCCCTTGTATTAATCACTTGAAACACATATTTACGTTGTATCTGTCTATGTGGTCTCTCCATCTCTTTTTATACAGGTGTGTTAGAAAGAAAGGGTAAGACCTCAGAAGATGACAGCAGTATTTAAAATTGTGTTTCAAGTAGGTATTAGACGTGCTGCCTCCACATATAATACAGCTTCATGGTTAGAGCGTTGGCCGGATTTAGCCAAGGTCGCCAATTCAAATCCAGTCGTGTCAATTTTTTTTTGAGGCCTTGTCCGTTTTGTCAATAGTGCTAACCCTAAATTGAATAATGTAATAAAACAGTTTTCTAATTTTTCTTTTTCTTTTTAGCAATTTTCGTAAGGATCGTCGTTGCCACTGTTGTGGTAATTGTCGAGGATTCAGCGAATGTCGTTTCGTTGAAGTAAGAATTTTCCTCCGCTGCTGTTTCCCTCGGGTTTTCGTCGGGAATGCTTATTTGGAATTGTAATAACACTACGAGATATGTAACCATTGTCGCTAAAAGCTGAAACGAAAATATAATTTTATATTAAGTCATGTTATAGAAAGACAAGAATTGTATTTTTGTTTATTTACACTAGAGTTGGCAACCGTTCTGTTTTCCTAGGACATGTCCTAGTTTTCGTAGGAATTGGGCTGTCCTGGATAGTTTTTAAGCAATGTCCTGAATTTTATATTTGAACTAGATTTTATATTTTAACTAGCTGACTCGCGTAGCTTCGCCCGTGTAAGCGCCCGCTATAAGGACGACATGCTACTTTTTTTTTCGAAATGAACTTAAGCAGTTGGTCCAAATGACCGCTATTGCGAAACCGGGTGTTTTGGACGAGCAGAGTGCTCAGCCAGTACGATTCACATGTAGTCCATATAGTTTTACATACAAAGTTTCATCCCCTATTTTAGGATCTTAGGGGTTTCTATATCATTAGATAGCAAACAAGTAAATGGCTCTCCTGATGGAAAGAGAAACCTTTCAATCAGGTTCATCTCTACATCACTACTATCGTAATTATAGGTAAGTGTAAAGTGACACACTGCCAACAGAATTCATTTACAAGATTCGTTGCATACAATTCATGAATTTTATTAGGATATTTTTAAACGAATATTTTTATATTATTTTGTAATAATTTTACAATAATGATTAAAACACACTTTCAATTCAATATTTAGTTCCTAATTTTAAAAATATCCTCTTATAGATCTGTTTACCAGGTTTTGTCCGCAAGTTGGTCGGGAGTCCCGTTTAAAGAATAGACCATCTGCCATTCAGCCAGGCAGTTCGTGAAAGGCGAACGATTGGCCAAATGTGTCACTACCATCGCATCTACTAAATGGTAGAAGTTCCGCAACATCTTGCTCGGGTTTAATACCACCGCCTTACTTATATCTGCTGTAATATTTTCACATGTTTAAGTCCTAAAACATTTATTTTATAATTTTTTTTTAAACTGTTTGCACAGCTAAGTACATAGGTGGACTTAATGCTACAACTCATTTTCTACCAGTCAATCCAAATTATTTGGAAGACTCCACATTTGAAGGGGTGCATGAAATTATTAATTAATAGATTCTTCATTAAATGAACAACCGCTGACGTTATTTTACACAAAAATAAAATATATTCATACTATACATATTAATAGATAATAATATATTTATACATATAATAAAATCGTAGGAAAGTCAAAACTGTACATTGAATATTTTTTTGAAAGAATACTTGGGGCGTGATCTACAATCAATATCGAAGCCAAAAATATAGTTTTTAGAATGTTTGTCTGTTTGTCTGTTTGTATGTCCGGGGTAAACCCAAAAAGTACTGCATGGATTTACTTCAAATTTTGTATGAATATTACTAAGAGGTCGGGTCGTGACGAAGTCGCTGGCAACAGCTAGTTGAATATATTTTTAAAAGAAGTATTATTTTATAGTACTACTACTAATATAGCACATAGCGTTATAGTGCGCTATGTATACTCAACATGTAGTATATGCTATTTAGATTTGCATTCGGTTATCTATACATATAATAAAATCGTAGGAAAGTCAAAACTGTACATTGAATATTTTTTTAAAAGAATACTTGGGGCGTGATCTACAATCGATATCGAAGCAAAAAATATAGTTTTTAGAATTTTTGTCTGTTAGTCTGTATGTATGTCCGGGGTAAACTCATAAAGTGCTGCATGGATTTATTTTAAATTTTGCATGAATATTAGGGACAGGTCGGGCCAACATATAGGCTACATATTATCACGCTATGACTACATATTATCAGATTTGTGACAGCACCGTTCGTTTTTATTAGTATATCTTCATAAATGAATTTTGTAGATTTTTGGGATAAAACCATTAAAAACTATTGCAATTGATTAAATTGTTAATTCTATACAAATTAATTTTTGCTTTCGTATCAAATAAGAAACATCTTGTATATCTCTAATTCGAGTCCAATTTTCAGTTATCTAATACCAAAGTATTTCTACCTTAACAAGTTGTGGTTTTAATTAAAATATTTAAACGTAATGAGAGGTACGAGTACAAACAGATTTGAACAGGTTGCGGTTGACATCAAAGAACCCCCCGAGGCTAATTTGCGAAGGATTCATCTCGGTGGCGCGTAGGAACATGTTCACCTCGGTTTGTGCGTCTGTGTTCATCCAAGACAACTCCACCATTAGCAATTTTTTTTGAAAATTTGTACGAACCTGTAATAATAACATTTTTTTTTTAAATTTGTATCAACTACACGAACCGTATTCATGTATTCGAATTGAAGCTCGTAGGGCCTTTACACATTTTCTCACACATTATACTGTGTAGTAGCACGACATAACGTTGTATGTTAATCTGTGTAAGAGCCTTAAAATCTTCAATTCGACTGAAGTTTTGTAAAGTGAATAGGAACAATAAACTTAAATATTTTTAATTAGTACGCTGCTTCGCCTGCGAATAGAGTAAATTGTTAATATAATCTTACAATTTCTTTCATCCTCTATTTTAGCCCTCAGGGGTTGATTTTTGAAAAAAAACCGTAGCCTATGTTTGACTCCGAGTCTTTGTAATTATCTCCTTGCCGAATTTCATCAAAACCAGTGGCTTAGGAGTAAAAACGTTACAGATAGACAGACAGAAATAAACACATTCACATTTATAACATTAGCTTGGATTTTTATATTTTAACTATTTAAAACTTACTGTCAGACGTTTTACACGTGTAGCCTGTGGGCCAAGTGCACAGGCAGGGCTCTCAATGCTCTCTGTGTTCAGTGTAATAATGGTTTAAATATGCTGTTGGGGCTACCTCGGTACTGCAGTACATCAAGAATGTTTGCTGAGGCCCGCGTTGACTGTTTCCATGCGATCTTGCGCAAACGCATGGCCTCGATGATGCTACGGGTGTGAAATAGCACCAACAGCCTCCTTAAACCATTATTACACCACACTGAACATAGTAGACTGTCCGGTGGTATTGCGGCACTGGAATGCGTGACACATAAATAGTGAATAGGCGGGTTGGAATTATCGTTACTAACATAGTTATGTAAGAATTTACTGACATAATATATGGACATGTATCCGAAATAAAGTAAGTATTATTATTTTTATTATTATTTAAACAAGCTAGCGAAGTTGAAAAACACCGAATTGTTCCAATTGAGCTTCGAGTCACAAGCTTTTTTATATATCATAAGATAGCAAACAAGCAGATGGGTCTCCTGATGGAAAGAATCAACCATCGCCTATAGACATCAAAGATGTTAATGGTGCGTTGCTATCTTGTGGCGAGGACTAATAATATGCATGCATAAGTTTACCGGCTACCTTACACTCCAAACCGGAACACGACAGTGACAAGCACTGACGCTATTGCGGCAGGAATAGATAAGGCGGTGGTAGCAGACCGGGGCGTGACAATGCAGAACTCTACCACTTGCAAAAAACCTACATGTGGAAAAATCCGGTGTTTTTTATGTATGTCTAAATTTTTGTTCACCAATAACTAACTCCATTTGTTGAACAGAACGTCGTGTAGTTTGGTAGGCGAATCAATAAGACAAAATGATATTCTATACTTTCCATCGTCGGCACTTGGTGAAATTCCATTATTGTAAAACAATTGGCTAAGCACTTGTACTCAGTGGTAGGTATAGCAGTAGTATAGTAGTAGTATACTAAGTATATTACATCCTGAAGATGCTTATGTCTTCATTAGGCACTTTTTGAAGTAAAAACTTCTATATTTTTGGAGGACTTTCTGAGACACTGATTGTGTATCTTGGGTTGTTTAAATCAATGCGCACGATTTACTTATTAACGATATGACTAGGTACTGATAAAATATGTTTTTTAAGGTTCCACTTTCAGAAAAGTTAAAAATCTTATTTTTTGTTTATATTGATCACTATTAAGTATTATTATTACTATTGTTTATTTTATTTACTTCATAGAACAAAAGGAACAAGTGATTATATTTGTATTCTTATTGTAAGTCAATTATTTAGATCTCAGATTAAAGAATTAAGAAACCAAACCGAAATTGATGTGGTTACCACCAAATGATTATTTTATTAGTTTGTAAAAAGTTTAAATGACAAATAAGCAAATAGAAATATAAAAATCATGTATTTATTTTGATTCCATATTTTGCTGGATCCGCGCTGGATCCAGCTGGATTCAGGCTAATCTTGCAAAAATCCAGCTGAATTGAAAATGCTGCTGGATTGCAGTCCCTATTATAGACTCATTACCCTGATTCCTTTTATACCATTTTTTTGAAAAGGTCATGCATGGCAAACTTTTTGTAAAATACAAAATACTAACAAATGATCAGTATGGTTTTATACAGGGAAGATCAGCACAGTTGACTAGTTTCACACTAATTAAAAGTTTAAGCCACAGCAAAAATTGTAAAGTCATTTTCTTAGATATGAGTAAAGTGTTTGATCTTATTTCCCATAGTAAGTTATAAGAGAAACTATATAAATATGGAATTAGAGGTAATGCGTTTGATGGGATAAGCATTTACTTTAAAAGTAGGGTCCAGTGAATTTAAGTTATAAAAACTATAAGCCAAATCAGAAAAGCGTTTAAGTCAACTGACCTAATTATAATTATGGGATTCCACAGGGTAGCATTTTGGGACCATTATTTTTTCTGGTTTCTATAAATGACTTTCCTAACGCTATTAGATATAAATGTGTTATGTTTGCAGATGATATAACTCTTTTTGTAAATAGTGAAAAATATTTAAATATAGAAATAGGAACACGAAATATTTAATAAACCTGTAAATTGGCTTTAATCAAAACACTTAAAAATAAACCTAAATAAAATTTTAGTATACTTTAGTATATAGAAGTACTATACTATATATTGACAGCCTCGTGTTCTAGGAGATTTAGGTCTAGGTCTATGCTTTGGTGCTAATAAAAACATAATAATGTTAATAACGGTCGTTAAAAATATTTGCTTATTACTTACATTATGAGAAGCGTAATGCGCTTCGTCGCAGATAAAAAATAGCAGCATAACACTGCAGAACGCAGTCAGGGCCAAGCCAATATCTTTGGTACCGAACCCTTCAGAAATCTGACTTAGTAAGCCATATATCGACAGTGTTATGATGAGAAATAGATACAGGTTAACAAAGGTAAAAGTATAGCAGTTTGCTGTCCCAGTGTCTCGCGCTAATTTGCTCAGTCGAAGCCAAAGGGCTCGGTATTCGGCTACTTTTCCTGCTGGACCTATATTGCGTAGAGCCTAGAGAGAAAATTTTATTGTTTGACACGACGACAAGATTAATGTATATACCCATTGATCAAGAACTCTGCATCCATATGCAGGGTTCTTGATCCATTGAAATCTTACCATTTAAGGACCTAGTATTGCATTGTTTAGAGGACGCAATTTTATTTTTTGGACATGTGTGGCGGTCAATAGAAGCTTAGCCCCAAATTTGTGGGGTTGTCGCCCTTGTCCTCCGACTGCCATCTTTTTGGGGATATCTCGGAAAGTAAGCGTCCTACAAAGAGAAAATTTATATAGAATTTTTCCCACTTTTTTGCTTATAACTTCTTTGATTTTAAATTTAGGGCAAAAAGTTATACGAACATATTTGTAGACAAAGCAATTTCCTACGAATAATGTCCTTGCGATTTTTTCGTGGGACTTATAGTTTCCGAGATATCGCGAAAAAGGTGTTTGCACCCCTTTTCCCAATATAGAGGCCGTGGGACAAGGGCGGCAACCCCACAAACTTGGGGTTAAGCTTCTATTGACCTCCCACACGTCCAAAAATAAAATTGCGTCCTCTAATAAATGTAAAGCTCATGAAACATTTCAATGGACCATCTAGAAATACTAAAGCTATGAAACTTGTCAATATTTTACACAAATATGTTTTGTTTTGTCAAAATAAAGCTGATGTGTTATTCTTTAACTTTAATTATTATTAAAATAACTCGTATATCTTATGAAATGTTTAGAATTATCCATTATTTAATTTATTTTAAAATAATATTAACTTTGGCCTTAAGTAAAGTCAAGTACCTATCTAGGTAATAATTAAGTCAATAATCGACTAGAATAAACCGTTATAAAAGACTGACAAATACGTTCTAGAAACATTTTCGCTTGTGAAATTGAGAAGTAAAGTTTGATAATATCAGAGAATAGGAAAATGATAATATACATCAAAGTGTGGTGTTTTGTGTTTAATATAAATAGGTATTTTATCAGTTGCTGTTTAATTAAATAAATTCTATGCCATTGACTAACTGGAGTTAACAAACTTTAAGAAAGTAATATTTTTATATTAACCTATGATTAACATTACCTGTTGGAAGTCTTCAGCAAGTATATTCGCACAAACGCTTAATGTTTCACAAAGTAGATACCAATAACCACCTAATATGTACGTCAGGATTTCTAAATATATATATGGTAATATCTGCATGAGCTTAAAATGTACCATAGTGACGTGGGTTACCAGCACCGAGGTGGTCGACAGTACTGGTATTATAATGGCTAATAATAGTGCTTTCTTGTACATCTTGATTTTGAGTATTTTGCCAGATAAAACTTTGTAAGCAATCTGTAAAAAATAAATAGTATGTAGCGGTTCAAAGTTCAAACACAGGTTCTAATATGAATACAGGTTCTACAGGTTCTACTCTGATGTGGAATCAATTACCGGCACGGATGTTTCCAAACGGATACGACTTGGGGTCTTTCAAGAAAAGAGTTTAACTAAAATACTTGACTAAATCACAGAATAACTGAAGTAGTGCGAACTAAGCATATGCTATGGCAGAGTTTTGCGACAAATTACCTGCATTTGTCGCAGAACTCTGCCACATATGCTTAGTTCGCACTATTTAGTCTTATTATTCTGTGATTTAGTGAAGTATTTTAGTAGCTAAAACACTCGATACTGCCAAAAATCGCTCACACTTTGCCCGAGTTTCGTGATTCCAATTCATTAGTTAGTTGTATTTTAAAGATAAACATCGTAGGATGTTCATCTTGCAAAACACAACAGGGACATAGAAAACAACAACAACAACAAGGCGCAACAAGCGATAAGACCGCCTTTGTGTACCTTTATGTAGGTCCTATGTATAAGTTATATTATTGTTATTATAATTTGTTAATTTTTTTGGTGCGCAATTAAGTGTAATTATTCATTCATAAACAGTTAGTGACAAAACATTACAAATATTATAATTACATTAATGTATATAAACCAATCACTTAACCAAAGTATAGCATACAATTTAAAATAGTAGTGCTCCATTTTAATTATAGGTACTAATTTTTATATTATGAAGTTAAAGAAATAAAATGAAATAAAAAAAGTAGATGTGGTGATAAAGGAAATATAAGTTATAAAAGCAAAAATAAAACTTGGTTAATTATTCTATGCCATTAGAAACAAAACATTTCGTTCCTTGCCTCAAATAAGTACTTTTATCAGCATTGGAAAATATGCCATGCTTACTATTCAACCTGTATTTGTGTATCTACTACCGGATCAAAAACGGTATACCTATGGCTTTAACTTTATTTAATACATAATTTGGTGTATTCCGCAACCAACGGTACAATAAAAGCTTTTTTTGTCAATCCTATTGGAACAATGTATTGTTACGAGATAAAAGTAGCGTAAGTTTGGGCGTAGATAATCTGTGTACTAAATTTCATTCCAATCCGGAAAGCCCTTTCAGCCTGAAGAAGGAATAAACTACAGCCACATATAATAATAAAAAGTTTATACATTATACATGTATAAACTTTTTTATTTATGTCATAATAAAATTTGGTTCGTGGCTGCGCTCGTGTTAAAAGTGATTTTTATCTCACGCCAGCAGTATTTTTAACCGATTTCCCAAAAGGGAAAGGTTCTCAATTTAGCTACATTTTTAATGTTTATTTATGAACACATTGATTTATGAACCGATTAAGAAAATTCAATTTTTGTTTAAAAGTTTAGGAAGGAGGGAGGAAATTGAATTGATAAGGCAGAGTTTTGAATCGTATCGCCCGGGTTCCTATATCAGGTACCGGGTCCTTCCGCATTTTCATGTTCCGGTTTGAATGGTAAGGTAGCTGGTAAACTTATGCATGCGGCATTGTCACGGCCACACGAATAGCAACGCACTATTAACGTCTGATACCTATAGGCACCATCGCCTATGGTCAAGAAAGAAATATCTGCTTGTTATTGTCTTGTCATCTTATAAAAAATACGAAGATTTGAAAATACCATAATATTTTTACTATCTACTAGCTGTTGCCAGCGACTTCGTCCGCGCGAACTTCGTTTACTCCGCACTGCTTCTTCCCCGTAGGTGATAGCGTGATAATATGTAGGTATTATGTTGACCCGACCTGTTAGTAATATTTATGCATAATTTGAAGTAAATCCATGCAGTACTTTTTGAGTTTACCCCGGACATACATACAGACAAACAGACAAAAATTCTAAAAACTATATTTTTGGCTTCGATATCGATTGTAGATCACGCCCCAAGTATTCTTTTAAAAAAATAATCAATGTACAGTTTTGACTTTTCTACGATTTTATTATAAGTATAGATACATATAATAAAATCGTAGGAAAGTCAAAACTGTACATTGAATATTTATTAAAAGAATACTTGGGGCGTGATCTACAATCGATATCGAAGCCAAAAATAAAGTTTTTAGAATTTTTGTCTGTTTGTCTGTATGTATTTCCGGGGTAAATTCAAAAAGTACTGCATGGATTTACTTCAAATTTTGCATGAATATTACTAATAGGTCGGGTCAACATATAGGCTACATATTATCACGCTATCACCTACGGGGGAGGAGCTGTGCGGAAACGAAGTCCGCACGAACGAAGTCGTGGGCTGTTGCCCACGACTACTATTTTTATTTATATTTATACGATTGGTAACTAGCTGTTACCAAAAAAATAATAAAATTATTTTATTGGTAACAGCTAGTTACCAATAAAATAATTTTATTATTTTTTCGCTCAGTTATTCGACCCGTTGGATTTTTGTTTCTTACTGTATTTGCCTTTATAAAAAAAATTCATGCAAAATTAAAAACATATAACAGAAAAAAATTTTGCTAGTCGTAAGCACACATATTTAAACTTTTTTGTTTAATATATTGGCCGTGTCGTCGTATGTCATACGTCGTATATGACAATCATACAAATATAAAACAAGTACAGCAATCGGGTGAAATAAAAAAAAAATCAGAAGCAGTCATGAAACTGCTGACAGAAGTGAAACTTGAAAAGATATTTACAAGCATAGATTTATACCTTAGATATATCCACTTATACCTTTTTCCTACTTTCCAGCTACCTTCCTACCACCTTCCCCATACTTTCCCGCTACCTTCTCCCTACCTACCCCTACTTTCCCACTACCTTCCCGCTGCTTTCCTACTACCTTCCCGCTACCTTCTCGCTACCCTCTCGGTACGTTTCCATTGTCTTTTTAAAATATAATTAGCGAACCAGCAGTTGGCTCTCCTGGTGGAAAGATAAATCCTCATATCCTTTGCTTACTCTATAACATTTTATTTAACCCTTCTTCTCCCGCTTATCTACGTGATTCGTTTAACTATTTACACCCTCCTGATTCTACTTGTAGGACTAATGTCAGCAATCTTCTCCGTTTTCCATCTAATAATTCCAGTTTTTTCTCTAACTCTTTTACGATTCAGGCAATAAGGCTTTGGAATTCATTACCACTTCAAGTTCGCATGAGTCAATCTATAAATTATTTTAAACACAATCTAAGGAATCATTATTTGTCTATTCCACATTAATATAATTTGTAATTTGTTTTTTTTTTCTTATTTTTAAATGGATCTTACAAGTTCGTATTTTTTTGAGCAACACGTACTCATCTCAAGATGTTAATATCGTTTAATGTTTCACAGTAGTTATATATATTTTTTTTGTTTTAATTTCTGGTAGATACCTAACGCTGTAAATAATTTAAGTGCCTGTCTTTATATTGCTGAAGTACTTTAGGTTTCATTAATAGATGTGTTTAAATATTTTTAGTATATTGTACACTTCGACTTATATTAATGGTCAAGTATTTCACTTTACCGGGTTGGCTGTAAGAAATCTCTTTTTTAGAGATAAGCTCACCTTTTGTACCTTTTTAAAAATACTGCTTGCTGTAATTTTGTGTGTTGTTCTATTGTGTACAATAAAGTATTAAATAAATAAATAAATAATAAACTTCGCCTATAATAATCAGAGATGTTAATGGTGCAATGCTACCTGTGTGGCGCGATGGCAATGTCACATGTATAAGCTACTTTACCCTCTGAGCCAGAAGACGAAAATCAATGACGCTATTGTGACAGCAATAGGTACTGTAATGTAATGTGAAGGTAATATGGTACCAAATATCCGGGCCAGATGAACTACCTTCCCTTGCCTTCCCGCTACCTTCCCACTACATTCCCCCTACCTTCCTCTTTTTCCTTATCTTTTCATTAGTTCCCCCACATTTCTCCTTCTTTTCCCTACCTTTCCCATACCTTCCCGTAACCTTCTGTTCCCTTCCCGCTACCTTTCCCCTACCTTCCTTAAATTTCCCCTACCTAGCCCTTATCTTTTTCTACTTTATCTCTACCTTCCCGCTACCTTAAGTACTTCCCCTTACCTAGGTGGTAAATTTATGTAACGTCTTGCCCGGGATTTGGTACCACCAGCTTACCCCGTCGCAATAGCGTCAGTGCTAACACTGTCATGTTCCGATGCAGAGCGTTAAGTAGCCAGTAAATGTGGTATTTCTATTCGCCACACGGATAGCAACGCACCATTGGTGTCTATAGCCGATAGTTATCTCTTTCACCAGGAGAGCCATTTGCTTGTTTGCTATACTATAACATAAATAAATCGACACTTACCTCAAATTCAACCCAGCTGTTTAAAACTCCTGCAATTTTTCGTGTCTCATACCACAGTAATGGCACAGCGAACATTGGGAAGAGATACACCGTAAAAAGATATTCAATGACCGCTTCCTCGAATTTACCTTCAGATGTTCGGAGAATTTGCACTTTATGCAATGCAAGATAGATTACATAACCCACTAAACAAGAAAAGCAAAGAGCGGAGTACATCATAGATGGTGACATGTGATTAAATTGGTTCAAGCCCGGCGATGGTCTTGTTAAGGGTAAAACGCCCATAAGTCTTAGCAAAGTAAACACTGGCTTAATATTTTCGTAAACAATGTCTCTATAAATCTTCGGATCAGTGAAATTATCTTGTAAAGGAACTATTGAGTTAGCGGAAGCTGGTTTCATGTGTGGGGTGCGTGCCGGAGTGACGTCGAGGAAAATTGTTTTGTTTTTTGGTTTTTCTTCAATTTGGGTCGCATAGCCATTAGGGACAGATAATGTTGTTGGATACAAAGAATTATTTGTGTAGAACGACATGTTTTTGTAGATATTTTTAACGTATTGTACTAAGACAATGGCGTCTCTAAGAATGACTCGAATGGAGAGAATGAATATAATATTTGTAGCCTGAATGAAACTGCGAGGTGTAATTTATCATAGTTGACAAGATGATTGTAGCTACGTGAGTGTTTAAGGTTAAGATCTCATATGTATTATGGATGCATTAGATGAAGCGGAAGCGTGAGCAATTAGTTTAAAGTACATTGTAAAACAGTGGGTCCAATACTACTATACAAATCTGTAGTGTATTTGTACACAAATTTTGACCGCCCCGTTGGTCGAGTGGTTAGTGACCCTGACCACGCAATCAACGGGGCTCGGGTTCGATCCCCGACGGGGACAAGCATTTGTGTGATAAGCATAAATGTTTGTATTTCCGGGTTTGGGTGTTTATTATGTATGTAAAAGTATTTATATATGTATATCTATGTATTAGTATCGTTGACTAACATCCATAACACAAGCAAATAATTTGCTTACTTTGGGGTTAGATCAATAAGTGTAATTTGTCCCGTGAATATTTATTTATATTTATTTACAAATTTTTTGTCAAATTTCGTGATATTTGATTCACGACTAAGGATATTGTACATACAGGTAGACAGAAAAAAATTCAAATGTGCATTTCTGCGTTTTCTTGTTAAAAGTCTTATCGACTGATAATGACAAACGCATAAATTCTCATTATAAGTCGATAAAGATTTAATATAATGAAAATTGTGTAAGTCTATCGGCTAAAGCTAAGGGTAAAGCCTTCTAAACCGGAACACCGTGACCGGCGCCATGGCGACAGAAATAGGAAAAGTGGTGGTATCGAACACGGTTGAGATTTTGCAGAACTCTACCACTTAGTTATTGGTCACGTTGTTAGTGACATATTATTATCTACCTCTCACCTGGTTGTGGGATGCTAACCAGTAAGGCAGTTGACCTATACTTCACAAAGGGGGTCTGTCGATTCGGCAGTAACATATTTTGGATAAGATCGAGAGCACTCATTTTTTTTGTCAAATTTTGTGGTATTTGTTTCACGACTCACGATTTTGTACATACATATAGACAAACAAAATTGTAATGTGCCTTTCTGCGTTTCTCGTTATAATTAGTTGAAAAGGATTTGATCTTAATGAAACTACCGGCTACTTACCCTCCACCCTCCTCCATCCTCCGACGTCATTGCAACAGGAATAGGAAAGGTGGTGGCGGCGAACACGGTTGAGATGTTGCAGAACTCTACCGCTTAGTTATTGGTCACGTTGTCAGTGACACATATCTTCCTCTCGCCTTTTTGTCGGATGCTTACCAGTAAGGCAGTTGATCTATACTTCACAAAAGGGGTCTGTCGATTCGGCAGTAACATATTTTGGATTAGAGAGCAGACTATTCGGTAAACCCTTGTATAGTTTTTAATATGATGGTTGTTTTTAACGTTTCGTAAATCCATCTGTTTATTTTCAATGCTATAAAAGCTTTGAAAACAAATCGCAGAACGAAAAATAGACGCTATACATTAATACATTTGACAATGATTACTGACTTCTGGCTTCAGGAGAACTTGTTTGTTCTTAGCACAATATCGTTTTTTTTTTGCCTACGCACGGATGTCTTAAATCCAGCCCTAACTTTATTCATTGGAGCGAAATCTGTCAGCAAGCTTTGTATTCAAAACAAACAAATTACAGTGAAATGAACGTGTTAATAATATGCGTTAAATTATAATAATATACTCTAGTTTTAATAAGTAAGAATATTAGTATTTTAGGAATTGATATAAAAAGCCCTAAATGCACAGTCCCGAATAGTGATGGGTAATTTTCGGAAAAATTTCAAACCTTGGAAATTTTTCCTTTTATTTTTCAGAAAAATAAAAAATTGGAAAAATAATGGAAAAATATTGTTTACTGTAAAATATTTATTACTATAAAATTTAAAATATTGTTCTGATATTACTTATCGTAAACACGTTTGATTATACGTACACGTTTGATGCATATGATTCAAATAACTGCCAAACTTTTTTTATAAACTCTTTTACTATAGATTTATATAACATTTACATAATTTTCAACTGGAATGTAGATATGTAATGCAGGAATGTTGGATAATTAATCTGAATCATCACTTTCAAACAGTAGATCATTTTCTGTATTTTGTGCTGCATCTATAAATAATATTTTATTAGTCTTTAATTAGTGTGTTTTCATCATATCATCTTGACATTTTTTCATTTCATAATATTCTTCATCAATATGTGACGTTAAAGTTTTTCTAGTAGGTAACTGATATGATGGTGCCAAAGCAGCAAAAACTTTCTTCCATAATGGATGTTCTACCCAAGAAATAGGGGTTCCGGATACTGCAGTAGTTAAAGCTATTAAAAATATTTTTTTTCTTTTCTTTTCCATCCGAAATTTTTCCATTGCCCATCACTAGTCCCGAACAAAACTAATACTCAAAAGTGTCTCTATTGTCATTTAAGTAGTTATAAATATGGCAAAAACATATGTCTTTGCATATCCAACCTTAAGTGCAAGACTTATTGTTGTTTTTACAAAGCAATGTACGAAAAGAAATAAAATTGACAGTGTCGCGACCATTGACGTGTATAATAGTGGCATTGACATGTATAATATTACCACTGGACAGGTTATCCCATACAAATGACAGCTAATTTTATATGTCAATTTGAAACGCTATCGGTGGGGGTACCGAGAACTAATTTTGACGTATGTTGCATATGGTTGCCGCGGTAATTTAAATTAATAAAAACAGTAGCTTATTTTTTTAATTTGTGGACGTTATAGTGAATTTTCAAGTTCATATTTTGTATATTCTGGAATTTAAAAATGAGGAAATGTGCAGTTTGTAATCTTTGATACCAAAAGGGGAGCAAAACGACGTTTTACAGGTACGTGCATTTAGTCGCTGTTTTTAATAAAAATTGCGTGAAATTGTATTTTAAGCATCTGATTTTAATATATATTAGCGAGAACGATATAGATTTTTGGCAGAATTTATAATATTTATTTAATATTGTTTTGGTTAGAACTGGCTAGTGATATCAAGAGGTCATATCGATAATTTCAATATCAATATTCTATTTTAGGTCTTTAATAGTCCATGCGGTTTTATTTATACATGCTTGCATATTTAAGTCCCTTTATGTCACCTTATTTCCTTCGCATATTAATTCAGTTTATTTTTGTAGATTTCCAGTAGATTCAACGCTTAGAAACATATGGCTTTACAATATGAAAGCAGTAAATTGGACTCCAAAAGAGTCAGATACTCTATGTTCAAAACATTTTGATAACAAATGTTTTATCGAACATTACAACAGAACAACACTGAAGTTGGGTAGTGTGCCAACAATATTTGAAGGATTATGTGAAGGTGAGTAATACATTTTGTTTGGTTTTCATCTAATCTAACATGCCGAGCAATGTATACTTGTATGTAATTACGCTGATAATTTAGCAACTGGACCAGTGCAGTTTTGAACAATATAACATGCTAATAAATATATGTACATCATGTCTGGTTTCGGATTGGATTTTTAACTTCCCGCTACGTATATAGATAAGGAAGATACTGATTTTGCCCCGATTTTTGAAAATCAAGTTTTCACCAGATCTCCACGTTTTCAGGTCCTAGGAACCTTTTCCGACTATTTTCACGATAACAACAGTATGTCTGTATGTATGTGTGTTTTTCCCCGTGTTGGTTCCGGGCTCCTTTGAAGAATAGACCAACTGCCGTTCTGCCAGGTAGGTCGTAAAAGACGACCGATTGACTATGCGAGTCACTACCATCGTGACCACTAGGTGGTAGAGTTCTGCATTGTCTCGCCCGGGTGAGGTACCACCGCCTTACATATTCCTGCCGCAATAGCGTCAGTGCTTGTCGCTGTCGTGTTCCAGTTTGGAGGGTAAGGTAGCCGGTAAACTTATGCATGTGGCGTTAGACCTCGCCGCAAGATAGCAACGCACCATTACCATCTTTGGTGTCTATAGGCGATGGTTGACTCTTTCCATCAGGAGACCCATCTGCTTGTTTGCTATCTTATGATATAAAAAAAAGTATGTGTGTGTGTGTTTGTGTGTAAACATCTCATAACTTTTAAAGGGCTTGACCGATCGAAACGCGGTTGGTGGCATTCGATTGGATTCTACTCAACTAAGACTTCCTGAAAATTTGACCAAATCGGCCTAAGAGATTTTGAGAAATTTTGAAAAAAACCTCAAAAAAAATTTTGACGAAACAGTATTTTTATAATATAACTTTCAGATTAATATACCGATTGAGTACAAAAACTAATCAGCTCTATTCCTTAAAAAACTACGTCGAATGCATACATTTTTCAACCAATCATTTTTTGGTATTCTACGACATTTGTGTACTAAAAAAACTACGTCGAATGCCGTTCCTAAAATCAAAACCAAATTTAATTTTCAAAAGTAACACAGCCTTTTAGATATCAAAATTTCGTTGTTTTTAGCAAACTTACTTAATAATTTTTAAATAACTTTCAGACTAATACACCGATTCACTTAAAAATCTTATCAGCTTTTTTCATTTAATAACTGCGTCAATACCGTTAATTGGATCAAAACCGGATAATTGCCAACCAATTATCTGGATTTATCATGACGAAAATTTTTGAAAAAAATGTTTTTTGACTCAAAAATTGAGTTGAATGCCATTCGAAAGATCAACTTCGATCATCGTTTCTAAAATATATAGCTTTTCAAAAATAAATATATTGTCATTTTAATAAAATATATGTTTGAACTGAAAAATTATATGCTTATAGTTTCTACTCTTTTGAGCTCAAAATACCTTAATTTAGCGGGAAGTTTCAAAGATGGCCTGTAGGGTCAACCGCTTACACATTTTTTCCTCCAAACCCTCCAAACCAGTACACGACAATGACAAACATTGACGCTATTACGGCAGATAGGCAATAGGAAAGGCGGTGGTACCAAATTCCCAGATGAGACGTTGCGAAACTCTACCACCTAGTAATCACGATGGTAGTGACACGTATAGCCAATCATTCGCGTTTCACGACCTGCCTGGCAGAACGATGGTAGGTCTATTCTTCCAAGGAGCTCAGACCAACACGGCCAATTGTTCTGCATATGGGGTTCTAAGCCCCACTCATTGTTTGGCAGCCATTTTGGTTTTATGTTAGGTTCATATAGTCCAAAACCGGAAAACTTGTATTGATTTTAGTGCTAAGAAGTATCAATAAACCAAATTAAGTATACAATTATTTCAGACCCAAAGTTTTACAAAGCAGTTAAAATAGCTGACACAAATGATAAGGTGTCCGAAGAAAAAGGAATGGAAATGGAAGAAGCGCAACTATTAATGCAAAATAATTCGAGCACAAGTTCTTCTGTATTAAAGTACCAGTCGCAAAAGCAATGTGGGGTCAAAAGGTTGCTAAGCGAAAATATCTGGGGGGAAAATAAATTTCATTTAAGTAAGTAAATTTAAATTGTATGTGTGCGCTAGTAAACGTAATTGTAAACTTAAATTGCATGCAGCAAGACTACTCACAGGAATAATTAAAGTAGTTCTTGAGCTTTTTTACCATTTTGTTATACTTACAAAAATGTAGTAACTTACTAGTACGCCTTGTTATTTGACTGTAACACCACGGTGGTTACTTTTTTATTCTGACTAATAATTTGAATTTTTGCCATCTACTTATATAACTCACTTTTCAGACCCAAGTGCAACAGACAAGTCAGCTACGGATCTACAAGACAAAGCAAAGATAAACAAAGAACAACAAATCAACCGGTTTACAGATTTTTTGATAAATTGGAATTCGTAAACAGCTTGATGAACAGAACAAATTGATGAAACCATTGGCTTACTTTAGGCCAAGATTGGCAAAGAAAAATAGAAAAATGAGTCATTTACTTTCAATACACAAAAACATAACAAAATTCCCGAAGACATTTTACAGTTTTATAAAATTATATTTCTGGAATATTTGATGTTTTCTTTAATTTACTCATAGTCTACCTCCATGCCAAATTTCATCAAAATATGTTTAGTCGATATTGCGTAAAAGCGAAGTTTGAATTTACAGTGGAAACCCGATTCGCGCGAATACAGAGGATTCGCGATTATCCGGACAGACCATAAATAAATAATGTTTTGTTAGCACACCCACCATAACTAGGACCCATAAAACACTTTTATGAGCTCAACTCGTACAAAACCACTTCAAATCTTGAAAGTAACCTGCAAATATATTTTTAGTACCGGCAAAAATATATTTGGTGAGTCTTAAAGCCACTAGCATAAGTTTAAGCTACCTTAACCTCCAAACAAGAATACGATAGTGACAATCATTGATGCATTTGCGTCATGAATAGGTAAACCTATCATCCTCATCCATCATCAAAGGTGGAAACTTATCATCAACAGGTTTTCTCATCCAAGGACAAGGGGACGTCTTTAACGGGCTCTATCACCTAGTAGTCACTATGATATTTTATGTATCATAAGATAGCAAAGAAGCAGATATCTTTCTTGATGGAAAAAGACAACCATCACCTATAGACACTAAAGATGTTAATGGTGCATCTCTATCCTTGCGGTGGGGTCTTAATGCCACATGCGTAAGTTTACCGGTTATCTTATCCTCCAAATTGGAACATGACAGTGACAGGCACTATTGTGACGGAAATAGGTATGGTGGTGATACCAGACCCGGGCGAGACAATGCAGAACTCTAACAGTGTATTCACTACTGTAATAACACTATGGATCTATTGTTTGCCTTTTTCGAACTAACTTGGTAGAATCAGATCTACTTTTCAAAGGGGGCTTAAACTAGACAGTAAAAAGGTAAAGTAAAAATTGTGTCCTTTTTATTTTATAATTATATAAATAAATTATTCATTTATTACTCGTGAAAGCTATATATATATATATATATATATATATATATATATATATATATATATATATATATATATATATATACAATAATTAAAAAAGTATTTACATGAACCACAGCCCACCTGGTTGTAAATATTGAACGATCGATAAACTTATCCAAGCTGTCGACAAGAGGGCATCACTAATTTTAGTTCCACGGACGCTCACATCTGTCTACAGCGCCAAATTGGCGATATTCAAATATGCACAAAAATTCTGTGACAGCAGCCAGTCCAGTGGTAATATTATACACGTCAATGAATAGTGGTAATATTATACACGTCAATGGTCGCGACCGACGCGATTCTATTCGATTTAAAATTGTGCGCTCATTTTTGGAGGACGTTTTTGTATCTTGGGTTTTTTATATCAATGATTTTAGGTTATTTATTACACGTCAAATGCTGAATACGAAATATAAACTTGCTACAGTTATTAAAGTTTTTAATCGTATGGGGCGACTCTCACGTAAATTATTAGTATTTATTACTATAGTATTCCATCATTTGCTTCGGCGTCCGCTCTCGCTTTATGATTGCTCTGTACACTGAGCCCTAATGGCTATGTTAAACTTTCAGTGCGTTCTTCACCTTGCGATCGACCTTGTAAACAATTATTACTTGCCTAAATATTTTAATTTGTTTTTCCACTGGGCTCTTCACAAGGTTTGAGGGTTTTCATTGAAGTATTCATAAGGGTAGCTTTTTGTACGATCATCCTTATTTATTAAACTGTTTCTGAGTAGGTATCATCATTTGTAATTTCTTTATTTCAAGAAATCCTATTTTTAATTTGTATGGCAAATGATCAATCACGTTGATGTCCGTCATTTTTGTGTTCTGGTTTGGAGGGTAGGGTAGCCGGTAAAGTTTGGCATTCCGTCCCTGCCACACGAAGAGCAACATACCATTAACATCTCTGGTGGGTATAGGCAATGCATTGCCTATATAGTAAACAAACTAATGGTTCCCCCTGATGGAAATAGGTAACCATGGTTACCTATTTCCATCAGGGGGAACCATTAGTTTGTTTACTATCTATGCTTTAATATAAAAAAAATCAAATTAACAACCCATTTCATTAATCCTTTGTCCCCTGATAAGATGTTATCATTATTTTTTATTCTTTTTTACAGAAACCCTTCGTCATTTTCTTTACAAAATTCCATTCATCTAAATAAATTTGGAAACACCTTTTCCAGTCTTGATCGATAAGTTAGAAATTGCTACTTCCTAGGCAGTAGCAATTTTTTCCTAATTCCACGGCTTCTACAATCGAAATAAATGCCTTTTTTAGGTATCCGAAGTAAACTAGGAACCCTTATAGTTTCGCTATGTCCGTCCGTCCGTCCGCACGATAGTTCAGTGTAATTTGGTACGAATATACATGAAAGTCACGACAACAAAGTGGTAACATAAAATCTTGAAAAATATTTTTTGTTAAGGTAGCTTCCCTATACATTTTTTTACATAACCCATAGTACGGGGTATCGTTGAATAGATTTAAAAAATATATTGTAAGTTTGTTATACATTTTTTCGATTAAGGGAATCGTTTGTAAAATATTAAGTTTTGAACTGCTAGTTTTTGTTAGTGTTCAGTCCTCCTCTGTAGGCTAAACGGTTGGTTTTGGGGGAAAAAAATCATGGTAGTTGTAAATATAATGAAGTTAAAAGGAAAACTAACACGGTTAATAAGGCTTTACAAGTTTTTGAGTAACAATCGACCAACTTAAAAATGTACTTATATAAGTTTTTATAGTCATTTGGACCAATTGCTTAAGTTCATTTCGAAAAAAAAAAAAAAAACAAAAGATTATATTCGTATCCGAAGACAAAACAAGACGGAACAAATATCAAAAACACACGTACCGATAAAACATCCCTTTTATAATCTTATTTTACAGCTTAATTCCTAGCGTCCACCTGAATATCGTGTGGTTTATTTATCATTGGATTGAACCTCACGGTTTATGGGCCATAAACGTTCTTTTTCATTGTTACAAGTATCTTCCATCCGCTTTAAGTACAGTAGAGCAGGTGTCCAATATCGTGCTATAGAGCGAGTTGCTATCAAATGTATTTTATACGCCGTTAACGCTTGTGATTTTATGTCGTCTGCCTTTTCTCGTATCATACTAATAACAGATAATAGAGATAAAAGGTTTGTATCTGATGTTGTTTTAATTTATGGATGTACTAGCTGTTGCCAGCGACTTCGTCCGCGCGGAGTTCGTTTACTCCGCACTGCCCCTCCCCCGTAGGTGATAGCGTGATAATATGTAGCCTATATGTTGACCCGACCTATTAGTAATATTCATACAAAATTTTAAGTAAATCCATGCAGTACTTTTTGAGTTAACCCCGGACATACATACAAACAAACAGACAAATAGACAAACAGACAAAAATTCTAAAAAGTATATTTTTGGCTTCGATATCGATTGTAGATCACGCCCCAAGTATTCTTTTAAAAAAATATTCAATGTACAGTTTTGACTTTCCTACGATTTTATTATTTGTATTATAGATAATCGTCACTTACAAGTCCTCACCAGTGTAAATGTATTTTTTCGAGTGTCGACACTTGTTGAAATTCATTATTATTATTAGTTGACACTATTTTATAACGAACTTGTGCTTTTATTTCACTATAGGTATTAGTAGACTTAATTATTTTACACTAATCGACCGGCTACAATTTTTAAAGCTTTTTCAGGACGTAATTCTTTACTGACTATTTGTAAAGAATATTATGTTTTAAAGACACTTTAAAAAACGAAACCGGTCAATTAATTTAAATTAATAGTCCATACTTAAGTGCGTTATAAGCTAGTATCAAGTAATACTAAGTGTATTCAGATTCAAAGCACAGAATACTTAGAGACTAACAGAAGTCAATGTTCCATACAAGTAACATTCGAGCACAGCACACATAGACACCTCTCACGGGCGCGATATCTCGGACTGGTGCGGAACAAAATTTCCCGAACCATTCCGAGATATCGCGTCCGTGAGAGGTGTCTATGTGTGCGTTGCTCGAATATCACATGCATGTAGATTGACTACTGTTAGTCTTCAGTATACTGTGTTCAAAGTTTCAGTTGTTTGTTAGATACATGTTAGATGATCGCCTCGTTGGTAGAGTAGGCAGCAACCCTGACTATGCATTCAATGGGGCTCGAGTTCGATTCCTGACAGGAACAGTTTGTATTTATGGGTTTGGGTGTTTATTAAATATATTTGAGTATTTATACATGTATTTCTATGTAATAATATCACTGACTAACACCCATACTACAAGCACATAGGTAATTTGCTTACTTTGGGGTTAGATCAATTTGTGTAGAATTGTTAATTTTATAAATGCGAAAGTCTGTCCGTCTGTATATCTTTTTTCCTTTTACTGAATTGTTACTATTGAATCGATTTTGATGAATTTTGGCAAGAGGATAATTCCGGTGTTCCGGTGTCGGAGTTGACCACATGAGGTCCCGTATTCGATTCCCGGGGCGGGCAAAGAGAAAAAACGAAAATGTGTTTTTTTCAGTTTTCTGATAAAAGAAAAGTTGCCCGGGATTGGAAAGCGGTTAGCGGTAGGTTTGCCACCTATCACTTTGTGAGACTAGTACGAGTATCTTTGGCTAATTGTGGGCACACTAGTTGTCCCTCTGCCTACCCCTTTGAGGATACGGGTGTGAAGATACTACTTTTTAGATAATTTAGGTTCCAGGGTAAAACATAGGCCACTCTTTGAGTAAAAATTAGCCCCCGAGGAGCTGAGATAGGGGTTGAAAATCTCTATTCAACATTTTTTTGATGAAAGATTACTCGCGGCTGAAACGGCATGAGCTAGCTAGTATTTACATTAATACCGGAAAATATTTATTTATTTATTTAAAATTTATACACAACATGTACAGAGGTGGACTTAATGCTACATGACATTCTCTACCAGTCAACCTTAAACAAATATAAACAGTGTTTACGATGGGGTGCACAGAGAAACTTATTACAATCGTTTACTACTGACATACCTTCTTGATTATTATTAAGATAAATTAATAGATAAAAATATTAAGTAAACCCAGAAATACATACATATAAGTACATCACGCAATTTCTAGTTGCTAGTCCCTGTCGAGAATTAGAGCCTCATCGGTTGCGTAGCCAGGGTTACTAACCACTATACTACTAAGGTATAGTAAGAGGTGGAGTCAATGTAAACTGTATGTTAATCAAGGATTTAAAACGTTATTAGATAACAGAACTTATTTTACGATACTTAACGTAATTACTGTAGCGATACTTCAGTAACAAAACTATTTTTAAACACTATTTGTATCGCTACCCCAATAACAGAACGAAATTCCCAACGCTAAATAACGTTATATTAATATCGATATGTATGCGACCTTGCCGCATTGCATGCTGTTTTGTGATTGGTTCGCCAACTAGCGCCTGAAAACAATATCATAATTGCATATACCATAACGTTAATTCGTGGTGTTTACAAGAACGTAATGAATAACGTTATTATACAGTAACGAATTCTGTTATCTATCATTTTATGATAACGCTACGCTTGAAAATAACGTTATGTTATGCCGCGAGCAATAACGTTACCACAGAATACCGATATTTAAATTCTTGGTACAGCAAAAACTGTGTATTCCTTTTTTGTCAATTACCTAGGTACGCGATTGGTGGAGTATGCAACTTGGCAGTTAAAGCCTAATACTTTTAAATTATAGGTATGAAAATACATTAAATTAATAAAAATAGTTATTAACATAGTACATTCATGTGACATACGTAATAGACATACGTGATAATATACCTTTAATATACACATATGTACCTATAGGTACTATTTTCTCTATGGGTAAAGTTTTTTTTATTATTATCGATAAGGAAACGCTTTACCACGATCTCACCTGATGGTAAGATAAGATGCGGCCTAAGATGGAACGTGCTTCCCTAGAAGGTAACTGTTCACTCTTCTCTTCAAGATCCCCAAGATGTACTCGTCGGGGAACACAGACACAGGAAGCATATTCCAGTTCGGTTCGGATCAAGAATGTCGAGTCGAACCGCTTTGTCCAGGTACGTGGGACGTCCACCGTATGGCGATGCCTAGTCCGGTGTCAAACTTTAAAGAGATTTTATTATTTTGTCCAAATTTTATTCTAATTGCATCATTATGAAATCGCCAAATTAATCATTGCACCAGTACGTATTGTTTAAATGTATTTGATATTTAAATACAACGTCTTCGGGTTCTGTTTTTTAGCGGTGTTTCATCCAATCCTATTTGAATAAATATATATTAAAGATATTGATAAAATGTCAATATTTTTTAGATTTAAGTCTTGACATTTTGTCATATTATGTAGACAGCTGTACTAAGTCCGCACTTACTCGTAACGAAATTACATGTTTTTCCTTAATTATTTAGTATCTAGTAGTTTCCTTCATCTAAGGCTCTGACATATTGTTTGCGCCTCCGTCATGCCGCTGTCATCTAGTTCACTTCCATAGGAATCTGTGTTAGATCGCGCCAATCTCGCCGCCGCACCGCAATTCGCGGAGATCCTGTTAGAGACCTTAAAGGCCTTCACAGCTTCACCGGTCGCGGGGCAAGCAGAGCGCTTAGCCAGAGTATAAAAGTGTTGGGCTGTACGCCTTCCGACTTAAAAATGTCTGCTGTGCGACCTACTACATTATTCATGAGTGACATATGCTACTTTTTTGCCCGACTGAGAAAAGGGATGTAATGATTTTTAGTCACGCGAACAAAGTCGCAACTCTGCTAGTGAGAAATACTTCAAACCAGGGTTTCTCAAACTTTCACGTCAATGTACCCCCATTAGTTTACACGGCAATGACTAACCCCAAACAAAATAAGGTCTTACACCTTAAGAAACCTTAGAACTAAATATACAAAAAAAATCGCAAAAGCAAACAGACTCAAAAGAAAATTCTACAGAAATTTTAATTCATTTGAGGACTTGTTTCAGATGTAAATTGAGTCAATATTCAAAGCAATTAGTTAAAAGTATGGCAACAATTTTGCGCTCGTTAGTAAAGCAGCCATTATTTTGTAATTTTTGCGTACCCCCTACAATTGTCTGGCGATCCCCAGGCTACCCCACCGTACCCCACTTTGAGAAACCCTGTTTTAAACTAGTGAAAATAAACATTACACAGACTACATTCCTGTGAGAAACATATGTGTACTTATCTTAGATGAAGGAAACTACTACAAGATATGAAATAATCAAGGGAAAACCGTGTCATTTCGTCCCTAACAATGGCGGACTTAAGAACTGTTTACTATCTACTGTTTACTGTCTACATAACAATTGATAAATTATATTACAATTATCGGTAGTCGTTTTTTACGTGCACATCTTGAAAATGTTAATGTTCCTGATTTAGTATATAGCAGCAGTGTTATACTGTATAGTAAATCTGCTAAAAACCTTGGTCTAATTATAAGTGAAGATTTCTCTTGGAATGCTCATGTTTCAGAAGTATGCAAAAAAGTTCATTACACCTTTCATTCCATCAAACGTTTACAAAGATTTCTTCCTTTTAAAACAAGAGTTATTTTAGTGCAAACACTAATCTTTCCTTTATTAGACTATGCTGATATTTGCTATCCAGACATCACTGAAGAAGGCCTGAATAAACTTGAGCGCCTACAGAATGTAGGAATTCGCTTTGTTTTTGGTTTAAGAAAATTTGACCATATTTCCAATTTTAGAACGCAACTCAAGTGGCTTCCTATTCGGGAGCGCAGGAACACTCATACGCTTTGTCTTCTTTATAATATTTTATTCAACACAAACTCTCCATACTATCTTCGTGAACGCTTTAATTTTCTATACGATTTTGACTCAAATTATCGTTCACATTTACGCGGAATTTTACAATATCCATTACATTCTTCCATATTTTATGGTAATTCTTTCACTATCAACTCTGTGAAACTTTGAAATTCACTTCCTTTTCATATCAGGAGTAGTCAGTCAATAGTTTTAAAAAGTTTAAGTAGTTTTAAAAAGACGTTAAAGGAATTTTACCTGTCTGCATAATTTTCAATAAAAGTAAAGTATTATTTATTATTCATAGTATTAAGTTAATTAAAATAAGTATTTGTAGTTTTTCTTTTGTCTTTAAATTGTATGTTTCTACATTAATAATTTGTACACTGTATATTCTACATTTCTTTTACGCATTCTCATTCTTTTGGGTTTGCTGGAAGAAATCTCTTGCAGAGATAAGCTCGCCTTTTGTAAATGTTTCAAATTAAAATGTAATATGACTTTTAAGTGTACAATAAAGTATTAAATAAGTAAATAAATACGATTGAGCATGTTATTTTAATAATTAGTTTTTATTTTAGATTTAGGGTTCACACTAAAATTATAGAAAAATAAAAATAAACGCTAAAATCAATTTAATATTTTGTAATCAAAGGGTTATTTGCATTCATATAAAAAACCCAAGATGCACAGTCCTGAACAAAACTGACATTCGAAAGTGTCGCTAATTTCATAGATGTGGCAAAAACATATGTCTTTGCATACGAAGTAATTTACAAAAAATAATAAAATTGACAGTGTCGCAACCAACGCGATTCTATTTGAAAAGAGCGTACAATTTAAAATTGTGCGCTTATTTTTGGAGGACGGTTTTGAGACACTGATTGTGTATCTTGTGTTTTGTATATCAATGGTTATTTGACATAAAATTTTAACTTACCTACATTGACAGTACAGTGTATTTTAGTAATGGCGTTTTGGCCGCAAGCTGTTTAAGGTGACGTTAATTTTATTAAATGATTTGAAATTAGAACATTGACAACATTTTTGTAGCTTTATCTATTATGAAAATTCTAACTTGTTAGAGATAAAGCCATTTTTATTTGTTCAGCATTGGAATGCATGCAATTTTATAATTTTAATTGTTTATGGAAATTAATGCCAATTCCTTATCTTGCTCTTGTCAAAGGTACTTATACCATTTTCTTTACGGCTAAAGTCAGTTGTTAAACATAAAAAAGATTTTATCGTTTTAGTCTATGTTTTGGCTATAGGGAGATCGCTAGCAAACATAAATCTGTGCTCCATATACAACCATACTATAAAAAAAAACCATACTATAAAAAAGATAATCAAGAAGCAACATAACGCCTAATTCATCAAAGTAAAACAGTAATGATGAAACATTTTGTCGATAGGCTAATTTACTTTAGGAGCTTGTTAAGTCCGCGCTAGTAAACCTTGTCAATTTAACCTTGTATTAATCCGCCGAGATGCAGGTTAATTTCATTGTAAGCTGCTTATCAGCTCCCGCGGCCTTTCTTCTTGATTAAACTATAAACGGATTTTCTTCCTTTACGTACATTCATGGGATGACATCAAATAATATTAGGTTCGTATAATTCAATTTTCAGCTAAATAAAAAAATGTAAGACACTATATATTACTGATATATCTTGTGAAACAGGAAGAAATGAAAGCTGCTTAAATAAAAACTTATTTACTTTTACGTAAATTAACTGACCGATAGAGATTTATTTTAATTAATTTAATGCTGCTAATGGAGGCAGATCAAAGTTTTTTTAAAATATCTTCACGCCCGGTTCTCTTGTGCGGCAGACAGAGTACAACAAATGTATATAGACTTTCCAGTTCACCGCGATTCATCGGTTTGTTGGTTGGCGAGATAAGTGGTGATCCTCATCGCCGCATTTATCGACTGCTTCTAGGGATAACTGGGACCGACTTTACGTGCTTTACGTGTTCACGTCAAGGCACGGGAGTGGTAATACATCACTCCGCGTGATTTCTGATTTTCTGATTTTCTGAAAAACCTTGAAAAAACCTCAATAAAAGTTTTTCCCGACCCGGGGATGGAACTCGTGAACTTATGATCTGAGACGAATAGGCTACTCCTAGACTACGAGGCAGTCAAAGTTTTTTTCTAATTAAACTTAGGAAGTTGTTTTGTATGAGCGTTTTTTATATCATAACATAGCAAACAAGCTACCCCGTGTTAGTTCCGGGCTCCTTTGAAGAATAGACCAACTGCCATTCTGCCAGGCAGGTCGTAAAAGGCGACCGATGGCTATGCAAGTCACTACTATCGTGGCTACTAGGTGGTAGAGTTTTGCATTGTCTCGCCCGGGTCTGGTACCACCGCCTTACCTATTCCTGCCGCAATAGCGTCAGTGCTTGTCGCTGTCGTGTTCTGGTTTGGAGGGTAAAGTAGCCGGTAAACTTATGCTTGTGGCATTAGACCTCGCCACAAGATAGCAACGCACCATTAACACCTTTGGTGTCTATAGGCGAAATTTGACTCTTTCCATCAGGATCTACCCATCTGCTTGTTTGCTATCTTATGATATATAAAGAAAAAAAAGGCTTTCCTGATGGAAAGAGAAACATCGTCTATAGACATCAAAGATGTTAATGGTGCATTGCTATCCTTATGGTGGGATACAATGCCACATACATAAGTTTACCTGCTACATTACCCTCTAAGTCGGAATATGACAGTGACAGGCTTTGACGCTATTACGGTACCAGACCCGGGCGAGACAATGCAGAACTCTACTGCCTAGTAGCCATGATAATAGTGACTCGTATAGCCAATCAGCCGCCTTTTGGGACCTGTCTGACAGAACGGTAGTCATTCTTTAAAGGGAGCGCGGAAAACACTTTACCGCGAAACCATTTTTTTTTGGACAGACTGCGCAACTTTTAAGTAAAGTGAGCTTAGAGTCCACCCTAAGGGTTTTTAAAAATATATAAACGGGTCAATAACGCGTACATATATAGAACTTACTTGTAAAGCTCGACGTTTCGGCCAAGTTACATTGACCGTGGTCACGAGCAGACTGCTCGTGACCACAGTCAATGTAACTTGGCCGAAACGAAAAAGTTCTATACATATATGTACGCGTTATTGACCCGTTTATATATTTTTAAAAATGATAGTAGAACGCGTTGGTTTAAAAGTTCACCCTAAGGGTGTCTCCTGTGGGACTATTTTTAAAAAAGGACCCAGATCAACACTGGAAAAAAGAAAAGAGTATCTTCACGCCCATATCCTCGAAGAGTAGGCAGAGGTACAACCAGTGCACCCACGATTTGCCGAAGATACTTCCACAGTATGATAAGTGGCAAACCTATCGCTAAACAGGCACTTATTGAATCCCTGGCGTTGTTTTTATCAGAAAACTAAACACGTTCTTGAATTGCCCAACCTGGGAATCGAAACTGGTACCCCAAGTGGCCTCCACCGACACTGGACTAACACAGAGACGATGAAAGGGAAAATAATACAATAAATATTTGTAGTAGTATTAAAAGTAGGTACAATAAATCGTGTATTAGCTATCTAAAAGTAAGACATTTCAAGTGTTACCACATGTAAGAAGCCATCCATAAATTACGTCACATGTTAAGGAGGAAGGAGGGGGTCGGCGAAGTGTGACATTGTGTGTCAAGAGATAGGGAGTGGTCCTAAATTTTGTGACACCACATTTTTTCAAAATATAATATTTTTTATCTAAGTATTACAACACTAAATTTAAAAAGCTACCTGTATAAATAAAAAAATAACCGAATTAGATCATTATTGGAATGTAAAATTGACATCACACTAGGTGGGGGGTTCTCACATTTGTGACCAGCTGTTACAAGGACGGGGGAGGGGCCAAAAAATCATGAATTTCGTGTGACGTAATTTATGGATGGCCCCTAAAGTGGGGATTTATTTTTTACTCGCATACCCCACATGTCAAAATTAAATATCGTTGGATAGGTATTTAAAAAAATATTGTGCGGGTGTGAAAGCAATTTTCGATTAATGGATCCGTTTGTGAGATATTAAGCTTTAAATAGCTTTTTTTTAGAATCAAGTGTCCCCGATCTATCAGAGTGCTAAGTGTGAGTTTTTATTTTCGCATTCGATCGTGAGCGCTTTTCGAGTTTACTAGGAATTTGTATGTGATTTGTACAGCGCCACCTAGTGGTAAACTGGTTTCTCACGTTTACCACTAGGTGGCGCTGTACAAATCACATACAAATTCCTAGTAAACTCCAAACCCGCTCACGATCGAATGCGAAAAGAAAAACTCACACTTAGCTCTCAGCTCATCGGTTGGTTTTGTATGTGTGAAAAAAATCACGGTGATACTCCACTGGGCTGCACGAGAAAAATTATATAATTTAGTTGACGCATATAAGAATCGAGGCCAGTATTTGTAAATTGGTTTTAAAATATTTGAGACTAGCTGCAGCATGCAGCCCGCTGCATTATAAAAGTTTTTGGCGAATTCCGCGGGATCACCTAATTTTCCGGGATAAAAAGTAGCTTATGTGCTATTTCAGGTCATCATCTACCTGTGTGGCAAATTTCATTCAAATCCGTTCAGCAGTTTTTGCGTGATTGAGTAACAAACATCCATCCAAACATCCATCCAAACATCCATCCAAACATCCATCCAAACATCCATCCAAACATCCATCCAAACATCCATCCAAACATCCATCCAAACATCCATCCAAACATCCATCCAAACATCCATCCAAACATCCATCCAAACATCCATCCAAACATCCAAACTTTCGCATTTATAATATTCCAGGTCATCATCTACCTGTGTGCCAAATTTCATTCAAAACCGGTTAGCAGTTTTTGCGTGATTGAGTAACAAACATCCATCCAAACATCCAAACTTTTGCATTTATAATATAATTATATAATATATAATATAGATATAGATTATGAGATACATTTTTTTATATCATAAGATAGCAAACAAGCAGATGGGTCTCCAGATGGAAAGAGTCAACCATCGCCTAAAGGCACCAAAGTTGTTAATGGTGCGTTGCTATCTTGGGGCGAAGTCTAATGCCACAGATATGCATAAGTTTACCGGCTACTTTACCCTCCAAACCGGAACACGACAGTGACTAACACGACGCTTTGCGACAGGAATAGGTAAGGCGGTGGTACCAGACCCGGTCCAGCCGATGCAGAACTCTTCCACCTAGTAAAAAGTAGTTGATATAACAAAAAAGTAACAAAAGCACTTAAAAGCTAAAATAAATCCTTATTCAAATCATTGTAGTTTCAAATGGATTTTATTATTTGTATGCAAATTTGATTAATTAAACTTTTCTAAGGTCTTTAAATACTATTAACCTTTTAACACAAACTATTATTATGGTAATATAGGGATAGGTTGTTATGGGAATTATTCAAATGGATCGTCCCACGCAGAGGAGCTGTAGAGGGTCGTCATGTCACCCTGTCAAGCGCACACCTTCAATATCTATTTAAGTGATAACTCGGACTACCAAGTTTTATTAAGGATTACGGGACATTACATTAGCTACGCTATAATATAAACGGCTGGTTTCCGAAACGCAAATTAATTTTAACAAGCAATTAATCTTTTGACATAATTTTTATAAGCAAATGATGTGTTAAATACAGATTAATTGCTTGTTACAATTAATTTGCGTTTCGGAAACCGGCCGTAAGATTTTTATCCTCGGTGAGTGTGTGTGCGTTCGAGATTGCGAATGCGTGCATATGCGCGCGCTGCGCGTGTGTGTGTTTGTGTGTGTGTGTGTGTGTTCCTAATCGTTCTTCCAGAGACTGATATTAATATTTTTTTGCACGCCTCATAAGCGGAGCGTTGACGGATTGTTCTACTCCAATTGAGGCTTCAATTGTGCAGTCATGGTTTGGTTCAACCACAGAGCCAATTGACATCGAGCAAGAGGTAACCAGATTTGGACAAGCTCTGGCCGAGATATGCGATGCGTCTAGGCCACGTATTGGCCCCAGACCACCAAGACATCAAGTCTATTGATGGTATGAGGAGATAGCTGTATTGCGTAGAACCTGCGTTGCAGCCAGATGCTGTTATTCAAGACATTGTAGAAGGCGGTTTCGGGGCCCTGAACTTGACGAGCAGATGTATGAGCCATACAGAGCTTCAAAAAAGGCTCTAAAAACGGTGATTGCGCGGGCAAAACAGGATGCAAGAGAGGAGCTTCTGAGGTCACTAGACCGTGCCCCTAGGGTAGACCATATAAAATCGTTAGGGATAAAATCCACCCGGAGCAGTCTCTCTGGCGCAGACAATGGCCCTGAGTTTCTAACAGAGGTTGTATCTACCCTATTTCCATCAAGAGGTACATTCACAACACCCTGTATGTACTCTAGTCAGTCAAGCCAAACTAGAGGAGAAGAAGATGTACTGGATATTAGCCTAGAAGAACTAAAATCCATCATTCTGAAGCTAAAAACAAAAAAAAGACTGCACCTGTGTGCCGGGTCGAGTGCTGGCTCTGGGAATGGACGCACTGGCTATCCCGCTATCTGCGCTTGATTAACGCTTGCATAAGGCAAATTAATTTGCGTTTCGGAAACCGGTCGTAAGTATTTTCGGCTAATCATGGGTGCACTAGTTGCACCTCTGCCTACTTCTTTAGCGATACGAGCTTGAACATACTTTATTTAAAAATTATTGTCAAGTATATTATATATAAAAACTGATTTAAGAAAAAAATCATGTACGTCCAGATGTCTATATTTATGGATGCGCCACGATTACACTTAAAATACTTATCAGTACAATTTTTTGACAGCTTCAGTATGTTACGGGAGTGATTTCTATTGAAAAATGAAAATTAATATCTAACTCAGTGTCGTTTAACTATTTTTCAAACTCTATGATTTATATCCATGTAGCGAGGTGGGGATGCCACATGAACAAATTTACAGGCTACCTTACCCTCCAAACCCAGCATACGTTAACACTCTTGAAGGTAGGAATAGGTAAGGTGATGGTACCAAAGCCGATCGGGATATTGCTGAACTTGCTCAATTAAATAGGTATGTTGTGAACAAATATTTAGTCAGTCCATTGGCTAGTTTTTAGGGTCCCGTATCTAAAAGGTAAAACGGGACCCTATTACTAGGCCTCCGCTGTCTGTCTGTCCGTCTGTCTGTCTGTCTGTCACCAGGCTGTATCTCATTAACCGTGATAGCTAGAAAGCTGAAATTTTTACAAATTATGTATTACAGTTGCCGCTTTAACAGGAAATACTAAAAATAAAAAAAATGAAAATATTAAGCGTCTTCATACAATAAACGTGCATTTTCGTATTTTTTTACATCATAAGATAGCAAACAAGTTGATGGGTCTCCTGATGGAAGGAGTCGACCATCGCCTATAGACACCAAAGATGTTAATGGCGCGTTGCTATCTGATGGCGAGGTCTAATGCCACACGCATAAGTTTACCAGCTACCTTACCCTCCAAACCGGAACACGACAGTGACTAGCACTGACGCTATTGCGGCAGGAATAGGTAAGGCGGTGGTACCAGACCCGGGCGAGCCATAGGTACTGTTCTCTCCTCTGAGATGGATCCGCCAAATACCAGATGGAGACATTTGAGGCGATAGAGAGGCGTGCCAAGAAGCTCATAAACGACAATGATCCGGTAGGCAAAAAACTCCAGAGCCTCGCTCATCGCCGCGGAATGGCTAGTTTATCGGTTTTTTATCGGGTAAACTTTGGACGTGGGGAGTGCGCTGCGGAATTGCACGACTTAATTTCGCCATCTCCGTTTTTCTATCGATCGTCGAGGCGCACAGATTCTAGGTTTTGCCATTTGGTGGACGTTCCACGTACCCGGACAAAGCGTTTCAACACGAAATTTTTCATTCTGGAACATGCTTCCTAAATCTGTGTTCCCCGACGAGAACAATCTGGGGATCTTCAAGAGAAGAGTAAACAGGTACCTTTTAGAGAAGCGTTTTCCGTCTTAGGAAGCATTTTAGCTTACTATCAGGCGAGATCGTGGTCAAGCGCTTTCCTATCGATAATAAATTTATATCAGAAGAATTTCCCCTGAGAAAAATTCCATAAGATGCATAAGAATAAAAGGCAATAAAGTTGGTCCAGTTTGTCACTACAAATAGTCGTGGTAAAATGCCGCGTTGAAATCAGAAATCAGAAATCAAAAGTACTTTATTCAATAAAACTTTTAACAAGTTATTTTGACACCACCACCTCGATATGGTATGTATGATGATCACCACGTATCTTGCCAACCGACGAACCGGTGAATCGTGGTGGAAAGTTTTAGTTCTTCGGTTCACTCTACCTATCCCGCAAGGGAATCGGCGTGATGATAGTGTTAGTGTTATTTAGCGTTCTTGTGAAATAGGATCTTTGCATAACACTCGACCAAATAATTCGCTTATTTTTGGAGTTATTCTGCAAACATCGGCCATGTTGGTCACAGTAATCTAAACTCTGTTAAGCTGAATGTGAGAGACAGAATAATTTAAGTATTAGCTTAACATTCCTTTAAGTTATTCCTGCGTTTTATAGTATAAGCTTTGATTATGTACCGTCTACATAATCAAAGTATTTTTAGCTTTAAAGAAATGAATGAACTCAAAATAAATAGTTTAACTATCCATACTTACATAATACATACTAATTTATATGCGAAAGTTTGTATGTTTATCCAAGGGCGTAACCAGGTTCTGGGCCAGGGGGGACAAATCAGATAACAAGTAGTGACTAACCGAATATAGATTTTTAGCTGAAACCAAAACCAGAACTTCAGTTTCCGTTACAAATCCAGATGGAACCGAAAGCGTAACATTTTAAGACGTTATTTTTATCTAATTACTAGCTGACCCGGCAAACGTTGTTCTGCCTTTTTGACTACTCTTATTGTTTTCTATAGTTTCTCACATTTTAAACCTTCCCTGGACTTCAACAATTAATTTAAAACCAAAATTAGCCAAATCGGTTTAGCCGTTCTCGAATTTTAGCAAGACTAACGAACAGCAATTGATTTTTATATATAAGATTATTGGAACGAAGTTCCTTATCGCGCGTTGTGAAAGGGGGCTAGACGGAAAAAATTCTTACGAAAAGTTGTAACGACACTTTTTGCTATAGACCTATAGTAAGGTATTGTAAGCTGTGCGGCGTGCGGATGTTTCTCTGTCTGTCTCTCTCTCTCTCTCTTATAGAAAGCAAGCCCGATATTTTCATTTCTATTTCGCATTGAACAGTGTGGTGTCGCGACGATTAATTTTGTTGAGTGTATACAGGTTTTTTGTAAATAATAATAAAAGGAACTTCGTTCCATCTGGGTGTCCCTTGACATCTCTCAAGTTTTTTATTTTTTTTAATTATTTTTTTTATTATAAAAAAAATAATAATAAAATAAATTTGTCACCTCTGTGGTCTAGTGGTCCTACGTTGGCGTTGACCACATGAGGTCCCGGGTTCGATTCCCTGGTCGGGCACATAAAAAAAATGATTTTTCAGTTTTCTGAGAAACACAAAGTTGCCCGGGATTGGAAAGTGTCCGGTTGGCGATAGGCTTGTCACTTATCACATTGTAGGACTAATCTTTGGCTTATCATGGGTGCACTTGTTGTACCTCTGTCTATCTCTTCTGGGATACGGGCGTGAAGATACTTTTTTTAAATATTTTTGTGTTATAGCACTTGCCCCGTGCTAGGGAAAACCCGTGCTAGGGTAAATAAATAAATAAATAAATAAATAAAAAATTTTAAAAACAACAAAGAAAATATCGACACGCAGGATTTGTACCTGCGACCGTCTCCCTAAAGCCGGGACACTCTGAGCTTTTGTCGACAGGCTCGACGTGGCGAAATTCTATTTTGCTATATGATCGATTCCGTCGATTGAACTGATCGCTAGGTATACATACGTATAATTAGTTAAATCGTTACAGCTGAAATTCACATTTATATTTTTATCTTATTATAATTTTACCGACAAGAGTAGATAGTTAGTAGGACGGTAAATAAATTCTTGGGGGGCAGCTGCCCCTCGGTACGCACATATGTTTATCTGTTACACTTTCTTTGCTAAGCTGACCTGATTTTGATGAATTTTGGAAAAATGATGGTTCAACCTGGAGTAACATAGGTTCAAACATGGCAATTTTTTATTATTTTTAAACATCCTATTTTTAGCTGATAAAACGTTTCAGCCTCAAAAATTGCACTGAATGCCATTTAAAAGATCAAAATCAATCATCATTTGAAAATATATAATTTTTCAAAAATTAAATCGCCTCTGTGGTCTAGTGGTCCAGCGTTGGCGTCGACCACATGAGGTCCCGGGTTCGATTCCCAGGTCGGGCACATAAAAAAAAGTGTTTTTTCAGTTTTCTGAGAAACACAAAGTTGCCCGGGATTGGAAAGTGCCCGGTTGGCGATAGGCTTGCCACCTATCACATTGTGGGACCAAGTATCTTCGGCTAATCGTGGGTGCACTTGTACCTCTGCCTACCCTCCGGGGATATGGGCGTGAAGATACTTTTTTTTTTCTTTTTTTCAAAAATTAAAACACTTTCATTTTTACGAACTTTAAATTTATGAACTCTTACACACATATCTTCACGTCAGATCCCTTCAGGGGTAGGCAACAGAACCGAGTGCCATACATACATCACGATCCTTGCAGGCTTGTTTCGCTTCCTCCAAATTCATCACTCTTAATACACACACGCCGGTTGTGAAGACTCTTGACACCATTGTTTGAGCTCAATAATGTATGCTCAGGTACAGTTCATTTTTCTTTGAGCTTAAAATACCTAAATTTAGCGGGAAGTTTCAGGCTTACATATTTTTGTGCTACTTTTAATCTTAATTAAAAAAGGTTAATTAACATCGTTAATTTTACCGGTTAATTAACCGGTTATTCAAGTGGGTGGTTCGTAACCTTTTTAAATTATAATGATTACCGGTTAACACAGCGATTATAAACTTCATCTCGCACGCGAGTCTAATTAACCGGTTAAACTCAAAATTTAATTTTCATGACGTGCCGCGGGCGTTTTTTCGGGCGCTCATTTCCTTCGTATTTCTTAGGATACGGACAAATCAGAAGCTCACTTTGTCTTTCCGCAATACACGTGAGATACACGCACGTCATTGCGGGAAATTTGGGATTAAATTATCCGGCTTATTTCGCTGAACAGGGGCAGGAATTGTACAATAGTGATTTCTAAATCTAACCGGTTAAAACTGGTAACCGTAACCAAAACCGTAATCACTTCGGATAACGGGTAAATGGTTGAAACCGGTATAGAAAATTAACCAGTTTTCTATCCCTGACACTGAGATTATATTATCGCGCAAACTACACGTACTAAATTTTTTATCTGTCTGTCGCCGTGTTCCCCCTGGGCTCCTTTGAGGAATAGACTAACTGCCGTTTTGCCAGGCAGATCGTAAAAGGTGACCGATGAACTTTGCATGTCACTACCGGTCTCGCCTGGGTATTTGGTACCACCGCCTTACCTATTCCTGCCACAATAGCGTCAATGTTTATCATCGTTTTGTTTGGGTTTGGAGGGTAAAGTAGTCCGTAGACTTACGCATTTGGCATTGCATACCGCCACACGGATAGCAAAGCACCATTAACATCTTTGGTGTCTATAAGCGATGGTTTTTCTTTCCATCAGGAGTGTCATCTGCTTGTTTGCCATCCAATGATATAAAAAAAAAAAACATTTTCAAGAATATTCTGATTATTTCTGATTTCTTTTTTTTATTTTTACCAAAATTTTTAAAGCCTATCGTCTCTTGCCCCCTGACAACCTGTATTTATTACTACAAAACTCTCGCCAAATATAGTGATGTTTCTTGTCATCACACATTTTGGGCTATTTCTGACTTAGATATTGAGGTATTGTGTAACAGTTAAAAATAAATCATTCCATGGAACCCTTCTGACTTTTTAAAGGAACCCTTTGGCTAATACAATGTAATGTATAAGCCAATTTAGGAATCACTGTTCATAGTGTTTGTGCACCCAATACATTTAAGTGGAAATGCATACGACTTCCAAGAGATGCGGAGTGAATAAACCCGTATATTGTCTGTCAACTTACCAGTGATATTCTCTGTTACATCAATTTCAATTCCGTAAGGCATGGTCTTCAAGTATACTTTATCATAGAGTGAACTTTAAATGAATTGAATTGAGAGAGATCCTAATCCGAAGTTTTATCCAACAAAAATATTTCTATTTTGGCGGGAACAGATTCCAAATTTCAAAGATAAGCTCGAATCGAGCACTTTGTTTCTCTTTAAATCCGCTGACATTGTAAAAACTTAAAAGTTAAACATTTGTCTTTCACTATGAGAAAAAAATCTTGTGTTTTAATTTACACTGGAACACCAACAGCAAATACACAATAAACACAAATTATACACACAAATTATGGTACAAGTCTAGTGCACGTGCTTATTATAGGTGAGCACGTCATTCATACTACAAAAATAATGAAAGAGTGTAATAAAATATATAGTCTAACAAAAATAATATACAATAAAATAAAATGACTACTAAGAAAGATTACTCTATTTACCTTGATTCGTAAAGGGTGGACGATTGGCCAATCGTGTCATTAATATCATAGCTACTAAATGGTATAGCTATTAAAGACTGGTAAAATACAGCAATAGAAAACATAATTTATTTTTCAAACCAACAAAAGAGGAATTCGATGATGTTTATTAGCATTTGGTTACTCTGTATACCCCGCAAGGAGACTAGTTTGATGATTTAAACATAACAAAAACTTTTTAATGTTAAAAACGATACAAATACTCGCAGACACCAATTCCTATGTGTGTTATATGTTTTAGTGTGTTGTAAGTGTACAGCAAGATAACACGTATGTTAAATATATTTTAATTTATAATATATTAAATATGTTATGCTAAATTCAATGTTCAAAAAATAGAGGTTTAACATAAATCATAACGTAGTGTATATTTGAATGACTTAGAATATCACACTACCAGAATATCTTTTCGTTCTGTATTCCCTTGTTTTTGCAATTTTCGTCAACTCTATAACTATTTTAAGTATAAGGTTCGTATTCGGCTTACGCAAATACCATGTTACGGAACATCGTAGAAAAGCTCGAGTGGTTGCCAATCCGTTTCCGCTGTAATGGCCACATCCTTTTCCTTCTTTACTGCATTCTTTTTGATTTTCGTTACTTAAAAGAGAGGTTTGAATTTTGGGGAGGTAGGCTAAGACAGCTAAGATCGGTGGATAACCTACTTTTACGTGTTCCGTCACAAAACCATAATTATTATTATTACCAATCATTTACTTGTCAAGTTATTAGACTGTTGAACTCGTTGCCCATAAACATCAAAATGGTTCCAAGTTTAAACTCATTTAAATCTGCAGTAAAACATTATTTTCTTCAATCCATAAGTTAGAAGCATATTTTTAAAGTAGCCTTTTCTTGTACCTATTGAGTTGTAATAAGTAAGTTTATATGTGCATGTATGTGTATATATTGTGTATTGTATGTATGTTATTGTGCATATGTATATATATTTATCTATCTCTTATATACAATTAGTTTCCGGAATTTAGCCTACTGTATTTTATGGCACCACTACCTAAATAAACAAATAATTCTATCTCTACCCTAAGGTTGACTGGCAGAAATCGCTCTTTAGCGATAAGACCGCCTTTGTGTACCTTTGCGCAATAAAGTGTAATCATTCATTCATTCATATCTTTTAAATGTACAGATACATGGGGCACACTAAAAGTTTTGCACTTCTAGCTAATCGGAACTATTTGAATTTCGAATGTTATATTTTTTTAAATGTTCCAACCTTCTTAGTAATAAAAAAAAAACCAATTGGTGGAAAATGATATGTCAATTGTTTTTTTATCACACATCAAAGTTCTACGTACGCAATGAAAATGGAATTAAGTCGAAAAGATTTTAGAGCGATGATTTTTTATGATTTTAAAAGTTCTCTTTCTCCGCAAGACTGTGCCGCGAGGCGATGGCTTGCTGAATTTGAGAGAGGTTGAGTTTCTTTATATGACGAATTTCGTGAAGGGCGGCCGTCAACTTCCGTCAACGAAAATAACGTGGCTACTGTTAAGCGGTTAATTGAAGAAAACCCCCGGTTTACCTATGAAACAATTCGAGGACTATTGGTGATTGGTATGAGCCAAATTCAGAAAATTTTACACGAAGAATTGAAAGTTCTTAAACTTTGTTTTCGTTGGATCCCTCATGAACTGACAGCGGAGCAGAAGCGATTAATACTCTTTAACTTTTTATACGTATATAAGTTTACCGCAGAACGGGTAAAAAATTTGTGTAATTCAGAAGCTCTACATATATAAATGCTCTAACAACAAACAAAGGTGAAATTCTTGGTGAAACTGTTGAAACTGCTTTTCTATCAAAAAGATTGGATGTAAGCTTTTAGTCTAGCAACATATCCACCGAAATTACTTAGCAAAGTCACGTGGTCAAACACAACAAGCAAGAATTATATACAGATTGACTGGTAGACGGTACACATTGAAGGATATGGTAGTTATTAGTAATATGTAAACAATATAAAAGTATAATAAAATGAGAATCATTAATTACATAATAAGCTACAACGAAATCAATGTAGTAATATATAATAAAGGTAATAAAAAAGATTATGAAAACTATCGTCCAATTACAATATTACCGGTTTTGGATAAAATTATGGAAAATACGTATGTAATAAAATTCATAACTTCTACAAAAGCCATAATATAATATCCAACGATCAGTATGGATTTCAGGCAAATAAAGGTACTATTCAATTACTCTCTAATTTTACAGACTATGTCAATAAATGTCTTAATTTAAAACATCACGTAATCGTAATATTCATTGATTATAGCAAAGCTTTTGATACATTACAGCATAACATACTCATAGAAAAACTTAACAACAGTGGAATTCGAGGGCCACTACTTAACTGGTGTGCAAATTACCTCGATAATAGAACCTTTTGCGTGAAAATAGGTCGCGATTACAGCAGAAACGAACCGGTAACACAGGAACCGCTCAAGGTTCTGTATTAGGTCCACAGCATTACTTAAATTATGTAAATTATATTAAAAATGTCGTTCATAAATGTAAAATATTTCAGTACGCCGATGATACGTGTTTAGTGGCAAATGATAAAAAATTTGAGGTCGCGCTTGCTAAAATAAAAGAAGATTTCTTACTAATTGAAAAATGGTCACATGATAATGGACTAATACTTAACAGTGTGAAATCAAAATGATGCACATACGTTCCAGCCACATATCAACTTCTAAAACCGTGGATATTAAAGCTCACAGACACAAATGTCTGCATACTGTATCAATATCACAACATTGTGAATGTTTAACACTTGAGCAAGTCAATAAATATAAATACCTAGGACTTATAATAGATGAAAGATTTAACTGGAAGTATCACATAGACTATGTATGTGACAAATTAAGAGCCATAATGGCAAAATTCCGTATAATTAAAAACAGTATATCTTATTGCATAAAACTACAAATGTATAACGCTCTTGCTGGAAGCATTATATCATATGGGCTTAGTAGCTACGGACGAACATTTAAAACTTATATTGATAAAATATTGCAACTGCAACACAATTGCAACTACGCCTATTAAAAATTATTGTTCCAAGTGTAATCAAACTTAACTATAAGAAAGACCCTGATTATCTATTTAATTATTGAAAAGTTTTACCAGTTATAGATCAATTAAACATGCTATTGATAAAAGAAAATTATTTTAAATTTATTGAAAAACAAAAAAAAGGATATATAACAACAAGAAAAATTGCGTTAAAAAAATTAAATACTACTCGTGCTAATAATTTCTATGGGCAAAGAACAACAGATTATATTGTGCCCAGATTACTTAACACAGAATTAAACAAAGATTGCATTAATAAAATTAACGAAAGAAACCTAAAACGCATATTAACAAACATATTTACGAATAATGTACGTCACATTTTATAGCCTTTCACTAAAAAAAAAAAACACTTCATACACATACATACGAAGTTATATAGGCTTAATATTAATTTAAAATGTATATGTAATAATATTACACACACATATATAAATTTATTAAAAAAAGTAAAATATATACTTTATTGAATAAAGTAATTTAACACGTTATCAACAGGAGCAACCTGTATTTAAACCATACGCAACGCCCGGACCCAAGAAACGTAATGCACGTCACGGAAAATATGTGTAAACAACAAAATACCTATCTACCGTTTTATTTTGTGTGCAGCGTTAAAGTACTGAGCAATATTGGTACTGAGTATGTTTAAGCTAACTATTGTAACTGTTAGTAATATATTCTGTAGTGTTAAACTTATACCTATTTATATGTGGAGTGTGCAACATCCGCATAAACCTCTAATTATAGGTTTAAGGATGTTTAGCAAATAATTATGATGTATGCTTTTTTAAATAAAATAAATAAAAAAAAAATACTTATAAGCTCATCGTGCAGACAATAGGCGTGCGCTTTGTATGCTCACAAAATAAAGGTAGGGTAGACTTAATTCACCTGGGACAAATTACCTAGGTGAATTAAGAGCTAAGCATGGTAGAGTTAATGCACTTGTGTGAATTAATCACAGTTCTTCATTACGTCCAACCCTCGATTGGGTAGACTTAATTCATCCGGGTGCATTAAGTACCAACAGGTTTCTAGACCTATCGCCTCCGTGTTCTAGTGGTCCAGCGTTAGCATTGACCACATGAGGTCCCGGGTTCGATTCCCGGATCGGGCACATAAAAAAAGTGTTTTTTCAGTTTTCTGAGAAACACAAAGTTGTCCGGGATTGAAAAGTGCCCGGTTGGCGATAGGCTTGCCACCTATCACATTTGTGGAACCAAGTATCTTCGGGTAATCGTGGGTGCACTTGTTGTACCTCTGCCTACCCCTTCAGGGATATGGGCGTGAAGGTACTTTTTTAGGTTTATAGACTTTATGCACTTGGGTTGAGCGGGCACAGCTCGCCATAAACTCAAAGCTTCGAACCGGTATACCTATTTCATTTGAGTGCACTAAGTAACCAGCACGGTTCCAATACTTTATACACCTGGGTTAAGTAGGGACAGCTCTCCATAAACTCTAAGCCTCCCGGTTTACTTACTTCACCAGGACTAGGAATATAAAAAATTACCATTCACCATAACACATTTAGTACACACAATGGTATGTTTAGTACACACAGTGGTGTGGTAAATGGTAATTTTTTATATTACTATCTGACATCCGAGACTTCGTTTGCGAAACCTCGTCACGAAACACATTCCGCGGCGACAACCCGCTGTTAGTAGGTAAACAAAGGAATTCGATATCTAAGCGCGGATGTCCACTGTCCATATTAAACTTTTTTTTTTCAATAATTTGGTCAACATTTAAGATATTCTATATTTTCCACCGTCGGCACTTGGTAAAATTCCATTATTGTTAGACAATTGATTAGGCATTTGTATTTTAATTTCACTTCACATCTGAAGTGAAATTTAAGTACAAATGCTTAATCGTGTCTAACAAAATTTTATTTTTTTACATAATATCTATCACAATCGAGTTCTGAAACCCTCCTTCAGTACGTACAACCTTTCAACCGTATATCCGCATATCCATTTATATATATATATATATATATATATATATATATATATATATATATATATATATATATATATATATATATATATATCTCATTTACATACATACAAACAGACGGAAAATAAAGTAATATTATCAGGGTTTCATATTTCCTTTTGAAGTAAGAACCCTAAAAATAACCATTTATAGAGTAAAATGCAACATTAATAAATAAAAGCTTCATTAACCAGCTAACTAAATTAGTTTCAACGTGTGTATTAAACAAAATACCGCTGTAATTATGGGTGTTAGAAGTCATTACCTTAAGTAGCAGTACTGTAACATTCCAATTTCAGCTTATCCTAATACAGGATAGGCAAGCTCGGTAATTAAGTTTATACAAACAGCCACATTGGCCTTTTCTTGGGGTTCTTCGTAAGATATTTTATTGTTAAGACCTTAATTAAAGATAAGCCGGTGTATTTTATTTATTTAAGCCTTTTTTATACACTTTGAACTTTAAAAGTAAGGCAATATATACTTTTAAGGAGTTAAGTTGAAGTCATATTCATAATTTGAAAGGAAACTAAAATACCATCGCATTCTTTCTTGTGATGGGACTAGAGCGACTTTTTTTCACTGGAGTCACACGCCAGTGAAAACTGATTCACTCGAGTAGCATTTGATTAAAGATGAGGCTCGGGTGTCTTTTTTTCGCTCTAGTCACTCGCCAGTCAAAACAAAAAAAGGCACTCTAGTGAATATGAGACTCGATTGTCTTTTTTTCACGCGAGTGAAGTATATGATACGAGTTGCTGAAGTAAAGATTATTTTTAGTAAATAAAATACAAGATAAGTAAAATAATATAAATCAATCAAATCAAATCTTGAATTTTTGCTATCTTCTTCTTCTTACTCGTATTTATCTATACCTACATATATTATTATTTTATAAATAATAAAACTGTAAGAGGTCAAATTCTGTACATTGCAGATATTTTAAAAATTTTTTTGGAAGACACTCTTTAATCGATACTGTAGCCGAAAACATTTTATTTACAAGAAAACAAAACACGTCAATTTTCAATTTTTAGGGTTCCGTACCCAAAGGATAAAACGGGACCCTATTACTAAGACTTCGCTGTCCGTCCGTTTGTCGGTCTGTCCGTCTGTCATCAGGCTGTTCCTCATGAAAAGTAGTAATAGTTGAAATTTTCACAAATGATGTATTTCTGTTGCCGCTAAAACAACAAGTACTAAAAACAGAATAAAATAAATATTTAAGTAAGGCTCCCAAACAACAAACGTGATTTTTTTGCAATTTTTTCTCGATCTTAATAACAATTGGTACACATTTGAAATATACACAGAATATTTAGTTATATATTCACTTTAAAAATAAATAATTAAAATAAATTAAATATTTAAGAGTGGCTCCCATACAACAATCGTGATTTTATTGCCGATTTTTGAAGATTCGTACGAACCTTTCGTTCGCGAGTCTGACCCGCACTTGGTCGGGTTTTTTATCAGTATCTCAAAAATATGCGTCTAATTGACATTAAGTATACTAATAGAATTTGTTCTTGATAAAATATTACGTAAAAATAGGATATTGCTAAAATTCACAATTTTGTTTTTATATCGCAAAATTAGCCTACCTACGTAAAAAAGGGTAAACATTTCAAAATTAGTTAAATCAACCAGTTTTCTTTGAAAATGAATGACACTCCTGCAAAGTGTAGATGTTGGAGTGCCTTAACTACTTAGTATACCTATTCACTAAAGTCAGATTCCAAAAAACAATATGGTGACCTTTCGAAAAATTTTCTTATTAAGTAATAAAAAAACAAAAATCCCTTGGCTGCTTATCTTGCTTATTGAAAATGATACAGATTATATATTATTTTTAATATGATTATTTATTATTTTTAATCTCTAAAACCATATTTTAGAGATTAAAAGTAATAATAAATTTTAGAAAAGTTCAACAGGATATCTCTTTATTGCAAATCTCTTTCAATTAACAAGATAAGCTTTTTAGTCAAAGGTTATTTTGTTTCTTATTAATAACAAACTACAAAGCCATGAGTTTTTTTTATTTTTACAAAATATAAAATAAAGGTATTATTATTACATTTTGATTACTTTTGTACCATGTCAATACGTTATCTATATCCCACCTACGGGGGAGGAGCTGTGCGGAGTAAACGAAGTCCGCGCGGACAAAGTTGCGGGCAACAGTTAGTGAGAAAATAAAATAGTAAAACGTAGTTAGTGATTGTATACTCTTTGTTAGATAATTTGAAGATTTATAAATTATAATTTTGACAAGTTTGCCTTTTTGTAGTTGAAGGCTAATTTTGTGGGGTAAAAACAAAATTACGAATTTTCACAATAGCCTGCCATTGAGCGAAATTTTATAGGTCAAATTTTAATAATATAAATTTATGTCAATAACACGCATATTTTCCGAATATTGGCAAAAAATTGCAAAAACCCGTCTTTTTTTTGTTTTTTATAAGAAAAATGTTCCTGACCTACAAGGTTAAGATATTAGGCTTATAAATAATAAAATTGCAGTTATAACGTTTATTGGAAGCAAATACTATTTCCTCCTGACTAAAAGACTTGTTGTCAAATTTAGACTACTGCAAAAGAGTCAGACATTGTTAAATGATCAAAAGTACGTCTTGGATTTAAAAAAAAGCTTGAATAAGTATCGTTGCCTGTCTAGGTAAAAGCGGTAGGCAGTAAATGTCATGCATCCATACTTCCATACTAATATTAAAAAATGCGAAAGTCTGTTACGCTTTCACGACTAAACCACTCGACCGATTTTCATGCAATTTGGTAGGGAAATAGTTGAGGATCCGGGGTCAAACATAGGCTATTTCTTTTCAAAAATCAATTCCTAAGGGGCTGAAATAGGGAATGAAATTTGTATGAAAAACTATATCGAGGACATGTTAATCTACTCGCGGGTGAAGCTGCGAGGATCAGCTAGTTTGACGACATTTTACATTCGGCATAAGGCATTTTCTAAAATTTATTTATCTTTGCAATCTGACGACGCCATTTGTACACGGACTAATTATATAAATTTGCCTGCAACAGACACGGGGTAGAAAACTGATATAATAGATATACAGTTTATTTAATTAAGTAAGTTCTCACAAGAAGAAACAATATCGTGCCAAGAATTTGCAAGTCAAAAGTGCCTTTTAATTCTGAAGTAAACCGAATAAATGCAAGGAAAACTTTAAAGTCTAGCTCATTTTCTTTATGAGCTAGATATCGTTGCCTTAACAATAGCCTTCCGATAAAACTCTAGTGGCTTCAGAACTGAAAAGAATTGCGTTATTCATAATCTTGCAATTTTAAAAGCGATTTATTGCGCAAGCCATGGTCTAAAGAGTATTAAAAATTACCACACATCTTTACACATTAATATGTGAAGGGAAAACTTTGTTCCCCTTTTTTGCAAGAATGGGCGTATGAAATTTGGCACAGTTAAAGTTTACATAGTGAAAAAGAACAGAAAGCTAATATTTTTAATGTTTTTGAGCCACGTGAACGAAGTTACTGGCAAAAGCCAGTTAGCCAACAAAATTAAATAAAAAAACAATACTTTATTGTTCACATATAGGTAAAATTACATTTTTTCTTGAAAATTCCACAAAAGGCGAGCTTATCTCTGTAAGAGATTGCTTCCAGCAAACCCAAAACAGTGAGAATGCGTGAAAGATATGTGGAACACCAAACAAAAAACTTATATTACTTAATTCTATTACATACAATGCCTTTTTACCCTAAAAATTAAACCGATAAATAAAATTCTTTTAAGGATTTTTAAAAGGTAACTAATAATAGACTGCTCCTAATATGTAAAGAATTCCAGTTTCGCAGGATTGATAGTGAAAGAACTAATGTTATGGATTAAGAAAGTGTTCGTAGGATATTGTAAAATTCCGCGCAACTGAGAGCCACAATTTGAGTCGAAATTATATAGAAAGTTAAAGTATTCACGAAGATAGCCAGGAAAGTTTGAGTTAAATAAAACATTATTAAGAAAAACATAGCGCATGGGCATTCCTGCGCTCATGAATAGAAAGCCATTTGAGCTGTACTCTGAAATTAGAAATATGGACAAATTTTCTCAGGTCAAAAATAAATGAATACATATATTCTGTAAGCGCTCAAATTTATTCAGACCTTCTTCAGTTATATCAGGATAACAAATATCAGCATAATCTACTAAAGGTAAAATCAGTGCTTGGACTAAAATAACTTTGGTCTTAAGTGGCAGTTCACACTTTAAACCAACTTTTGACGAGAACTCATTATTTTTGAACTCCTAATTTTTCATATTATAGGTGCAGTACACGGACGTCGAGCTCTCGCATCGGTTACAAAATACCTAAATTTTAGTTGGGCGATTTTGTGAAATGGCTCTTAAAACGAAAAAATCTTTGTAGGCATTTAGAGAATGAAAAGTGAAATGAACCTTTTTGTAGACCTATTTCTCTAGAAATAAATTAATTGATCAATATGACTAGAAGTGATATATTTGGCCGTTTGCTTTTTACAAATTGTCTAGCAGCAAGACGTATGGTATATTCTTCAAAAAGATCTCAGACCAACACGGTATTTTTTGCCTTTCCGGTATTAATTACCGTCAGTGGTGCTTCCGAAAGAATGCGACTTAGGGAGCATTGGAAAAGAGTTTACTTGTTCTTAAAAGACCGGCAATGCAACTGCAAGATCTCTGGTATTGCGCCTGTTACATGTCTAGTTGCGTTCCATCCTAGCTGCAAAGATGGCATAGCAATAAATTTTTTTTTAGTGTCAATAGGGAAGCGCTCGACCAGGATCTTGTCTAATGGTAAGCTAAGATGTGGCCTAAGATGGAACGCGCTTCCCTAGAAGATACCTGTTCAGTTTTCTCTTGAAGATCCCTAGATTGTACTCGCTGGGGAAAAGCATGTTCCAGTCCTTTGTGGTCTGAATGAAGAATGTCGAGTCGAACCGCTTTGTCTATGGTGGATAATGGTGATAGTTATTGTCTTCCAACAGGAGAACCAACAGCTAATTGGCTATCCTATACGTATATATGTATATAAATATTATAGAAAGGTATGTGCCGCTTGCTGGCAGGTGCACTACCCACTACGGAACTTTAGCTACAGATATGCCTTTTTTATCGATATTATTATATCGATCGATTACACGATAATATAGACACAAGATGTATATGGTGCGTTTCTATCCGTATGGCAGGATAGCAATGCCATAGGCGTTAGTCTACCGGCTACTTTACTTTCCAAACTGGAACACGACAGTGAGAAGCATTGACGCTATTGCGACAGGAATTGGTAAGGCGCTGGTACTATATACTATATACTAGTTGAATCAACTAGCTTGTGTTTCACTACATGGTGACAGCGGTGAAGCAAAATTATTATATTAATAATAAATTGCGAGTTATATTACGATTTTTACGTACATACTAATTAAACAGAAAGTATAAGATATGGAACATGCACGTCCACCACCGGAACTGACAATAGAAGGGGGCCTACGGAACGGCCGTAAACGGAATATTTATTCGACTATCGTCTAAATATAAGTTTAATAATTAACAATTCTATAGATTCCATAAGATTTTAATAATTAGTAAAGAATTAACAGTTCACCTTTATATTGACACAATAATTTAGACATTGATGGCCTCATATACTCATTTTATGTATATTTGTGTAAAATATTGCCAACAGGTATAACAATATATATATATATATATATATATATAAATATATATATATATATACATATATATATATATATATATATATATATATATATATATATATATATATATATATATATATATATAAATAGTTTAAATATATAAATAGTCTGGTGAGTAAAGAGTGGTTAGAAGTTTTCGTCTGTAATGGTAAGCAAATTTGTTTTAAACTAGATACGGGGTCAATGCTTAATGTTATGTCTAAACGTGATTTTATTAAACTAGGCCTCTTCTTAGATGTACTTAAACCATTTAATAAAAGTGTGCATTCTTTTACTGATAATATTATTCCAATTATGGGAATATGTGAACTAAAAGTAACATACTATACTAATGTTTTTCCTTTGTCGGTTGTCATAACAAATTTAAACTGTCAAAATGTTTTAGGATTAAATGGTTAAGTTGCTTTAGGCTTTATTAACCGTGTAAATTCAATCAAAATTACAAATAAGTATAAAAAAAAGTATCTTCACGCCCATATCCCCGAAGGGGTAGGCAGAGGTACAAGTGCACCCACGATTAGCCGAAGATCATTCATTCATTCATTCAAGATACTTGGTCCCACAAATGTGATAGGTGGCAAGCCTATCGCCAACCGGGCACTTTCCAATACTACTGGAAGCAGAAGTAGACCATTCTTCTAGATCCACAATTTTAGAACTTACGTAATGCAATGACAATCAGGCTTAAACTGATAGTTAAAGTTTTATTTCCTAGCTTTTATGTACGTGTGATCGTACACATAGAAATCTTGTCACAGTGTTTGTTGTCGCACTATTCCGAAACAGCTCGGTCGATTTTCATGATTTTTTTGTGCATTTGGTTGATAGTACAGAAAAAGAAGAGTAGGTCGTAAATAATATTTCATACCACTAGATTCTTCCTTTTTTTCTATTTTGTTGATGATTTTTTTATTGCATAAAACATACTTATGACCCCAAATTTTAACTCCCGTTTTTTATTTAATCAACAAATATTGACCAAAAATAATTATGTTAGAACAAGCAGATGGGTCTCCTGATGGAAAGAGTCAATCATCGCCTATAGACACCAAAGGTGTTAATGGTGCGTTCCTATCTTGTGGCGAGGTCAATGTCACATGCATCAGTTTACCGGCTACCTAATCCCCCAAACCGGAACACAACAGTGACAAGCACTGACGCTATTGCGGCAGGAATAGGTAAGGCGATGGTACCAGACCCGGGTGAGACCATGCAGAACACCTAGTAGCCACGATGGTAGTGAGTCGTATAGCCAATCGGTCGCCTTTTACGACCTGCCTGGCAGAACGGCAGTTGCTCTATTCTTCAAAGGAGCCCGGGACCAACACGGGGAAATTATATTATGTATTAATAGTATACTGTATATATGTATATTATGATGTAAGTATCTCATTGTTATGTATATCATATAGTATAAGTGTGGGTTGGTATATTCCCGTGTGAGTCCCGGCCTCCTTTGAAGAATAGGCCAACTGCCCTTCTGCCAGGCAGGTCGTAAAAGGCGACCGATTGGCTATCGAGTCACTACCATCGTGGCTACTAGGTGGTAGAGTTCTGCATTGTCTCGCCCGGGTCCGGTACCACCGCCTTACCTATTCCTGCCGCAATAGCGTCAGTGCTTGTGGCTGTCGTGTTCCGGTTTGGAGGGTAAGATAGCCGGTAAACTTATGCATGTGGCATTAGACCTCGCCACAAGATAGCAACGCACCATTAACATCTTTGGTGTCTATAGGCGATGGTTGACTCTTTACATAAGGAAACCCATCTGCTTTGTTTTGGTATCGTTAACTAACACCCGTTTTTAGTTAGTTTGGGGTTAGATTATGTATTTTTCCCAGCAACATTGATTTATATAAATGTCGCAGTGAAATTGTCAGTACCGTTAGATTATAATTTACCTAAGTGATATTATAATTTAACTGCTAACCTAACCAAATTATAAAATCCCTAGGTAGATTATAATCTAACGGCTATTGACAATTTCACTGCGATATAAATATAAACAAATCTCCCCAACACATCTCAGCTGGGCAGAGCTATATAGTTTCCTCAGAACGAGTTAAAGTGAAATGCAAAGTGTCATCCAGTCACAAATCCTCGGCTTTGAATTGTAAAATACTAGGTCATGGATTTTAAGCTGGGAGACCTGCAATATTTTTCTTTTAAATGTAGCAACATTTATTCATATGTTACAGTGCAGTGATATTTATGTTTATTATCAATCAACTTCCCAAAAGGAGGTTGTCAATTTGGCTGATGGTTCTCCTGATGGAAAGAAATAACCATGGCCCTTAAACACTAAAGATATCAATGGTGCGTTGCTATCTGTGTAGCGGGGTTATTTTGCAGTGGGTGGGTATTCCAAATGACCGCTACTGCAAAACCTGGCGATTCGGGCGAGTAGATTGCCCAGTTTAAATAAGGTGTGCTAAGAGCCATCATAAGAGTGTCTCCTGTGAGACTGAACCTCGGCTTAGGGCAGTATCTTGACGATGAGTGGGAGCGTAATTGGCATCAGGATATCGACTTGTTAACTTGCTCTTCTCTTGACCGGCGTCTCGAGTGTTGGCGTTCCGGAACAGTGGGCCGAGTCGCTGCCGGCGGTGACTTTGGCATGTGCGTATAAACTGTGAAGCAGCGGCGTGTACAGGATTATGATACTGAGTATGCGACTGAATACTCGGCCACAAAATTTTTCTTTTATAGATTTCAGCGGCGTGCACATGATTATGACACATTTTATTCATTTACTTACTATTAATTAAAATCATCTAAAACGTACGAACGTTTTATTAAAATATCTGTGAATGGCAAGTAAAGCACTGCTTTTCTGCCTACAAGGAGTGCACGCGCCTGCTGTGAAGTGTAGGCTATGATAGGATCATCAGGATCGAATATAACGTAACGTGGCCTTCTCAATTTGTCACCAGAGATCGCGTCGGGGATATAATCAGCCGCGGCTCTCATCGGAGGGTTTGGGTGTCCCAACGCTTTTTCAAAGTGGCATTGTGACGTTTCTTTGAAGTATTTTGTAGCGTCGGTAGGCAGGGTTAGAATGTCATATGCATAGGCTTACTGGCTACCTTATCTTCTCATCTGGAATAACAGCGACAAGCTCATGATTCGAACTCCGGTCGAGACTATAACACTACCACCTAGTTAGTAGACACGATGGTAGTAGGTAACACGTACTTTTTTGTATTTTGGGTGGACTTTGTCCTGGCTATTTGATGCATCGGGCAAAATTTAGGCACTTCTTTAGCGGTCCATGCTCGGTATGCAGCTTGTTTTGCATTCGGGTCGGCCACGAACAGGTACAACGGAGCGAGGATTTAAACATTTCATGCGCTGCTGTGCCACGTTGGTTACAAAACTCAACACAAATATTTGAGCGGATGAAAAACAGGCCTATTTCCAGGAGCAGGATGTATAAAAATACACTAACCTATCCGCTGAGGTAACGTACACTCACAATCAGCTGCTGTCTTGCAATGCCACACTTGGTTTTACTGATGATTGTTAAATATTTTTCATAAGATAGCCATATCAAAAAAGCTTTTTAATAGATAGTTATTTTTTAATCTAATCAAGATTTCGCGTTTCTTAGATGTACCACGGGCATTACCGTTTCTAACAATCTTATTACATATTGCTGAGGTGGACTACAGGCAAGAAAAATTGTCCGTTGTCCACCCAGGATGACGTAGGTGGAGCACGGGCAATAAAAAGTAGCCGTGGTCCACCCAGGTGGACAAAGCAGGTGGACCACGACCGATACCCGGGCGCAGCTAGTATTGTATACCTATAGTTTTGCGTAACTTAAAAAAACAACATGTTATAACCAAAATATGATGTTTATTGCTTTTCAAAATAATTTCCTTTACATTTTAAACATTTTTCATGCGATCGAACTATTTTTTAAAACAGGAGGACCACAGATCTGAAGGCATGTTTTCTACGTAATGATTGAACGCTATCACTGCCTCTTCGGAGTTGGTAAAAGTAAAACCTCTCATCAAATCGTTGATTTTGGGGAAAATACAGAAATCACAGGGTGCTAGGTCGGGGCTATGCGCAGTATGAGTGACGAGATGTACTTTTTCGGAAGCTAAAAATGACTTTGTTTTGTTGGCCGTGTGTGAAGAAGCGTTATTATGGTGTAGGAGAATGCGGCTTTTGGGTCGTCTTTCGCGAACTTTTACTAACACCCTGGGTAAAAAAATGGTAGAATACCACTCAGCATTACCACTCTTTTGATCTTCAAGTGGAATTGCACAGATGGGACCCGTAGCTGAGAAAAAAAACGCGATCATTTTTTTGTTGCGATTGCTGTTTTTTTCGGGTTCAAAACAATAAATCCACGTTTCGTTTCCTGTGAAATGTCATAAACAGCATTAGAATGTCCGTGGTCGTACTTCAGTAGCATCTGTGAGCACCATTCCACGCAAGCCCGCTTCTGCTCCGCTGTCAGTTCATGAGGGATCCAACGACAACGAAGTTTCCGAACTTTCAATTCTTCGTGTAAAATTTTCTGAATTTGGCTCATACCAATCCCCAACAGTCCTCGAATTGTCTCATAGGTAATCCGGGGGTTTTCTTCAATTAACCGCTTAACATTAGCCACATTATTTCGTTGACGGCAGTTGAAGGCCACCCTTCACGAAATTCGTCATGTAAAGAAACTCGACCTCTCTCAAATTCAGCAAACCATCGCTCAAACAAGGTGCTTCTCTCCCAAAAGCATTTTGAAGACAAGCGGCACAGTCTTGCGGAGAAAGAGAACTTTTAAAATCATAAAAAAACATCGCTCTAAAATCTTTTCGAATTAATTCCATTTTCGTTGCGTACCTACGTAGAACTTTGATGTGTGATAAAAAAAAATTGACAAATCATTTCCCGCCAATTGTTTTTTTTTATTTCTAAGAAGGTTGCAACGTTTTAAAAATATGACATTCGAAATTCAAATAGTTCCGATTAGCTAGAAGTGCAAAACTTTTAGTGTGCCCCATGTATACATGTCATAATGATAACCTCCTTTTTTCGTCGGTTGAAAAAAATAATAGTTATTTTATTTTATTTATTTATTTAATACTTTATTGTACACTTACATAATGACAAAAAAATTAAACGATATTTAAAATAATGCACAAAAGGTGAGCTTATCCCTAACGACAGAGATGTATAGATAGTTAACTTTTGTTATTTAAAAAAATATATAAAATATAAAAGGTTATAGATACCCATTCATTTACTAGACAGCTTCTGAAAGTTCCGTTCTTATTAATGACTGCAGCTGCTTTTGAACAAGCCCGTCAATTAGTTGCAGGGAACTTTACCCGGTTGAGGTATAAGCATTATGCAGAACGTCTTCGCTAAACTTTTTAATTTAAACTTCCTACACAAAGACCTAATCAATCTGAATTGGTAATAGTTTATTAATTTAGGGATAAAAGCAATAAAAATTTATCATCTTTAAAATAATTTAAATCAATAACAAAGATAAAAAAGCCTTTTAATTCTTATCTGTAAGAAATAAAAGGCGTTTCATTTTTATTATTACAGAAAAAAATAGATAAGATTAAATTTAAGGAACTTATATACAATAACTGGAATTATTACGAAGCAATATTTGAAAAATAAAAATGTACTTTATTTCATTACTAATAAAGTTGACATTTATTTCTTCCTTAACAGAGGGGGAAAACGTTCTGAGCAAGACAACGACAAGAGTGGATGTTGTCCCTTTCTTGGAATTGCCAGTGTAAATAAAACTATCTGATGGTAGATTTTTATGTATTCGGTAATCGTTAAATCCCTTTTATTCATACACGTCGATAAATACATTAGCATAAATGTGTTGTAATTAACATAGTGAGTTCTAAAATGTGTTTATTTTAATTACAACGCAATTACTTATGCAATGCAAAAACTGTTTCTCAAATTAGTAGAATTACTTAGTAGTAATTTTCAAACTACTCATGGCCGCACTTACATATGGCGATTGGTGCTTTATTTGGTAGAAAGAGACACACTCCACTCATGTCATGGTACTCTTCGGAACGATTTTGAAGCGCGTGTGAATATTCCAGGTAGAATGTAACTTCCTCGATTAAATTAGATTACATTGATCTAATTAATTTTATTGTTAATTAAGTTTGGTTCCTAAATGTAGTTGTTATTTTTTATTTTACTTAAATGTTTAGTTAATCGTATGTTATTATTCTTATTATTCAGTCTGTAAAAATTCTCTGTAGATGAAGGCCTCCTAATAATTCACCAATTTCAAATAAATTAATAGCAATAATAATAGCATCACTGGACAAATAACATGAATTGATCTGACCCTAAAGCGAGCAAATTATTTGCTTGTGTTATGGGTTTTACGCAACGATACACATAGAAATACATTGATTGGTAAAATACTACGTACTGAATGGGCATTCAGTACACGATTCTGATATCGAATATAAAAATACGATATGTGAAAAAATAGGTAGGTAGGTGCCTTAATTTTTACATATCCAAGATTTTATACAAGATAATCTTTTTAACCAACACACGCATAGTGGCAGCGCCGGCTGCAACTTTTTCTCGAGCATTTTAAAACTTTTGCTCATTTCTAAAACGTTCTGGCAACGACAAACACTTGAACACTACAATAAACTGTTTTATATATAGTTAGTGTAAACAATTCAAAATACGATCACCATAATATATTACTATTTTATAAATAACACTAATAAGTAGAAAAAAGAAAATTCAAACTCAAGAGTAGTGTTGTACTACTGTACATATTATATTTGTTTTAACACTTGGCTTAAACAATCGATTACTACATAATAATGTAAGAAATTACCTGTGATTATCAAGAATTATTTTTAAGTTAAATGATTAATATCGACCAAACTGTGATTTTAAACAATTATCGTCTTACTACAAAAAAGATAAACATTAGTTGAGCTGCGGGCATAAATGACACCAATAATATATATTTGTTTTAGCACTTGAGTAAAACAAGGGTGTACTATTTATTAGGATAATTTTTACGTTTATCTTTTTTGTCGTTTTTACTCAATCTGTGTTTATGTTATGTTTAAATTTTATATTTATTTGAAATATGATTATTACGTACAATTTAGCTTTTTTTACTAACCACTTTGCTACTCATCTGTACAAATGGATATTTGCGATCTTTAAATTGTATAAGTAGAAATCAAACCAAGAAAAGAGCATATGATCGTTTCGTGGTCCGAATCGACCCATTTCAAAAAAATAACTTGGGCGATTCGTACCGCTCTCCATCACTGCGGTGCGAAACGACTAATGCCAAAAGAGCTCTTCGGCAATTCACACCGCGGCGGGCGGGCGGTCCGAACCGCTCGTGGTGCGAAACGACTAAAGACCCTAAAGCTTATGTTTTCTACTTTGGGCGAAAAATATGAAATAATTCGAAAAAAATCTTTTTTATAAAAAAAAATTGATTAAATATAATTTTTATAACAATCGACCGATGCGTCATCTGTGCGTGATACATCAACCATAGAGTCAAGTCATCAAACGTAGAGTTTTATGCTTGGAAAATAATATTTAAATACTAATTCCTAAAAAATGGTTATAATTACGTTTAATTTATACAAAATTATGTCTTTTGTTTTTATTTGAAGTTCCATCTTAAATTTGCTGGAAAAATACCAACCTTTTTTTGTGGTGACTTACATAGGACTAAACATACACTGTACTCTTTAAAAAATATATTATAGGTTAGTTAATGATAGAGTTCTGAGTTTTTCCCCTATTTTATGGTGGTGGATAAATTCATTTAGTTTTAAAGGTTTAGTTTATTTGGTATATTTAATTATAAACATTGGAATACAACTTATCATTTACATAATTATCAAAGTAAATTGCGTAATTATTTATATATATCCAATAATTTTTAAATCATCAAGTAGACAAATGACATTTTGTTTAAACAATATTTGAATCGTCTTTATGTTACCATCGTCAGCTAACGTTTTACTTGTTACAAAAGCTGCCGTTTCCAAACCTGCCCATAATGAGAAACTAAAAATAGCTACAGCGAGATTGTTTGGGAGCACAAGTTTTATATCTTGAATGAAATCGTCTTTTGAATAAGATATGCGAACATTACTTTTATATAATGTTTCATGTAACGAGTTTATGTATGTATCCAGAAAAGTGTCAAGATATTCACGTCGTATGCTAGATTCAACACTTGTAAATAAACAATGTAAGAAATCTTGAGCTGGACATAAAATTCTTGTTTTTTGGAAGTCAATCAAACAGGCAGAGACAGGAGTATTATTCTGAAACAAAAATAAAGTGATTAAAACCACAATAATTATTATTGCCTTTGTCTACTACTTATATTATAATTATGACCACCTCGTGGTCTAGGGCAGGGCTGTCCAAGCCAGATACCATCCTGAGCTAATTTATGAATTACCAAAGAGATTGAGAAATAAACATGTCGCCGCGCATATGAGCAAATGCTCTTATTACTGTCAAAATGTCATAAATTTGTAGATATATTATATCGTGAACAATAGAAATAAATCACGACTGTTTTATCGTACCGAATGAGATGACAAGGTTTAACAATTACCCTGAAGTGATTTTATTTCATCGGTAAGTAGTATCACTCTGTATTTCTGTGTGTAATTGCAAGCTGCACTGTCAAACTAAGAAATTTGAAAGGCGTATACATTTAATCCGTGGTACATAACCACTATTCTGATGAATTCAAATCTTGAAGTTCTTTCTACTTAGGCACGCACCAATCTAGATGTTGGTAGTTATCTATAAATCGTCTGTAAATAAATAATTTGTAAACGTACAAATGGCGTCGCCAGATTGCAAATATTTAGAAAATCTCTTCTGCTGAATGTAAAATGTCGTCATTATCCTGTATAATTTTTTGACTGGTAAAAGATTGTACGTATTAAAAGACACGATACTTAATGGTAAACATAGGAAAATAAAAAAATGTATAATAAAAAAAAAATATTGCTTAATCACGTAGTATACCTCAATAAAATTGTAATGTAAAAATATTCAAAAAGTATGGTCACTGCATAATGCACTGACACTCGTTAGTTGCGCGTTCGGTAAATAGCCTTTTGTAAAGAATGAACTATGTGGCGCGCGTGGGTGTCCATGCTAAACATTTTTATCGGAAAATTAGGTCAACATTTAAGTAAGTATCTATTTTTATATACATATTCGGTATCAGAATCGTGTACTGTACACCCTCCTTCAGTATAATAATAATAATATCGTTGGACAAATTACACAAATTGATCTAACTCGAAATTAAGCAAATTATTTGCTTGTGGAATATCCTATGGGTGTTAGCCATCGATGCTAATACATAGAAATACATATACAAATACTGTTACATACATAATACACACACACACCCAGAAATACAAAGATCTATGCTCATCACATAAATGTTTGTTCCTGTTGGGAATCGAACCCAAGCCCCATCGATTCGTGTTAGGTTCGCTATACACTCGACCAATGGGGCTGTTAAAAAATCAGTAAGTATAGTCTTTTACTATCAGTCAGCCTGCGCATGACAATTACCGCCGCCTAACAAATTGGCGCGGCATATTGTTTAAATTATTAGTTATATTAATGGGAAGTTTATTTAGAACTAGAAGAAGTGTGGCTTCTTATACATAAAAGAAGTAGGATTGTTCGGTTGCCTTTATGTCCTCCACATTGAAAAAAGTGCCATGCTACGCGAGGCCTCCATCAACCGTCGGAGACATCGAAGTTTATAGTTACTATTGATGCAATTTATGCCATCAACGCTCAATACAAATTGCCGAAGGCAATTTTTAAAAAAAGAACGTTTAAAAAAAACAATGCTGTTTGTATAACGACAAGACATACACTTTTGACTGCGAAATCTACATTGCGTTGAAAAATTGCGAATCGATGCCACTAAGCCTAGGGCGCTGATAATATCAAATGTATATGAAAATGTACGGCCCCAATTGGCAGTGAAAATATAGATTTTTTATGGAATGTCGATTTATGAACTAACTTAATTATTTATTTTGAGATGTCATTCTAAATTTCATATCAAGCCATTCAGGGCATGGCATGATATTTAAATACTTACGTTATATTTATATAAAACATTTCCAATCCACATGTCTCCATGACCATAAACTACAATACGAGCATCTGATACACATTTATCAAGGTAATAGTCGTACTGGATTCTGATATCTTTCAAATAATTTTCATGTTGAGAATTTTCAAATAAACTGCAATTATTTATAAGAGTATTTTTGATGGATGTATGAAATGCTTCTGGGTGTTTTCTCGAATATGGTCTAATTATACATTCATCAATTTTAATATTTTTTTCTTTGATAATAACTGATGCAGCATGAAATTTTGCTAGAATTTCGATTAATAATATAAAATGTTCCTTGTCTAATTTTTCATTCATACATTTTTTGTATCCATTTTCGGACATATCTTTTAAAATTAGCAATGGTTCTGGCTCTTCTTCTATGTAATAACAATCGGGAATTATATTGTTCAGTTCTTCATTCATTATTCTTTTATAAATTGGCATTAGAGTACTAAAGAAAAATGATTCAATTTCATATACTTCTCCTATAGTGATACTAAAATCTGGTTCTCTACGATTTTGACCTATTTTTAACATTACTTGTTTTATAACATACTTGTCATCGATAGTACCCTTGATTGTAAAAGGAATGATAACTCCAAAATAACTTGTAAAAGATAATGTTTCATTTTTGAGAACGAAATTCGCATTTTTTATTTTTAAATTGTTCGCCACTATGCTCACAATGCGTTCGATATTTTCTCTTGGCACAGACATTTTAAGCGTTAAGCTGCAGTTTCGGACATACACCTGTGTTATATTTTAAGCTTGTTTTTAATATTTATGTTATGAAATGAAAATATAACTGCTAATTACACACTAAAACATTCTGAAACAATAAATTCGAATTAGGATCTAAATTGTTTGAGAAAGAAATAACAAACCCAGAATCATTCACATTAAAAAACTATCTCCGAATTTCCTGACTTAGGCAAATACCGCATAACAAACTACCAAGTAAATTATGCCTAACATTAATTGTTCTGTGTATGTATTGGCATGTTCGATTTATGCTCTTATGTTATTTTATAGACAGTAGCGGTACGAATATGTTCGTAAATTTTCAAATTGATTCATTTAACAAGCTGCGAGCGCATATGATCTTTTGAAAATTTGTCACATAATAGTCTGTTGCATAGAAAATTATGCTTAACTGTTCGATAACATGGTTCAGACTTGCTTGCATCAACACTACTTCCTTATTTTATCTTGTGTAAATGATTATTATCTAAAGAGATGCTGATGTTTTTTAATTAAAACCTTTTTATTGATTTGACCTGCCATTATATATTTATGATAAGACTATTGTCATGGTTCATGTCACCGTTGTTATTTCTACTCAGAGGAATTATTAGATTTCTAGTCTTACGTAGTATTGTATTTTTAGTGTTATTCAATATTTTATTGCAAAATATATTTGCCATAAATATAATATCCTTTATTTTCGTAATGTCATAATAATGCCGATACCTTTAAGAATTGAAGAACGAGCAGCAATAATCGCCGAACATGAATGGCTACAACATCAGAGATATCACGTCGTCTGAATGTGACCAGGGATAGTGTGAGATTCTGAATAAGAAAATTGCAGTTGTAACGTAACTAAAAACGGGTATATTTTAAAAGTGATTCTCTCAGGATATATTCATTAAACAAACGCTATGAAATGAAAACGCCAACTTATGTTGAACCGTACGTTCAAAGGTTCCTGTACAAACCGGGTGTCACATTAAACTGGTTTTTCTGCCCGGAAACTTTTGAATCTTGTGATGTCTGTAATTTCTTAATTACAAAACTAATGACCTTGAAATTTTTAAGGAATAATCTTTATAGTGCCTACTTTTTAACAAAAAATAATAAAGGATTTCGGACTACAGGTTAATGAAGTAAAGCTAAGAATATGTTTTGACTTTCATCCCCTATCCCACGGGAATCGTACTAAATTTCGGGATAAAAAGTATCCTATAACCTTCTTCGGAGTATGAACTCAAATCATGCTGAATTTCATTCGAATCCATTCAGTAGATTCGGCGTGACGCGCGGCTTTGATACAGACACACAGACAGACAAGAATTAAAAAAATACAGTTTTCGCTTCAGTATCGATTATATAGTGGCTTGCAAAAATTTATTTACATTACTAAAAATATAATCGTTTATAATTTTAATATAATTCATTAGTAGTTGTAGTAGTACGATAAAATCGTCACAATCATCTACTGCTACTGAAACTGAGTCTTAGTAACAGGGTCCCATTTTACTTTTTGAGTATGGAACCCTAAAAACTCATTTTAACTAAGATAATGTCGAAGTGGACTTTATTACGAAATTGATAAGCTTCAAGGATAGTTTTAAAGATAAATATATACTGTGTATGGTAAAATATAAAAGCATAGAACAATGATATTCTCCTGATGGAGTACCACACGGAGTATGTAATCCGCCATGTTTCGTTGCGTAGGTATGCACGTTTTTTTCGTAGGTATGGCAGTTCCATAGGTTTCCTTATTCAGAGACTAGTAATAGTAAAGACGGGCGATTGTTACTGATTCCAATAATCGAATAGTTTGATACTACTAATATTAATAGTCGAATACAAAAACAATCGATCGCTAGTTTGCAAATTCGAATAAAACCGCTAGTTCATTCATTCGCTTTCCCATACAAAATTGATCTGTTTTGTCTTACAATAAAGTCTATTTTCAATTGATGTTCGTAGTAATAATTTTATTACTAGCTAATAATTACAAATTTTTGGACCGCTAGTTAGTCCATTGTTTGCCATACCAAATTGAACGTTTTTCCCGTACTACAAAGATTATTTTTAGTTGATAGCACTAATTAGTTAAGACTTATTTCCGAGTACTTTCAAAAATGTTGTTTCCGATTCCACGAATCGCGCACACACACAGCTATTTATAGTATAGGTACCTACATTGTTAAAAAAAGTAATATTTTTAATACATGTTCTTTCTTTAAACAAATTTATTTTTTCTTTATGTTATAAATTTACCGTAACCTTCATATGCACGTAACGCGTCAAAAAATGGCGGGAACTGAAACGGAGCTAGCGCCATGATTGTTTATATATTTTCCTTCAAACTTACATTTGTTCCGTTTAATTTATTAGTCTCTCGCTCAAGTTAGATAAAACTGGCTTTGCAATCGAAATAGGTTCTTATTCACTGACAATATAAACTACAAATTAATATTCGAATGCAAATTAGTAATGTTTGTTACTTTCGATGGTTTGATGATTTAATTTGCTAGACGAAACTGGATATTATTTCTCAAAACATAGCGTTTACTTTTAGATGACGCTACGGATATTCGAATACATAAACTAGTAAATTATTGATATTCGAATGCAAACTAGTAATGTTTGTTAATTTGCCACATGAAACTGAATATTATTTCTCAGCAAATAGAGTTTACTTTTATATGAGGTTACGGATATTCGAATACATAAACTAGTAGTAATGAAAATTGAATCGAAAGGAATGAGATGAAGCAATACATACGTATTTGCTTCTCACTTTTTCTTCAAATTCGAATGAGTTGTAAGGTTATTCGAACAATTTGAATGACATCTACAATCGAATTATTTGAATAATGTCATTCACAATCGCCCGTCTTTAAGTAATAGTTCCATGACCACTGTTGACTGTTTGTACTTGACAGTTGACAGTATGTAATATTTATATAGTTTGAAATTTCAATTTTTATCAATATTGAAAAACATACATACCTAGTATGATTTTTATTTAATAAAGTTTACATATTATCATTATATTATAAAGATACCTACGCCTTATCATTTTATAAATATGTCATTTGTTCGTAAAGTACTCTATAATATTTTAACGAGAAAATATAATAATTTTTGTTGCTTATGCCTCAAAAGTCTGAATGCAAATGAAATTCATGTACAAGATGAAATGCTCTTGGATAAATATAATTCGAAGAGCTCCGTGAAAATTTGGGAGATACTCGTAACCGTATTGGGTACAGAAGTAAGTACTTCAATATTCATAACATTCTTTAAATATACTTAACATTCGTTTACATCTAGAAGGGTAGGATAAGTTTTAGGCTTAGAAACGATCCGCTTCTATAGAGTAAAAGAAGTTATGGGGTCTCAGGAAGTCTTCTGCTAACTGCCTATTAGTTTTTTTTACCGGACATCCAATTTTTTTAAATAAAATAAAATTTAGTACATTGATAGTTGGGCATGTACATTCTGACGTAAATATTATTGAAATGGAGCCCTACTCGAATTGTTACATAATTATGCTAAGGGTTTGTTAGATTCCATAACCAGAAACGAAAGGCCTTTGCAGCTGGGCTTCATAAAATCAAACCTCCTACGCTACATAATTGGCTAGTTTGTTTGGAATAAGAATCCTTCCTGATTTCCTACATAAATATGCAGTGGCATTTTTTTGGTTTTCTTACCCATTAAGTCCCATACCCAGAACAGCAGAGCTCCATTGAATCTTACACTACCTACATAAAGGTGTAATTTCTTATCCTTTGTATTTAAATAAAATTATTTTGCTTAGATATTATTTAATACAGAATAGGTAATTTATGTTGTGAGTCTAATTAATAATTAATGTTATAAGGATGTGATTAATTTAATATGTTCATCATCATCATCATCATCAGCCGGTGTTCGTCCACTGCAGGACATAGGCCTCTCCCAAGGCGTGCCACTGAGCCCGTTCTTTGGCTCTCCTCATCCAGTTACTTCCCACCGCCCTGTGCAGATCGTCATGCCACCGCGTATAGGGCGTCCCACACTATGTTTGCCAAGACGCGGTCTCCACTCTAAGAGCCGTTTACTCCATCGGTGGTCAGATCTACGGCAGATGTGACTGGCCCATTGCCACTTCAGCTTGCTAAACTTCTGAGCTATGTCAGTGACCTTGGTTCTCATACGAATTTCTTCGTTTCGGATTCTATCCCTGAGGAACACACCGAGCATAGCTCTCTCCATAGCCCGCTGAGCGACTTTGAGTCTATGAACCAGTCACACCGTTAGTGTCCACATCTTGGCTGCGTATGTCATGACTGGTAAGATACACTGGTTGAAGACTTTCGTCTTCAAGCTTCATGGTATGGGTGACGAAAAGATGTGACGAAGCTTCCCAAATGCTGCCCAGCCTCACTGGATCCTCCTATTGACTTCCCTCCTGAAGTTGTTTTTACCCAATTGCACAATCTGCCCGAGGTATACATACTCACAAACAACTTCGAAAGTCATGCCATTTACGGTGACTGGACTAGGTTGAACATGTGAGTTGAACATAACCTTGGTTTTGTCCAAGTTCATACCAAGCTCCACCCTTTGGTAGGTCCCATTCAGGCTAGTCAGCATTTCCTGCAGCTCCTCCAGTGAATCTGCCATAATGACAATATCGTCGGCAAATTTAATATGTTAAAAAGTAATTATTGAAATTGGCATTGTATAATGGTAAGCTATTCTAAAATGGGTAATTGTGACTTAATTTTTTTTTTGTTTCAGATTTGCAATATGATTTCCTCTTTTGAAACTATATGCAAGCAGTGTACTAAAGCAGCTGTTGACAGTTATAATTTTATTATAAAATCTAAGAAAAATTCTGAAATACTCCTTAAATCTGTTAATAATCTTTCTTCATGCTTAGGAAATACTGATGAATTATCCAATACCAAGACTATGTTTTTGACAATAAATAAAGATGACTTTACCTGTCAAAAATATTTAGACAGCAAAAGATCTGTATCTTCAACTTCTACTGCACTAAAAAGAATTAATTCTTTGTCAAATATGTATCAATCAAACTTGAACATAAAAACAGATTATGAAATCAAAACTGGAAATGATTTTGAGGAATTTACACTTCCAAAACGGAAAAGAAAACATTATACCTACTCTGTTTCAGTAAAAACAAGCGAAATGATTGTAAATAAAGATGATCGCTCAAATTTTCAATGCAAGGTTTGTTTTAAAATATATCCATCACTTTCAAATATAAGGAACCATTTTATTCGGGTTCATTCTCCTAAAACACATAAATGTCCAATTTGTCATAGAAAATTTGGTTCACAAGCATTAGTTGAAGCTCATCAAAATGATTGTCACTGTACTCTGGTTTGCAAAGAGTGTGGAAGAACATTCCATAATCGACACACGCTTAAAATGCATGAAATTAGCCACAATTTAAAACTGATATGTCAAGATTGTGGAAGAACATATAAAAGTCAATTAACATTTAAAAAACATATTGATTTGAATATATGTGGTCAGAAAACTAGGGCATCTCCAGATAGTGCCAAGTTTACATGTGATTACTGTAACAAAAAGTATTCTCAAAAGGTATCTTTAAGGGTACACATACAATATGAACATGGAAATTATAAAGGGCATGAATGTAAGTGGTGTAAAAAGAAATTTTGGGCTCAGAGTCGATTAAAAGCACACATAATAAAGCACACCCAAGAAAAGAAGTTCTCATGTAACTTATGTGGAGGTAAATTTGTTTCAAAAGAGTCCTTACTTTATCATACTCGTACGCATACTGGAGAAAAGCCTTACAAATGTGAATTTTGTGATGTTAGATTCATTTCTGCATCAAGAAAAGCTGATCACAAAAAAAGACATCATGTTAATGCTGTGTTCCCATGTAATATATGTAAAATTAAATATACTACACAGGTATGCTTGGAGAAACATATGAAGACACACGAAAATAATCAAAAATGTTATTTATATCCTCTTGGCAACAGAAAAAAAGCTGATGCTTTATCAGACGATTATGCGTATTTAGATATGTCTGATGAACATTTATTGCATCAGGATTTGAAAATATAATCTGAAATGGATAATTAAAATTGGTAATACAATAAATGAAATACTGTAAAATTAATAGGATTTGTTTTCTTAAAAGACCATTAGAGTGAAGCATTGTTCAGAATATTACTTTTATAGTTTTTCTATTTATGGAAAAATATATACGGTAAATAAACATAAATTAAATTTTTCATTTAAACCAACATGCAGATGGTTCACCGAATGAAAAGATTTAAACATTTAGAGACACCAATTATGTTAATGGTGTGTTGCCAATTATGTGGTAGGGATATAAAGCTACACACCATGCATTTAACCGGTTATCTTATCTTTCAAACTGGAATGATATAGTGATAAGCACTGACACTCTTGAGACAGAAAAAGGTAAAGTGGAGGTTCTGAACACTGGGGAGACTTAATATAATTGGTATCAATAAAGTTAACTTATTGAGTCTTATTGTTAATTTTATTGTATAACTAGATATTGTTTCTCAAAATATTTAAGATATGATAATAGTAACTATAAAATTAAATTGACTAAATATCTGTTAACAATAAACTCTAAAACCTCTAAAACTATTAAACCGATCTAGTGAAACTTGGACTCTTCCCTAGGTTGAAATAAATAGTTGGAATCTATACGTAGTATTTTATACTCTACAATAAAGTAAATTAAATTAAAAAGAATTATTGTGATATGACTTATTTCCCGGGAAATTCGTGCACAAAAAAATTTACGTATATACACTAACTAAATTTATTACGTGTTTGGACACCTCAATAGATCATAATATTCAAATATTCAAATCAAGATTTTTTTTAAAAACCTTAAACCGGTTTAATGATTTGATACCCTTACTTTCAGGTTTCCCGTCTTTTTGAACCGGTATTTTTCCGGTTAAGATTTACAAAATGCTCCTTATGTACTCGCACTGATTAAGGTTTGAATATTAAGTGGTTAACAAGCCCTGATACGCACAAATCGACAGAGGTTTATGGATATTGCATAATTATTTGTGTTGTTATTTTGACTTTTGTGATTAGAGATCGTTGGTGTTAAGTGCCTTAAATACCTAATATAAACTATTAAATTGAAATTTCTCGGGCCCTATTGACAAGGACAGTGTGGTGTATTAAAAGAAACGGAGTTAGGTCTCTAGGTTTAGTGCAATGGATGAGCTCCGATTTCCCGACCAACCTGCCACCTGCTGCCACCCGGCTGATCGGGTAGTGGCCTGGCTAGTATAATAAAAAATAGGGAGGCAGGGCACGGTGACGTAACAGCGTGAAACGGTGAGCTTGAAATAGAAGAGGCTGTATGGTTAAACACTTTTGCTTGCAGTTTTGGCAAAACATTCAAACAAATTGTCAAATGTCAATTGGTCTGCAAATTTTGACATGTTTTTGTTTATAAAAACTATTTTTTTTTAGAAAAACAAAAATTTACGTCCTAAGAAGTAAGCATTCGTATAGTGTTACATAATTATTTGAAGTTTCGAATTGTAATAATGGTTGCTATTGTCGAAGAATACGTAGACAGTATTATAAAAGAAGTGTCTGTTACATTAAAACTTAACGATTGGCATTATAATAAATTAAACTTTATTGATAAAGCTCAAAATTATTTTGGAGTAATTATTCCAATCAATTTGCATGGAAAATGTAATGAAAAAGCAGTAAATTTTGATATAATCTTAAAAATAGCACCTAACGATGAAAGATACCGTGTAAGCGGAGCCGTTACTTCTTTCTTTGCACGGGAAATATTTGTGTATACAAAAGTTTTTACTGAGTTCAAAGAGTTACAAAGAGACTTCCCCCTATTACAGTGTACACTACCACAGCTTTTTTACACATGTGGTGATTATTGTAAAGAAGTCCTTGTACTGGAAAATATGTGTACAAAAGGTTATACACCATTTTTAGAAGCTATGTTTTTAGACTTGGATCACATAACTGCAGGATTGAAGTCATTGGCACATTTTCATTCCATGTCAATAGTATTGAAAGAAAGACACCCTGATTTGTTCCAAAAGATAGAAGCTATTTGTGTTCCTTTGTCAGAAAAAAACAATAAAAGATTTATTGACATTTTGATAAATAGATTGTCCAAAGCTTTAGTGAATTTGGAGAAAACTTCATATGAGCCAGTGCTGTCTATCTTAAAAACAAACTGTGCAAAATTTGTTGAATCAACTTTTACAGATGTAAAAGTATTGTGTTTATGTCATGGAGATATTTGGAAAGATAATTTATTATTTAAATATGAGGTAAAAATATAGTATTTCTTAATATTTTACCCCCTTAGAAGACTAGGCCACCTCCCATTCTGCCCAGCTGTTTGTAAAATTGGAACAATTGGTCAAAGTGTCACTTCCTTCGTGACTACTTTGTGGGTTCTGGTATCACCATCCTATCTATTCCTGTTACAGTAGTGTCAGTGTTTGTCACTGTTATGTTCCGGTTAGGAGGGTAAGGTAGCCTGTAAACTTACGCATGTGGTGTTACCATCCCGCCACAAGCTTAGCAATAGAAGAATAGGCCAACTGCCGTTCTAGTAGACAGATTGTAAAAAGCGACTTGGAAGAGGCTTGGAAGTAACTACCATTGTGACTACTAGGTAGTAGAGTGATGGTTGATTGTCTCAGTCCATCAGGAGAGCCATCTGTTGGTTTGCTATATAATTAAACTAGCGACCTGCCCGTGGTTTCACCCGCGCAGCTTTTGTTCCCATGGAAATATCGGAAAGGTTTATACACTTAAACCTTCCTCAAGAATCAATCTATCTATTAAAAAAAACCGCATCAAAATCCGTTGCGTAGTTTTAAAGATTTAAGCATACATAGGGACATAAGGACATAGGGACAGACAGAGAAAGCGACTTTGTTTTATACTATGTAATGAAAAGAATAAACTCATTTAGAATGAATTGCCTGAGTCTGACCAACTATTGTTTAGTTGACAATATAATATAATAGGTTCAAATGCCCTATTGATGCTTATGTAAGCTGACAACTAAGTCAACAGTTTTAATGCCCTGATGATGCTTATATAAGCAAAATCAGTTGGATAATAATATATTTATTTATATTGCAAAACATTACAAGTGTATTTATATGAAAATATTTCATTTAAATCACCTTAATTTATCATTAAAGTTTCTAAATCCATTGCTGTTAATAATCTAATTTGTTTGTTTGAATTTTTAGGAAAAGAGACCCATATCAGCGTGTCTTATTGACTTTCAAACGGCAAGAATTAGTAGTCCATCATTTGATGTCTTGTACCTGATTTTAAGCAGCACAGATACTTATTTACGAAAGAATTATTTCTATAACCTCCTTGATGTATATTATGAAATATTTGCTTCCGTCTTAAGAGAGGCTAAAATAGACACAGATAAGTATTGTAGAAGAAACTTTGATTATGACTTAACTGTGGTTGGACCTGCATGTTTCATAATAGCAAATACTGCATTCTGGTTATCTAATGGCTTACAACAAGAAGGAAATGTTAGAAGTAAACAAATATGGACTACAGAAGAAGAGAAATTAAAGGCATTAAATTTATATAAAGAAATTATTATGAATTTGTTAGATGACCTCAAAAGTTATGGTTATTTGACAGCATTATGATAAGAATATTCTACATATTATTGTATATGCATAATAAATATATTCCATTTATAAAAGATACAGTTAAAAGCCATAGATCTCAAAAATATTAATAGACACACCATTGGGAAGGACAGGTGTCACCACACATGTAAGCAAATGCTCCAATCACTGTCAAAAATTTTATATATTTGTAGGTTATATTGTAAAAAAATAGAAATGAACCATGTTGTAGTGTTTTATCATACTGAATAAGATGACAAGGTTTATAAATTACTGTTGAAGTGATTTTTCTGTGTATAATTGCTAGCTACACTGACAAACTAAGAAATTGTCTTGATAGGCGTATCTATTTAATCCGTGGTTAAAAGCAATGCCAGTTTAAAATGGTCTGCCTTAACCAGCGTCTAGACAAACCTTTAAAATTTTTAAGAATTAATTTAGCCCCATTTCACTCAAGCGGCTGAATTTTGTAAAAAAAATCTGTAAACCGGTTGACCCTGCAGGTCATCCCTGAAACTTCTCGCTAAATTTGGGTATTTTAAACTGAATGAAGCAAAATCTATACTTGAGCAAAATTTTGAACTAAAAATTTAACTCTAAATTTTGTAAAAATAATAGAATTTTAATATTCGAAAATGTATATTTTAAAAATGATTCGGTTTTGATCTTTTAAATGGCGTTCAAATAAATTTTTGTTTTATTTAGCTACAAAATCAATATGTTAAAAATGTCGAAATGTCAAAAAATAACTTTTTTTTAAATTGCGTCATTTATCAATCCCGAACGAATCAACCGATTTTATCCCGATTTACGCTATTTGACGCAGTTTTTTTAAGTAGAAAAGCTGACTAGATTTTTAAATAAGGTTTATTTTAAAAATATGAAGTAAGTTTGCTGTAAACAACGTAATTTTAATATTTGAAAGCTGTAACTTGAAAATTTAATTTGATTTTAATTTTTGAAACGGCATTCGAAGTAGTTTTTTAAGTACTAAAATATTGTAGAAGATCAAAAAATGATTGGTTGAAAACTTTCGAACTTAGGACGAAAGTACACTTAACAATTTTTCGTCAACGATAACTCCCGAACGGATAAACCGATTTTGATGCAATTTATGAGTTGGACTCAGTTTTATGAGGAAAATAGCTGATTAAATTTTGTACTCTACCATTACATCTTTTGGAAGTTATGTTAAAAAAAATACTGTTTCGCCAAAAATATTTGAAATATCCTGGATCGAATTGATTCAAATTTTCAGGAAGATAAAGTTGAGCGTAACATCTAATAGCGTTCAAAATCTATGCGATGTTTACATACACACATACAAACATACAAATATACAGACATACTGACAACATCGTGAAAAAGTCGGAAAAGGTTCCTAGGACCTCAAAACGTGGAGATTTGGTGAAAACTCGATTTTCGAAAATCGGGGTAGATTAGTAACTAACTGCATACGCAGCGGGAAGTTAAAAATTATTTGATTTCTAATTTCGTGCTTTAAGTAACTCATGAGTCATGTAAATGGAATAAAGTATTTAATTTTCAAGTTTTTAGATTCGGTAGATTCAATTTGCCATTACTTATTTTTCTATTCCATTTTCACAATTCAGCACTTACCTATTAGTTGATTGTTAAGGATCACTGAAATATTCGTACATTTAAAATTAAAACTTGTAGCCAATGAAGCGTGCACATATGTGCTCACACATGCACGCGCACATACACACACAGACACATGTAGGGTCGGCTTTACCCTTGTGCCGCCCCGGGGCACCATGGTGGTTCATCTATATATATATGTATATATATATATATATATATATATATATATATATATATATATAATAAAATCGTAGGAAAGTCAAAGCTGTACGTTGAATATATATTTTTTTTTAAATATACTTGGGGTGTGATCTACAATCGATATCGAAGCCAAAAATATAGTTTTTAGAATTTTTGTCTGTTTGTCTGTATGTATGTCCGGGGTAAACTCAAAAAATACTGCATGGATTTACTTCAAATTTGCATGAATATTACTAACAGGTCGGGTCAACATATAGGCTACATATTATCACACTTTCACCTACGGGGGAGGAGCTGTGCGGAGTAAACGAAGTCCGCGCGGTCGAAGTCGCGGGCTAGTTTTTTATAAAAGAGTCCTCCTCGTACTTACTAAGAGCTTACCCGATGACAAGTGTCCACCCTCGACCATGAACATCTAAGTTATTAACTTCTTAAAAAAATATTTAAAAGCTTTTATCCAAAAAGAATGTTTCACGAAAAATAAAATGAAATTTCTATTAAAAGTTGCTTTTTTCTAATAGAAATATCGATTTTATTCTTCGTGTTATTAAAATATCTATAAAAGTAGAGTCATTTTCATTAGTAAAACTAAAGTCGCATTTTGTAAGTTACGACAACAACAAATAGCTTAAATGTTCATAGTATGAAACTATAAAAGCCCTCTTCTTAGTCCGCATTATTGTGATGGGTAACTTGGAAACCCTCATTGCGCGTGGCCCGACACGCACTGTACAAATTTTTTAACTTCCCGTTACGCATGCAGATAAAGAAGGTACTGAGGTCAGTAAGTATGTATGTATGTGTCTATGTATGTGTGTGTGTGTATGTAAAGATTTCATAACTTTGGAACGGCTGGACCGATCGAAACGCGGTTGATGATGGCATTTGATTAGATTCCGCTCAACTTAGACTTCCTGAAAATTTGAACCACGTCGGCCCAGAAGATTTTGAGAAATTTTGAAAAACCCCAAAAAAATTTTGGTGAAACAGTATTTTTTTAATATAATTTCCATATTAATTTACCGATTGAATACAAAAACTAATCAGTTCTATTCCACAAAAAAACTACGTCTAATGCATAAACTGCATCAAAATCGGTTGGGAGTAATCGTTGACGAAAATTTTTGAAAAGTGTTTTTTCAACATAACTTCGAAATTTTTCAACCAACATGTTTTATTATTCTACTATATTTTAGTACTAAAAAACGACATCGAATACTATCCAAAAATAAAAACCGAATCTAATTTTCAAGAGTTACAGCTTTTCAAATTTTAAAATTACATTGTTTTTAGCAAACATACTTAATATTTTTAAAATAACTTTTAGGCATCGATTGACTTAAAAATCTTACCAGCTTTTTTCCTTTATAAACTGCATCAAATACCGTTTATTAGATCAAAATCGGTCAATTACCAAATTTGTTTGGGATTGATCAATGACGTAAAGTTAAAAAAAAATCTATTTTGACATTGCTTCAAAATATCCAACCTATCGATTATTTAGCTAAAGCAATATTTTATATCTCAAAAATTGAGGGCAATTCGAAAGATCAAAAACGATCATCGTTTCCAAAATATATACTCTACTCTAGTTTTTACTCTTTTAAGCTTAAAATACCTTCATTTAGCGAGAAGTTTCAGGGATGGCCTGCAGAGTCAACCGTTAACAGATTTTTTAAGTTAGTATCGGCGTAGCTGACGCCAGATTGCGGGTTATTGCTTTATTATGCTTATTTTTATAGTGTTGTTTTCATTTTCGACAATTTAATTCATTTCTTTATAATTTTTATTATATTGTTACCAAAGTTTGTAATTTTCATATTAATAAGTAATTAATAAATTTTATTACATTGTTACCAATGACTTGAAGTAAGTAGTTAAACTATTTTAATAACTTGTTAGAACAACTTGTAAATCAACATATTTTTTAAAATTTTAAGGTGAATGTTTTTCACTCGAACAAATTAAATTAAATACATACCTTTTTTATTCTTACGCTTTGCTTTCCTTTCCTCCCTTATTATCAGTAAGTAGTGTATATGTTAGGAAAACTTTCAGCCCATTAAATGGAAAGCTACGATTGTTACGGATACCAAACTGCGCCTCCGTAATTGCGCCTCTGTTAGTGATGAACCTGCTATTTGTAAATATATCGACTGCCACATTATCGTACAAAATATACATATTGTTTGTCTTGTAATTCCGTGGTCTTGACTGAATATCAATGCACAGTTCAATTTGATAGATGAAGAATTTTCCCATGGAAAGAGTGCGTGCTTCTATTGATAACTGGTCTCAACGTTTAAAGGACTGTATTGCAGCCAATGGAGACCATTTAGAATAAGCTTTATATAAAGCTTATGGAAAAAATCCTATAGATTGTTTTAGGTACTCCAAATTATCATGGCATTTAGAGCAAGCCATAAGCCAGCGGATTGAGATCGGGACTAGATGACGGCCAGTCTTCAGCTCTGATAAAGTCCGGAACGTTGGTTTCTAACCAAGCTATATGACCCGGCGCCGAGTTTTGCTGAAAGGACCATTCTTGGTTATTGAACATGGTGTTGTAAAGGGCTTTAACTACCTTTTCAAGAATGGTATCTTGATACACTTGTACCAATGTTTTGACACCTTTTTTACAAAAATATGGCTCAGTAACTCTTTCATAGCTAACCTCCATGAAACCATCAGTGAAGTCGGATAATGTCCACCTTTTTTTATAGAGAGGGGGCAAACGGACATGAGACTCACCTGATGGTAAGTGATTACCGCCGCTCATAAACAACTACACTACCAGAGGTCTTGTAATTGCGTTGCCGGCCTTTTAAGAATGAGTGAGCTCTTTTCTTGAAGGTCCCTAAGTCGTATCCGTTTGGAAAATTTTCTGCCGATAGCTGGTTCCACATAGGAGTAGTCCGGGCAAAAAATGCCCCGAGAATCGTAAGATTGTGGATTTCCAGACATCGAGATGGTAAGGATGGAACTTCGAATTTTGTCGCGATGTCCGATGGTGAAATGACCTTGTGCTCTGTTAACTAATTGGACAGCTTCCTTACAGCCTTGAGCATAAATACGGCGACTTTGTGTGTGGTGAATATAGCGCTAAACGTACTAAATTTTGTTTCATAGGAGCGCAAGCGCTGTTGTTCCACTCGGTACACCAAAATCCAAATGTACGCGAAGGTACCTAATAGTTTCCACGCTGCTAGTAAACTTAAGATACTCTTTTGTACAGGCATAGTAGAAAGAATGTATGTCACTACCATCGTGACTACTAGGTGGTAGAGTTCTGCATTGTCTCGCCCGGGTCTGGTACCACCGCCTTACCTATTCCTGCCGCAATAGCGTCAGTGCTTGTCGCTGTCGTGTTCCGGTTTGGAGGGTAAGGTAGCCGGTAGACTTATGCATGTGGCATTAGACCTCGCCACAAGATAGCAACGCACCATTAACATCTTTGCTGTCTATAGGCGATGGTTGACTCTTTCCATCAGGAGACCCATCTGCTTGTTTGCTATCTTATGATATAAAAAAAAATGGATTTTATTTATAATTCTTATTTTATTTTAATTTATATTATAATATATTATTTTAGTTATATGAAATTATAGATCATGTAATTTTTGTAGGAATGCATTGCACCAGCGCTCTTTAGGATGAACCGTGTCTGGTCTATAAGAGTGGTTGTCTGTTTATACCTTCTGTCTGTTTTAGGAGAACCATCTGTTTGTTTACTATCTTATGATATATAAAAAAAACCTAATTAAATCTCGACGCTGAAGAAGTACATCACTAGATACTAGTTGCGGTGCGGCCATTAATACAAAAGCGATACCATTGTTATCGACAGGATGTGTCGGTAAACTAGTTGGTTACCTCAGATAAGTTTGAGTGAACTTGTTTAAATTACAAAGACATATTATATGCCTATGGTCTAATGTTATCGGCTTCGGTACAGACGCGTAAGGCTCTTGGTTCGAGTCCCGGGTCTTTCGTTTTAAATATTTTTTTTTAAGTTTTTCAAGAAAACAACTTTTCTGAAGCTAGATATGTGCTCGATTTGTCGACAGGGCAGTATTTCAAAAATCATAAAATATAATTTGACGTATTATTCACAGTGTGTCCGACCTAAAATAATAAAGCCAACTAAATATAAATAACTTTATCCCGTGGGAAAGCTAAATGTCAGGAGTTGAATGCCGAAGGGCGGAAAACTATTTAGAGATGAAGATAAACTTTGTTTCTCATCGCCCCGCTGGATGTTGCTACGATTGACTTTCCGAAACTATTTACGAGTTTCGTTAATGTTGCAGAGTATTTATTTTAATGGGGATTAGCTTTTTAAACATGCCTTAAAAAGTCTATTACTAAGAAGTTATCTTGATTAGCTTTTTATTTCTTTTACAGAACAATTCTCCCATTAGATAATAAAATAGGATAATAAGAATTGTTTTAATTACCACACAATACTATTATACAATGCAAACAGTAACAAGCGTACAAATAAGATTAAAAAAAGAAAACAAAAAGCCAATAAATACAGTAAACAAAAATAACATATTATAATAACACTTTTTAAAAGACAGATTACAATTTATGCAGCATATTAACATGCATGAAAAAAAAACATAAAAATTAATATTATTTATGCATAGCAACATAATGGTAGAATGGTAACCCACTCAGCAAACATATAGAGTAAAAAGTTTTATCAACTCTACCTCAGATTTTCTGGGCCATAAATTGGAAGGAGAGGGAAGGAATTGCAAAAATGGCGATACCTGCGTGTCTGGCAGAGCGATCGCGGTTATTTCTAAGTCTGCAATACATACAAGTCTCACATATTTACTTTAAAAGCAGTCTATGGGGACAATACCATGATTCGGAATTAATAAAATGTAAGCTACTAATATATATATATATATATATATATATATATATATATATCCTATTCCTCCTCCCTAGGGCTCCCCTGCGATAAAATTGGTGCTATAACGCTAAATCGGAAAAAAATGATTTATTTACCTTTATTGAACCATATACAGAATATATAGGGTATATATATATATATATATATATATATATATATATATATATATATATATATATATATATATATATATATATATATATATATATATATATATATATATATATGTGTATGTATATGGTCTGTGGTATACCCTATATATTCTGTATATGGTTCAATAAAGGTAAATAAATCATTTTTTTCCGATTTAGCGTTATAGCACCAATTTTATCGCAGGGGAGCCCTAGGGAGGAGGAATAGGATAGGATAGGAGTCTTTGATCCTATTAAGATTTGTACGAGTGCGGCAGATTGATTGACATAAGGGGTTACCTCACATACTGTTGAGGTTTCCACCAAATATAAGCGTTTTGTATAGAGCCGGACGTCTAGGATATTAAAAAAATCCAATAACTTCGCTTTGAAAAAGTTGTTATTTTGTATTTTTTCGTTATACTTACATCATTTCCTTCAAAATAAAAGCAAATTCCACCGCGCTCGAGAATATCCAGACAATATTTTCTTTGCAACTTTATGACCCTCCCACCTCTAAAAGCGTCTGATTTTCTAAATGTGACTACACTTTTTACTCGCCATTAGCTCATCATACCCTTATCTAACACGTTTCAGTATTTTCATGTTACTGTTTCTTCTATACTTCTGAAAATCCGTAGACGCTTTCCATACCATTAAAATGAAAAACATTGTATACTTAACATTTTATTTTTCCTTTCATCTAATCTACAAAATCGACAAATGCTCAAGTAAATCCCCATTTCGCATCTTGGGCACCTCTACTATTATGAAAGAGCATTGATTTTCCCCATAATATCTTTCTTTGCAACCGCCCTATAATAGCCAAATTAAAAGAAGGCATTACCCATAGCACAATAATTTGCAACAAGGCGATATAGCTGAAAACATGACTGTACTTATTTTATTTATAGAATTTTTATTATTTATATTTTTATAGATCGTTTAAGGACTCTTTGAAAAACCGAAAATTGTTAAGTCTAATAAATATTTCCAGTGAGTTAAAAGGCACTCAATTCTCGTTTTCCTTAAAGAAATCCAATCATCAGTCACCCATCCCTCGATTTCGGTCCGCATTGATTCGGTAATTGGCTATCTTAAGCCAGTTCTGATCAGGTAATCCGCAAAATTACTGCTTTGAGCCCGATATATCTCTACGTATCCAACTTGCAATATACGAGTCAATCGGTTGTCATTTCTTATCAAGTACTTTAAGAAGTATATCCTTATTTTGTTTTGCCCTTATTCAAACTTTTAAATATAGTAAGCCTTTTCTTTTTTCGTCATGGGTTTATTAATGTCTATTCGTCTGGTCTTTTAACAATTTTTGTGTGCTTAAATTGCACCCATGAGAAGTCAGGGCGGGTCGCTAGTATTACGTATTTGTAAGAAGAAAATAAAACATAGTAAAACGTAAATTTTTGTAAGTTATAAATGCAATTACATAAGTAATACTTGCCCAATTTCGTAGGAAATAAACATGGAACCGTACTGTTTGCGAATGACGTTTCGCTTATATTAAAAGTGAAAAACCGGCCAAGTACGTGGGGGCCACATGCAATGTACAGTTCCGTAGTTGCCTAATACAATAATGTGGACTAGGAAAAGGGCTTTTTATTGTTAATATTATAAAGATTTAACCCATTTAATGCCAATAATGGATATATCTGCAGCACCAGGCTCACCGTTTTAAAAAACTTCTCCAAGTACAATTTATAAGTTAGTAGACTATTATTACTCGTAAAGTCAAATTAGCCGTGATAGTTATCCTTTTAACTTCATATATGCTACTTACTACTACCATGATTTTTTAAACACCCAAAATCAATCGTTTAGCTGCCAAAGGGAGGACACTTGACTAAAACAAAAAATAGTTAAAAGTTTAATATTTCACAAATGGATCCCTTAATCCAAAAAATCATTTTAAAAAACCTACAATATTTGTTAAAAACCTATCCAACAATACCCCACACTATTGAGTACATAGGAAAAAACTAAACATCCCCACTTTACATGTATGGGAGGTACCCTAAAAATATTTTTTATTTTTATTTTTTGTTTGTTGTTTTTTTCTCCCGTGTTGGTCCGAGCTCCTTTGTAGAACAGACTAACTGTCGTTCTGCCAGGTAGGTCGTAAAAGGCGACCAATTTGCTATACGTATCACTATCGTGACTCCTAGGTGGCAGAGTTCCGCAACGTCTCGCTCGGGTATTTGGTACCACCGCCTCATCTAATCCCGCCCCAATAGCGTCAATGCTTTTTAGGGAGCCGTGTTCCAGTTTGGAGGTTAAGTTAGCCGGTAGACTTATACATGTGGCACTTTTATGCCACGATACGGATAGCATCGTATCATTAACATCTTTGGTGTCTATAGGCGATGGTTTCTTTTTCCATCAGGAGAGCCATCGGCTTGTTTGCTATCTAATTGATATATATTGCTGAAGTGGTCAATATATATATTCATGCCAAACTACAGTTTTCAAATACTAAGGATGGTCAAGGCGAAACTATAAATGTTTTTAGTTGACTTAGGAATCAAATAGATAAGGAAGTTACCGATTTTGAAAATCAAGTTTTTCTACGTTTTGAGGTCCTAGGAACCTTTTCCGACTATTTTCATGATGACTGTGTGTGTGTTTGTATGTGTGTGTATGTGTGTATGTGCGTTTGTAAACATATTATAACGGCTTGACCAATCAAATCGTGATCGATGACATTATATTTTTTCGACCTAACTTTTGCTAACCAATAATTTTTTCAAGAAAGTCAAGCTAAAATCAGCCGTACACCTTACATGTAAAGTTCATTTTAGGTTGACCTAATTTTTCTAGAAAGATATACGTAATGACAGTCATTACGTATATTGTTATAGAAAGTTCTCTATTCAAATATGATCAACTGAAAACTACGGAAAAATCAATACTGCCATCTATTGTAGAATAGCGAAACTATTAAGATCTTAAGTTTCACTAATGTACAAATAGATGAGTCTATTTTGAATAGACTACAAAAGGACGTAAATACTCTTTTTTTTTGTAGCAAAATAAAATTTATTGTAACGCAGTTTGGTATATTTTTAAATGTTCTGTTTGTGTGTTTCGGATTATTGTTGTTTAAAATGAAAACGACCAATGAAACAATGTTTGCATTAGTAGTTTATATGCAATAATGCTTATTTTATGTGTGAGTATGGCGATCGCGATCCTGATACAAATGTTTATACTTGCCTATTACGCTTGTTCTATGTTCCATGGGGGAACTCCCTATTCCTCTAAATTATCCTATTTTTTTAAAAAGTGAAAAGGGGCAAACAAGCAGGAGGCTCACCTGATTTCCTCAATTTCGTCTGCAACTCATTCAGAGTGCATGCTGCTTGGATGTGGAATAAGCTGCCTCTATTGTTGCGTCAAACCGTTACTTAGTTTTCATTTAAACAGCTACTCTATGATATAAAAATTGGTAAAGTACGTGTAAGGCGCCCCATAGACCTACAATAACATTGCGCAGTATTTTTATTGTACAATAATATTGAATACCCCCTTTGACTCCAAACGTTCAATAAATTCACTCAATACAATTGATAAACCAGTCTGATCAATATTTTCGAGCGAGCAACATGTCTGACAACGAAGTTTTGGCGGCAACCATACTGGTGATTTTGTTAAATAAATCTCTATACAATTCTATATATTCAAGTAAAAACTCCCGTTCTTTATCTTTTACAGTATTCTTGCTCGCCATTTTGTTTAAATTTACCACACGACCATATCACAAAATAACTAACCTTATATTAAACGCCGTGACTGACCGAACGCGACCGCTCCGAACTCTGGAGTGAAAAATATTGTGCAGTATTAAGCCTACAAGCGCAGAAAAAAAATATTGTGCAATAAAAATTAAACCCGCTCAAACTTCATTCACTCTTTGTGCAATCTTCAATATTAACCCTAAACGGTCAATAATATTGCACAATACGTAATATTGCGCAATATTTTTGTGGGTAGGTTTTCCTCCGTGTTGGTTCCGGGCTCAAAGGAGCCCGGAACCAAGATAAGATATATATAGAATAGGTCAACTGTCGTTCTGCCAGGCAGGTCGTAAAAGGCGACTGATTGGCTATGTGAGTCACTACCATCGTGGCTATTAGGTGGTAGAGTTCTGCATTGTCTCGCTGGGGTCAGGTACCACCGTCTTATCTATTCCTGCCGCAATAGCGTCAGCGCTTGTCGCTGTCGTGTTCCGGTTTGGAGGGTAAGGTAGCCGATAAACTTATGCATGTGGCTTTAGACCTAGCCACAAGATAGCAACGCACCATTAACATCTTTGGTGTCTATAGGCGATAGTTGACTCTTTCCATCAGGAGAACCATCTGCTTGTTATGATATAAAAAAAGGTCTAAGGAGCATCTAAGGCATCGCGCAATGTCATGACTAATATGTATATTCATACCAAATTACAGCTTTCTAGTACTAGGTATTTCTGAGCTAACGTGCGGACGGACGGACATAGAACGACGAACGAACGAAGATATAAGGGTTCTTAGTTTACTTCGGAAGCCTAAAAAAGACGACGACTTGTCAGATGATCGAAGGTGCGTTGCTATCTGTGTGGCAGGATAGTAATGTCTCATGCAAACGTTTTGCGGTTACTTGGAATACAACAGTGATAAGCACTGACGCTTTTGCGGCAGGAATAAGCAAGGCAATATTTAAGATAACTACTCACGGGCTGAACTAAACTAACCTAAATTCTAGAATAGGTAAGATGGTATTAATTTTGGGTGAATATATAGTGACAGGTATTGCCTGTCATTGGGCTTTTACGAATTGAAAAAATCAGAGCAAAAAGTTGAAAAAGGTGGCCAATTTTTCAAAGAGATGTTCACATAACGACGAGGTATAATAAGATATAAAAAAAAATTCGAATATGAGCTATATCAGCTAAGGGGTTGCCGAGAAATAGTAGTTTTAAAAGGGTAAGATAGTATGTTCGCTAACGATAGTACATAATTCAGGTCAATCAACTAGTATATGAAAAAGTGTGAGGGTATCACGATAGAGAAAATAATTAAACTGACAAATTGATGAACATCAGCTGTTTGCGGTCTCTTAAAGTTTAATCGTTACACCGTGCTGACCGAGCATTATAACAGTGGAGCTAAAAGTTGAGGCTCCTCGACCCTTGGATCTTTACGTTCCCTAAATATTGTGCCACAGTGATCATTCTAGCATTTGTATCGAGTGGTAGTTATTTTGAAGAGGGGAATCTACTTCTCTCGGTCTTCTGCGTTATTAATAGATAAATTATGGGCCTCATGTTTTGCTTAACAGCATTTCTTAAGTTATATAAGGTCAGACGTATATTGATTGCTCTCATTTCTTCTACAACTTGGTGAAAATACTGTAGGAGACATTTCTGCAGATTCATTTACATATAAGAGCCTTTATATGTTAGTTCATTATGAAATTTATAATTTTATTTTGTGCAGGTTATGCTTTGCTCACTGCCATGGAAACAATATGGTAATTGTGAATAACAATAATTGGCTACCTGCAAAGCTGTAAATACTGTGTTCACCTTGAAGTGTCAATATCCGATGGCATAGTTATGACATTAAATTTGTAGACCTCTTTTTCTGACATATCTAGCTAACCCTTTGTCCGATTTGGCTCATGTTCGAATTTAAAAATTCTTTGAGTAAGTATTTTTAATTTTCCTACCTACGAAGTTTCGTACCTCGATAGAAAAACGTAATTGTGCATAATCCAATGATGCACACATTTATCATTAAAATTGTGTTTATTATACAGAAGACGTATTTTGTCGCTTATTTCACTGGAGTAACCATTTGGAGTACATCGATCTCCGATCAAATAGTCAAAAAATCGATTCTCGAGTATAAGGGGTTTAAAGTTGCTCGTGTCTATTTTTTTTTCGCTTATCAGGCCAACGCCACTAACTTCACTAGCTCCGTTATAGTATCAAATCATTGTAGTAGATCACCATTCGAGATAAAACTATGGCAAATACGATACGAATGGTACAAAAAAGTGATTTTTACGATTTTTTAAATTGTTACACTATTTGAGCAAAGGTGCGATATGTATCCTGATTTGAGAAACACTGTCCTAGAATGTAACAAGTAGGTCTGACGGAAGCATGCTTGCGTGACGGCTCAGCGTTTGATAGATGCACGGAAAGGAAGCCGGGGGCTTATCTTTTATCGGACAAATTAATTTTCCGCAAACCCCATAAAGAATTATCTCTATGTACACGCGAACATTGGGATTTAAAATGTTTTAGAGTTCCGATATTTTTAATATTATTACACGTATTTTTTAAATGTGAGTGGAGCGTTAGGTAAACTACTTCAAAGCACCATCTTGAGCCGGGGTGCCTGTGCCCTGGATAACTCTGTGCTTGCCCCAATGCTATTGTATGGAAGAGAGAGCTGGATATGTCAAAAAGGACATGAAAGTAGAATTAACGCGGTCCAAATGGGAGTGTTACGAAATGTCTGTGGTGCAACACTCTCAAATCGCGTTCGTAATATCGAGATGAGTGAGAAGTTGAGATTGAAAGATAGTATGTATTGGAATAAAAATGAGAAAGGCACGCTCTATTATGGTATGGCAGGCATGATGTTGGCATATGCATGTACATACGCCAACATCGCCGCCAGCGTCGACTCGGCCTACTGTTTCGGCGCGCTAGCACTCGTGTTATAAGCGAGTCGAAATCCTGAGATCACTTAGTAGTGGTTCGTTCTCACAAGAGACACCCTTAGGCAGGCTCTAGGGCCACATAACTTAAACTCTGGCTGAGCACTCCCGCCTAAAAACCGGTTTCGCAGTAACAGTCATTTGGATCAACTGCTTGAGTTCATTTAAGAAAAAGTTATCCCTATATTTAGGGGCCATCCATAAAGTACGTCACACGTTAATGGGGAGGGAGGGTATCACCGAAGTGTGACATCGTGTGACAAGGGGTATGGGGGGGTCAATAGTTTTGTGACGTCACATGTTAAAATTTAAAATACTAAAACGCAAAGTGCCTGATTTACCAGTAATAGCTGATATAAAAGAGTGGATCCAAAGTCCATGGACACTCGATAATTAATTTTTTTATCTTTAATTAATATAATTAATCGTTTATTATTTTCTAACTAGTTGTTTGTTTTTTCGGTTTTATGAAATTTGTGACGTCACATCAGGAGGGGGGGGGGGGGGGGGTATAAAAATGTGACAACCTGTGATAAGGACGGGGGGAGGGGTTCAAAAGTCCTAAAATTCGTGTGACGTACTTTATGGATGGCCCCTTATGGGGTTTTAATGTAGTTCAAACGCTGTCATAAGATAGTACTGATTCTGTCTCTTTTGTTTTCTTTTCTTTGCAGATGAACGATTAACAAAACAGAAATACAGTGTGAATTAGGATGGATTTAATAAAAAATAATTAGTTCCTGAGGAGATTAAGATTAACGTAACATGTTTAAATAGGGTGGGTGCTGTAGTGTCAAGATTCTCCGAAATCGGCGTTTTTGCATGAATAGAATTATGAATGTGGATGAAGCGAGGCAAGTCTGTCTGAACTGAGATATATGGTACTCAATTCTCCCTGCCTAACTTGTTTGGATTTGGCGTGCAGTGACGTGCGATGTGTGTGTGTGTGTGTGTGTGTGTTACTTCTTATGTAACTTTAGACGTGTGAGCTATTTTTGGTACTGAATAAATTTATGGGTTTTCTTGACAATTACGTTGACTTAACGTGACTATTAATTGACGTATGCCAAACTCATGCTGTGAGACGTGTTTTCCCAAAACTTTGTCATCCATCATCTCAGAGACGATGACTGCTTTAAATATCGTTTCGATACGGAGCGATGTTACGAGTACTCGGGGGCGTGCACTGTATAGAGGCAAAAAAGCACTGCTTTATCTATATTTTAATAAAACGTTCATACGTTTTAGATGAATTTAATTAATTATAAATAAATGAATAAACAAAATATAATAACTTAAAAACGCCTAATATTTTTAAATAGCACCTATTTGCAAGCACAGCACTCAAAAATGTTTGCCAGGCGTTTATTAAACGATAAATAATATTGAACGCAAAGTCCTGCCGCTAATATTCTGCCTCACATTGTAAATGTGGCTATCCGCACGTAATTGGCTCACTCACACAATCATGCTACTTTGTTTAGCAACTACTGCGAGCTTGTTCTACAATGCTCACATTGTGCATTTTTGTTTAGTAAGGTTTCATTTGTTTAAATAGCAGAAATGTTTTGTGTTTCGCGGGGCCCATTTGCTTTTTCGTGTGATAACTGTTAAGCATTGTTTATTATTTTGTTTGTGCCAGTATATTATATAAAGTTTTCATTTTAATATTTGAAAGTGTGTAGGTACATTTAATAGGTTATTACTGAGTTTCTATAATAATTATAGTGATTTGCTTTTACTAGTGCATTTGTTGATTTTTGAAATGTTACTTGATTGTGAAGTTTTTGTTGAAAATGTGTGTTTATTAAAACTTAAAAGTAACAAGTTTTTTCTATTTTGTCATTCAGTGAAAAGATTCAAATCGTGTCTAAATGTAGGTGTGTACCCGAGTTACAATTAAACCAGCAAGGCCAGCAAAACGTATACACACATATTTGAGAAACACACAAAATCAACCACTCACAGAGCTTTCCATGATTTCTATAGAAACGAAATTATTGATAGAATTAAAACGTAATCGTTTCTATAGAAAAAAAAAGGATAGGCGCATAGATTTCACTACATAGTATAAAAACAAAGTAGCTTTCTCTGTCTGTCCCTATGTCCATATGCATGCTTAAATCTTTAAAACTACGCAACGGATTTTGATACGGTTGTTTTAATAGATAGATTGATTCTTGAGGAAGGTTTCAGTATATAAACCTTTCAGATATTCCTACGAGAACAAAAGCTACGCGGGTGAAACCGCGGGCAGGTCGCTAGTAATCTATTAATGAATGAGTAGTTTGTTTTTTTACTAATCCGTAATTTTATTATTAAGTTTATTAGGGCGAGCGAAGCGAGCCCTACACTAGGCCACTTTCTATGCACTTTTGTGGTACATTTTACTCAAAAATTATCGGACTTTTAGGTTTGTGCTTCGAAGTAGTAGTTTAAATTCATGTCTAGATATGTTATCTACCATAAAAATAGAGAGAGGGAGAGGGAGGAGGCGGGGGAGGGAGGGGGAGGAAGGAGAGGGGGAGGGGGAGGAAGAGGGAGAGGGGGAGGAAGGGAGAGAACGGGAGAGAAAGGGAGAGGGAGGGAGAGAGGGAGAGGGGAGTGGGAGGGGGGAGAGAGATAGGAAGGGGGAGAGGGAGAGGGGGAGAGGGCTAGGGATAGGGAGAGGGGGAAGGAGAGGGGGGAGGGGAGAGGGAGAGGGGGAGGGGCGAGGGGGAGAGGTAGAGAGAGGGAGGGGGGAGGGGAGAGAGGGAGGGGAAGAGAGGGAGATGGAGAGGGGAGAGGGACTGGGAGAGAATGAGAGGGGGTGAGAGGGAGAGGGGGAGGGGGAGAGGGGGAGGGTGAGAGGGGGAAGGGGAGAGGGAGAGGGAGAGAGAGGGGGGGCTGGCTGGCTGGCTGGCGGGGAACAGAGTGAATAGAGCGTTAGTTTTAAGTCAGGGTGCCCCTCTTGTCCTGCATAATCATTCCTATGCCTGCCTATGCCTATCCCAACGATATATATAACGATGTATGAAAGTGAGAGTTGGGTATGTTAGAAGGGCATGAAAGTATAATCAACGCAGGACCAGGTTCGTAATGTTGAAGTGAGAGAGAAGTTATGCTTGAAAGAAAGTGTTGGTGTAAAGATGAAAAAGGGCATGCTCCGTTGGTTCGGACATGTACAAAGAATGGTAGGTGAAAGATTAACAAAACAGATATACAATGCGAGAGATGAAATATTTTATTATTTATTTTTCTATACATTAAAAGATTATAGACTTTATTATTATAAATTAAGTCTATACATTAAAAGATGTAATTCTCATAAAAATACTTTTCTAACAATATTACTAGATAGTATAACTTTGCGAGCCCCTACAAAGCTCTGCTTTTTGCTAGTATTATATAAGGCCATATCGGATATCTCGCAAGGGATGTGTTCTGTAACTATCACTCACTTGGATAATATATTTGAGGTGGTCAAAATCTTGCGTTTATTTATATCGATGTATGGTAATCTCAAGTAATCAGAACCTTCAGTGAAAATTGAAGCTGACTAGGTGAGTAGTTAGATATTAATTTAGCTTATTATTTTACTTATTTTATTACAATTTCATTCGCCGCGACGATCGATTGCTGTTTTGTTTGCGTTGCCGTAGAAGATGTACATGAATAGTAGTACATCTAAGACATATTCTGTTGGCATGATTTCCGACTTATAGATCCGTCGCGTGGCTGTAGATATGCTACAAATCTATAAGAAAAAGTTTTTGTGATCGAGTACACAGCTGCATACTCGGTGTCATATTTCTGTGCACGCCGCTGCGAGTACTTTGTCTAAGCTTTCAGATTATTATTCTTGCCGGATATCTGGATTACTTACAGGTAGAGCTATAGAGTACTAGAAATAAATCCGGGTGGACCCTTACCGGATTGAAACTTAAAACTTGAGGAATAGCGAATTGAGAGCAAATATAGGCTATTGCCGTAATTTTTATCACATTCGCTATTATCGCCTTGGTGTATTAAAACAAGAGCTATTTCATCCTTTATTTTCTTATCATATGTATGATAAACAGAATCTTAAAATTACTCTACATAAGTTTTCTTACGAATAACTAAACTGAGTGTTAAAATTGGAATAAAATTCATGTAGATTTCGTTCCAATTTTCATGCAGCGAAAAACGGCTAATCTTACATTAAACCGTTATGCCCCTTTCTTTGTAATAATATCTCTGGGTTATTCTAAAAAGGCGGCCGGTTTTAAAATTTGAATAACCGCAAATATGCGTATCCTTACGGTTCTGCATCTCCAATTAAGTATTATTGCCTCAGAACTTTACTATAGCTCTCATTACCATGTTTTATATTGTAAAATAGCAAATAAGCAGATGGCTCTCCTGATGGAAAGAGAGAACCGTCTCCTATAGTCACCAAAGATGTACGTTGCTATCAGTATAGCGGAATGGTAATGCCATATGCATAAGTTTACCGACTGCGTTACACTCACAATAGTGACAAACATTGACGCTATTATAGCAGGAATAGGCAAAGTGATAGTGCCTTTTACGATCTGCCTGGCAAAATGGTAGATAGTCTATTCTTTACAGGAGGATAACAGACATGTTACAGATTTAATTGTGGTTAATATAACGCATACCGTTACATTATAGCGCGCTATTTTTACTCAACGTACGTAAAGCGTACGCTATTTAGATTCGTATTCGACACTATAACATAACGCTACGCTATATATCTAGCGGCTAGCGTAGGACGTAGTTATAACTTTATAACCTACGAAGTTACGGACTACGCGAACTAACGATTAACGTGTTAGACTGTAGACGCAAGACATTATAATATATTTAGTTTGACTTTATAGTTTTATAAAATCGTCACTCAGTCCACGCGATCGAGCACTTCTTGATTGGCTGGCCCGACACGACACCGGCACCGGCCCGACGTCGGCACCGACACTAGTGGACACATAATTCTATGAAATTGTACTGCACGCTGTGTCATTGGCCCGGCCCAGCACCGATATGCCGGCGCCGGCACCGACATGCTGGTGTCGGCGCCGGCATGTCGTCGGCAGCAAGCCTCCCACTGATGTTGGGCCGGCATCTTTATGCATGTGTTGTGTAGGTACACACGCACGCTTCCGTGTAGGCGTGCTAGTGGCGTGATCCTGAACCTGCCCGCGCAATTTTCATTACTTTGTGCATGCGGAGGAATAACTATTTGTTCATTATATTATAGGCATTCGTAAATATTAATTGACAAACTTATCCGGGTTTAATTAGTTTTAAAATAAATGGTACTACATGCCATTTAAATACCTATCTCACTTTGATAATTGGATGCACCCAAAATGGTTTCAAGACACGTCTTTGTTTACATCTTAAATATAGGTAGTAAATAAAACAAAAATACAATATACTAATAAAACAAAAATATAATATAATATACATTAAGCTGTCAGATGGCATTGCCATCTGACAGCTTAATGTATATTATAATTTTAATAATTTATAAACAAAAGCAATAACAATTTTTTTAGTTGTTGATGCCGGTAGAGCAAGCAATTATATATAAAATTATATATAATTTATTTGGAGTAATTGTGAGGCTTTCTCTAAAAAAGGGGGCAAACATCTCAACCTTAGCGTATTAATATATACAATTATTTTACACTGGCATCGCGCATCGCTCTTGTCCACGTCTGGAATTATATAAAGCCGTGTCAGGTCGGAGCGTGTCGGTGTCGCTCTAATGAAGAATGAGCTGCTGGTGCCGTGTCGGGTCGTCGCGTCAAATACTAGCCGGTGCCGGGCCAGCCAATCAAGAAGCGCCCATCAGTATTCCAGTTACGCGTTATAATTGTCTATAACGTAGCGCGCGAGAAAAATATAGTTTTTCATTTTTATTTACTTAGTATTTAAACATTTTTCATTTTTATTTACTTAGTGATAATTATTTTTACTCATCTTTGACATAAATAACTGTGTAATAGGTAATAGGTGTGTTAATCTATTTTTATTATATTTTATTTTGTTTTATATGACATTATTTATATAGCATAATTAATTATTTAATTGACATTTTTGTATCCACATGTATAGTTACAAATTAGAGCAATATAATTGTAAATTAAAATTTCCCACATTTTTGGGCAAAACTGATAAGGCTGACAACACCTGTGAGCGATATTTAAGCTTACCCTTTTAAAATCAATATTTACGTTTATTTACAACAGTCAATAATAATAATCAGTTAAGTATACTACATCCTGAAGATGCTTTAAAAAGTGAAACCGGTCGAGTAATATAATAAAAAATTGTGTAAAAGTGAAATTTATGTACAAGTGTCTAATAAAAATATAGTTTATAGTCTATAACGCGCTATCATAAAATAGTTTATTTGAACAATACTAAACAGATTATGTTTAGATTTTAATGTCCATCTTACAAAAATTAAATCTATAACCTCGTTATAGAGGAATCAGACAAACTGGACGGGTCTTCGGTACCTTTGAGCCGCTTCCGTTGTGCAATGTATCGGAAACACTTCGATTTAGCATCCTTTCGACCTTTTCTCGATAATCGATTAAGTGCAGTCGCTCGAACGTTATGTGGCGTCGTACGTGTAATATTGTTTTCGCTTTATAGGAAAAGGGTTTTGTGATATCATGTTAAATATTTTTTCTTTGCTGATACCTTTGCAAACCAATAATACGGAATTCACAAAGGAACTTGATTTGCTTTCAACATTTGATATATCGGTATTTGGTAAGATTTATTTTCAATATATAGGCTTACTGGTATAATATTGTACATATTGTAGAACATATAAATCAATGATTATATAGGTATAACCTTCAACGTAGAGCGGTTCGTATCGTCGACGACCAGGCTATTTCTAATCGGAGTGCTAAGTGTGAGTTTTTCTTTTCGCATTCGATCGTGAGCGCGTTTCGAGTTTACTAGGAATTTGTATGTGATTTGTACAGTGCCACCTAGTGGTAAACTGGTTTCTCACGTTTACCACTAGGTGGCGCTGTACAAATCACATACTAATTGCTAGTAAACTCCAAACGCGCTCACGATCGAATGCGAAAAGAAAAACTCACACTTAGCACTCGGTTTGACTCTTTGGCGTTACGCAGAGATGTAGGTTCGCTCTGCATCTTTTACCGTATTTATCATGGGGAGTGTTCCGACGAGTTGTTCGGACTAATTCCTGCCGCTAAATTCCATCATCGGACGTCGCGTCAAAAATAAAAGCAAAAAGCAAAAAATACGTGAAGACAGCCGTTGATACTGCGACTGATTAGTAATCAGCGTCTATTCACTTTTACTACGCTGATTACTAATCACTCGCAATGATCCACGGCTGCCCTCACGAGTTCTTGCTTATCACTATGCACCTGCATAAAACACTCGCAAGCGCACTAATCAATGTGAAAATGGGGCTTTAGGGCAAGTGCGAGTGTTTAATGCTGGCGCTTAACGATATCTCTGGTTGGGAATAGTGCAAGCAGGAGTGCCACCCGCTTGAGATACGCGTCAGTGAACTTTTGTGGAGAAAACTTTAACGTTAAAATATTTTAGTTATTATTTACATTTCCGCTCTTCCTATTTCATTCTCAACAATAAATTAAACACATAGATACAAGTGCCACTACCAGTTTTACCAGTACGTGAGAGGTGTCTATGTGTGCGTTGCTCGATCTCCCTTTGTATGTAGATTGACTTCTGCACCTATTTGTTTTGTGGTTCAGGTAACAGGCGCACGGGTAGTACCAGCCACCGCCTTGCCTATTCCTGTCGCAATAGCTAGGTGGTAGAGTTCTGCATTGTCTGACCCACGTCTGGCACCACCGCGTTTTGTCTATTCCTGCCGCAATAGCTAGGTGGTAGAGTTCTGCATTGTCTCACCCCTGTCTGGTATCACCGCGCTTTGCCTATTTCTGCCGCAATAGCTAGGTTGTAGAGTTCTGCATTGTCTCACCCGCATCTGGCACCACCGCGTTTTGTATATTCCTGCTGCAATAGCTAGGTGGTAGAGTTCTGCATTGTCTGACCCGCGTCTGGCACCACCGCGTTTTGTCTATTCCTGCCGCAATAGCTAGGTGGTAAAGTTCTGCATTGTCTCACCCCTGTCTGGTACCACCGCGCTTTGCCTATTTCTGCCGCAATAGCTAGGTGGTAGAGTTCTGCATTGTCTCACCCGCATCTGGCACCACCGCGTTTTGTCTATTCCTGCCGCAATAGCTAGGTGGTAAAGTTCTGCATTGTCTCACCCCTGTCTGGTACCACCGCGCTTTGCCTATTTCTGCCGCAACAGCTAGGTGGTAGAGTTCTGCATTGTCTCACCCGCATCAGGCACCACCGCGTTTTGTCTATTCCTGCCGCAATAGCTAGGTGGTAGAGTTCTGCATTATCTGACCCGCGTCTGGCACCACCGCGTTTTGTCTATTCCTGCCGCAATAGCTAGGTTGTAAAGTTCTGCATTGTCTCACCCCTGTGCGTACCGCACACTACCTTGTCTATTCTTACGCAGTAAAAAAATAATATCTTTTTGTAGTATGTTTTCTTTCTAATCGTCGTTTTAATAAAGACGGTCTATCCATTCGAGAGTTATCGTTGACTAAAAATTAAACAAAAAGGTTTTTTCGACATGACTTCGAAATATTCTAACCAATCATTTTTGATATTCTACGATAATTTTAGTACTAAAAAAACTACGTCGAATTTTTTATAGCTAATAAAACTTTACCATTTTGTAGCTAATAAAACAATTTAGAGCTCAAAAATTGCGTTTAATTCATTCGAAACATCAAAGTTGATCATCATTTTGGAAAAAATATGCATCTTTTCGAATATTAAATTATTGAGTATTATTTTTACAAACTTTAGATTTTTGAACTCTTCGAACTCAAAATCTATGCTTAGGTGTAGATATTTTTTGTTACGAGTGCTTTGAGCATACTTGAAAAAAAGTGCCAACTTGATGTTATTTTGTACAATGATTCATTATAAAACAAAAGTTAAAAAAATTTTGGAGTTGGTTCCTATAAATACCATTGCGTAGTAACAGAATTTTCTCAACGGTCTCATTAGCATAGATAACAGTGTATATAGTAGTAGTATTAGCATAAATAACAGTGTATATAGTAGTGCTCATTAGTTACCAAAGTGTCGCAATATAACCAGTGATGCGTGAAATGTGCCATCCCTACTGTGCAGCAAAGTTTTAATGCCACCGTACCACGTATGTGCATAAGTTAAACGACTACCTTAATTTTCAAACCGGAAAACGACAGTTGCAAGTATTGATGATGTTGCAGCAAGAATAAGGAAGGCTGTGGTACCAGACCCGGGAGAGACATTATCTATACATATAACTAGCAAAAAGCAGAGCTTTGTAGGGGCTCGCAAAGTTATACTATCTAGTAATATTGTTATAAAAGTATTTTTATGAGAATTACATCTTTTAATGTATAGACTTTATTTATAATTATAAAGTCTATAATCTTTTAATGTATAGAAAAATAAATAATAAAGTATTTCATCTCTCGCATTGTATATCTGTTTTGTTAATCTTTCACCTACCATTCTTTGTACATGTCCGAACCAACGGAGCATGCCCTTTCTCATTTTTACACCAACACTTTCTTTCAAGCATAACTTCTCTCTCACTTCAACATTACGAACCTGGTCCTGCGTTGATTATACTTTCATGCCCTTCTAACATACCCAACTCTCACTTTCATACAATATCGTTGGGATAGGCATGCATATCTCTCCCTCTCCCCCTCCCCCTCTCCCCTCTCCCTCCCCATCTCCCCTTCCCCCTCCCTCTCCCCCCTCTCCCTCCCCCCTCTCCATATCCCTCTCTCTCCCCCTCTCTCCCTGTCCCTCACCCTCTCACCCTCCCCCTCTCCCCTCTCTCCCTCTCGTCCCTCCCCCTCCCTCTCCCTCTCTCCCCCTCCCTCACTCCCTCTCACTCCCTCTCTCTCTCCCACTCCTTCTCTCCTCCTCCCTCTCTTCCCCTCCCTATCTCCCTCCCTCCCCCTCCCCCTCCCCACCTCCCTCCCCCTCCCTCTCTCAGCCTCCCCCTCCCCCTCCCCCCTCTCTCTCCCACCCCCTCTCCCTATCCCTCTTCCCCTCCCCCTCCCACCCCCTCTACCTCCCCCTCCCCCTCTATCCCTCTCCCCCTCCCTCACCCTCTCCCTCTCCCTCCCTCCCTCCCCCTCTCCCTCTTCCTCCCCCTCCCTCTCTATTTTTATGGTAGATAACATATCTAGACATGAATTTAAACTACTGCGTCGAAGCACAAACCTAAAAGTCCGATAATTTTTGAGTAAAATGTACCACAAAAGTGCATAGAAAGTGGCCTAGTGTAGGGCTCGCTTCGCTCGCCCTAATAAAATCGTAGGAAAGTCAAAACTGTACATTGAATATTTTTTAAAAGAATACTTGGGGCGTGATTTACAATCGATATCGAAGCCAAAAATGTAGTTTTTAGAATTTTTGTCTGTTTATCTGTTTGTCTGTATGTATGTCCGGGGTAAACTCAAAAAGTACTGCATGGAGTTACTTCAAATTTTGCATGAATATTACTAACAGGTCGGGTCAATATTATATAGGCTGCATATTATCACGCTATCACCTACGGGAGAGAAGCTGTGCGGAGTAAACGGAGTCCACGCGGACGAAGCCGCTAGCAACAGCTAGTATTAATTAATTAAATAATAAATATTCACGGGACAAATTACACTGACTGATCTAACCCCAAAGTAAGCAAATTATTTGCTTGTGTTATGGGTGTCAGTCAACCATACTAATACATAGAAATACACATATAAACCCGGAAATACATACATTTATGCTTATCACACAAATGCTTGTCCCCGTCGGGGATCGAAACCGAACCCCGTTGCTTGCGTAGTCAGGGTCGCTAACCACTCGACCATCGGGCGGTCGGTATTACAGAACTCATTGATATAAAAAACCCAAGATGCACATTCAGTGTCTTAAAACCATCCTCTAAAAATGAGCGCACAATTTTAAATTATACTCATTTTAAATAGAATCACGTCGATAGCGACACTGTCAATTTTATTACTTTTCGTATTTGTAAAAACAACTATAAATCTTGTGCTATCAATGCTTTCAAGGCCATTTCCTAATATAGAGTTAATTACCGATGTAATAAAATCACTTCAAGTGTATGTTTTAAAGTTGGTTTCTTATATGATGCGATAAAATAGCACAACATCTCATTTTTTTTATCGATGATATACATATCTGCGTTTTACATTTACGAGTACAAGCATTTACTCATATGAGCGCCAACACGTCTTCAGGCATCTTGTATCTATATTAATATTATAAATGCAAAAGTTTGGATGTTTGAATGGATGTTTGGATGGATGTTTGGATGGATGTTTGGATGGATGTTTGGATGGATGTTTGGATGGATGTTTGTTACTCAATCACGCAAAAACTACTAAACAGATTTGAATGAAATTTGGCACACGGGTAGATGATAACCTGGAATAGCACATAGGCTACTTTTTATCCCGGAAAAATTAGGTTATCCCGCGAGATTTGCCAAAAGCCTTATAATGCAGCGGGCTGCACTCTGCAGCTAGTATTAGTATAAATAAATAAATATCACTAGACAAATTACACGGATTGATCTGACCCCAAAGTAAGCAAATTATATGCTTGTAATATGGGTGTCAGTCGACGATACTAATACATAGAAATACATATATAAATACTCTAATATATTTAATAAGCACCCAAACCCAGAAATACAAACATCTGTGCTCATCACACAAATGCTTGTCCATGCCGGGAATCAAACCCGGACCCCATTGATTGCGTAGTCAGGGTCGCTAACCACTCGTGATCTATATCAAAAGTAAGGTGTATACAAAATTTAAAGGCCTAAATAAGTCATTTTTATTTCATTTCATAGGAATGAAGGTAGCAAAAACCTAAAATTAATTTAGATGTTGCACAATAGAATCGAGGCCATTTTCAATCAACTTCCAGTAAAACTCAATACGCTTGAATTCAATTGCGGTTAAATTTCATACAACCTTTTGATTCAAATATTTCATTTCTTAGACGGTCCAATTTTAACCAAGTCACGATCGAGTAATGAAATCTCAGTAAAATTGCGGAAAATCCTCAAAAATATAAGCTCATATATTGCGTTTATCAGGTTGTTTTTATAAAAAAACCTTAAATATCACTAGCTCAAAGATTTGGTAGTGATGAAGTAACTTTGTCCTCCTAACTCGATCACGACAGTGATAACAGCGTATAAAAGTAGCCTATGCTACTAAATCATATTGTAGCTTTATCTATCGGTAAATATAGTTTTTAGACAAAAATATAGTTTTTAGAATTTTTGTCTGTTTGTCTGTATGTCTGTTTGTCTGTATGTATGTCCGGGGTGAACTCAAAAAGTACTGCATAGATTTACTTCAAATTTTGCATGAATATTACTAACAGGTCGGTCAACATATTGGCTACATATTATCACGCTATCACCTACGGGGGAGGTGCTGTGCGGAGTAAACGAAGTCCGCGCAGACGAAGTTGTGGGCAGCAGCTAGTACATAATACACACCCAAGCCCAGAAATACAAACACCTATGCTCATCACAGAAATGTTTGTCCCTGTCGGGAATCGAATCCGGGCCCTCTCGATTCCTAGTTAGGTTCGCTAATCCCTCGATCAACGAGCGGTTAATAGTGCAACATTTTATTTTAGATCGGCCCAGTAGTTTTTGAGTTTATCCATTACAAACAAACAAATCTTACCTCTTTAAAATTTAAATATAGACTAAGCCTTAAGACCTAAGTAGAAACAATCCATTTAGCACATTAACACATTCCCAGGACTAAAAATCAATTACATGGGGACCTAATACGCATTAAATAGTACCTACGTAGAACCGATTGGCCCGTCGAAACCACCAAAGTTTTCCATATAGTTCTGTTTTGTCACTTTTTGTTCTAATCTGATAAATTAAAAAAAATCTATAAATGGTTGACCTTGTAGACCATCTCTGAAACTTCCCGCTAAATCGAGATATTATCTTAAAAATAATTCACGTGTTACACCAGTTACATGCATCGGAACCATAGTTATATATAACGCAAGCGTGATTTAATTTCATGCGGGTAAAGAGACTACTTATGTTTATATTTTGCAGAAACCCATCGTGCGAAAGAGACAAAGCAACAACATTTCAGCAATACGGTGCCACCAACTAGAAGAGAGAATATGTTTAATATGTTTTTTCACTATACTAATCACTTATAAATAGTAATCACTGAGCGACGATATAACATACGGAATAAAATGCGCCCACTGTGATGATAATAATCGTCACTAATAAAATATAACGGTCGTGATTTATCACCCGTGATATAACAGTGACAAAAAGCAAATAACTTCATGACGTGATCTATACATAAAATAAAACGTAGGAAAGTCAAAACTGTACATTGAATATTTTTTAAAAGAATACTTGGGGCGTGATTTACAATCGACATTGAAGCCAAAATATAGTTTTAGAATTTTTGTCTGTTTGTCTGTATGTGTGTCCGGGGTAAACTCAAAAAGTACTGCATGGATTTACTTCAAATTTTGCATGAATATTACTAATAGGTCGGGTCAACATATAGGCTACATATTATCACGTTATCAGGGTAGGGGCAGTGCGGAGTAAACGAAGTCCGCGCGGACGAAGTCGCAGGCAACAGCTAGTAGTGAAATAAAAATAGTTATAATTCCCATCGCTACTGCACAGTTAGCTACGCACCGTTAACATCTTTAGTGTCTGTAGACGACGGTTGTCTCTTTCCATCAGGAGAGCCATCTGCTGGTTAGCTATTTTATGAGATAGACAAAAAGAAATTATATAGTCAGAAAAGAAAAGAAAAAGAAAACAAGAAGATCTGATACATGTTTAAAAAAACCATTCAAATAGGTTGTTAATAGTACTCGTAGCATCTTTAAAGTGAAAATACCTTAAAAGTATAAAATACCCATAAACATTCATTACGTACCAAATCAAATCCATGTAAGTTACGAAGTGCTCACTTATTTGACACCCTCTTTTGACAAATATTTCCTGTCTCATTTAGTTAGGAGATTTTTTTTATTACTTACATAGTGTACAAGTATTTGGCTGTCCTGATGAAAAGAGAAATCATCGCCTATCAGTACTAAAGTTATTCATGGTTTGTTGCTATCCAAGTGGTGGGATGGCATATGCATTAGTCTACCAGTTAACTCTCCAAATCAAAACACGATAGTAACAAACATTTACGCTATAGCGGCAGGAACAGCTTAGGCGGTGGTACCATATACCTAGAGAGAGAGCGAGATGTAACGAAACCCTACCACCTAGTAGTTATGATGGTAGTTGCAGCTAATATGGGGCATTCGTCAATCTGTTTTTAAGTAAATTGCTACGTAGAACATAGTAAGTAACAAATGCTAGTTAATAACTACTTCCGAGTCGGGGCGTTCTCGGATATTCAATTTGTTCGGCGATTGCCGATAAATAACCGCTTATCTGATCAATGTATTGCAAAATTGCTTATCGTTTGCGACTGAAGGTTATTGCACATCGATAAAATTGAGTAATACGATAAATATGCCATCCATTATGTTCACGATGGATTACATTCAGATTATCTGAGCTGATGCCTGCCGCTACGGCTGCATGAAAGCCATTCTTATTATTTTACTTTATAATACATTCTCTATCTGATTACGTAGATTTATAGAGATTTGCTTATTGTTCTATAGAGATTGGTGGAAATTTATAAATGAATGCATTTTTTTCTTCATATAAAGATCGGTAGGGTCAACCGGTTTACATTTTTTTTATATAATTAGTTAGAAAACTAGCAGCTAGCTCTCCCGATGGAAATTAAAAACTTGAGAGGTGTCAAGGGACACCCGGATGGAACGAAGTTCCTTTTATTATTATTTACAAAAAACCTGTATACATTCAACAAAAATAATCGTCGCGACACCACACTGTTCAATGCGAAATAGAATTTCGGCACCCGGTCGAATTTCGGAACTTGGTCGAATTTCGGCACCCGGTCGAATTTCGGCACCCGGTCGAATTACGGAACCCGGTCGTATTTCAACCCATGGTTGAATTTCGGCTCCCAGTCGAATTTCGACCCGCGGTCGAATTTCGGCACCCGGTCGAAATTCGACTATCCGTCGAAATTCAACTTTTGGTCGAAATTCGACATTCGGCCGAAATTCTGTATAAATGTCGAACATTTGGCACTAGAAAAAAAGTAAACTCAATCAAATAGTAGATAGACTCTTTCACTTTCAATGCACGAGCTAAAGGGAAGTGGCTGGATATTTCTGTGCTTACAATACCTTACTATAGCAAAACGTGTCGTGACAACTTTTCGTAAGAATTTTTTCCGTCTAGCCCCCTTTCACAACGCGCGATAAGGAACTTCGTTCCAAAAACCATTGCCTATAGGCGATGGTGTACTCACTAGGTGATAGAGTTCTGCATTGTCTCGCCCGGGTCTGGTACCACAGCCTTACCTAATCCTGCCGCAATAGCGTCAGTCGTGTTCCGGTTTGGAGGGTCAAGGTAGCTAGTAAACTTATGCATGTGGTATTAGACCTCGCCACAAGATAGCAACGCACCATTAACATCTTTGGTGTCTACAGGCGATGGTTGACTCTCCATCAGGAGACCCATCTGCTTGTTTGCTATCTTATGATATATAAAAAAAGGTATCAAAGATGTTAATGGCGCGTTTCTGTTTGTGTGGCCATTGATATAAAAAACCCAAGATACACAATCAGTGTGTCAAAAACGTCCTCCAAAAATGAGCGCACAATTTTAAATTGTGCGCTCATTTCAAATAGAATCGCGTCGGTCGCGTCACTGTCAATTTTATTTCTTTTCGTACATTGTTTTGTAAAAACAACTATAAGTCTTGCACTTAAGGTTGGATATGCAAAGACATATGTTTTTGCCATATCTATAACTACTTAAATGAAATTGGGGACACTTTTGAGGTTCAGTTTTGTAACATAGCCTGTAAACTTATGCATGTGGCATTAGATCTCGCCACTAGATAGCAACGCGCCATTAACACCTTTGGTGTCTATAGGCGATGGTTGACTCTTTCCATGAAAATACAAACATCTATGCGCATCACACAAATGTTCGTCCCTGTATGGAGACCCATCTACTTGTTTGCTAATCTATGACATAAAAAAATGTTTTAGAGGTAGGGTCCTACGTAAGTTGAATGTTGATGTGCAAACTTTGTTATAACAAGGTTTCATACACACATTATGCCACATTCTTTTTTATTTCCATCTGAACATGGCTTTTTCATATTATGTTGCATCAAGATTAGATTTAGTATAAAGATCTCACTGTAAGCACATTATAAGCTTTATGAAGTTTGAAAGTTCGTAAACGGTATGGTCTAAAAGTTGCGACCTTCAATACTGCTTTCTGCGTACACTCAAAGTTAAAAAGTGTGAAACATGCTCCACATCAAGAGGTAATGCAATGATAATGCAATAAGTGAGTATCGATTTACAAAGTGCATCATCATACGCTTTGAATATTAGGTTACGATCAGCTGCATCTCTGAGATTTAAAAAAAATATAAGTTTGAGCAGATAGCGTCGATGTGCGGCTTCCAACCTAACCTACATCTAGTATGACACTCAGGTATTTCAGTTTATCGACATATTCTAAACTTGGGCAGTTACAGTTGCCCGTTAAACAATTGGTGTTATTTTAATATTGTGGTGAGGAGCTTTGCCACGTGGATTAATAACAGATAGATTTTGGTTTTTTCAACATTAAGAGTTAGCTGATTGACAAGTAACCAGTTAGATATCAATTTAAAGCCTGTTTCTGCAAGAGCCTTCGCCTCTTCCCAGGTTTTACTAGTAAATATTAAATATAAATGCTGTGTCGTTGGCATACAAAAATATCCTCGCATTGGGAAGATTTTAGTTAAACAGTCCGATTAAGTAAACTAAAATAAAATAGGGCATAAAACACAGCCTTGTGGGACCCCATATGCAAGTGCTTCATCTTCACTGATTACCCCTTCCAGTTTTGTTCTTTGTGTTCTCCGCTTAAACATTCCTTTATTAAGTGCAAGGTAGAACCACAAATTCCAAGACGTTCAAGTTTCTTATTAAGAGTAATGTATAATAATTTGTTATTGTATACAGTTACACAAGGGCGTTCTCTTCTCCCCATTTCATGTAATCCAGTTGAAGGGCTCTTACACACAGAATATGATACAACGCCGCGTCATACTACGAAGCGGCATAATATGTAAGAAAATGTGTAAGAGCCTTACACGCTTCGACTCGATTGGCGTTTTGTTACGTGAATATGACCCATTATCATTGATTTATTTGAGGCAGTGGTTTGTGTCGTCGCGTCGTCGGTTTTTTACTTTTTGACGAAAGGTTCAATGAACTACAAGCCCGGTTCAGTTCTCAAATCCAAGCTGCACGTTGAATGGAGCTGTTTTCAATTAGTTGTCAAGTACAGTTTGTATTTCATTCTAAATGTTTAACTCTCGGCGGTTCAGTCAGTTTGCCTCACCAGTAGGGTTGCTAACCGTACTTTAAAGCAGTATTATACTTTCATTTGCTTTCCAATACTATTTACTTTCTTATTAAGAAAAGTACTCAAAATATTGTTTCAAAGTATCTGAAGCCATAAAATCTATCTAGAAACTCAAATTTAAAACAAACTATTTTTCAGAACGATACTATTTGACATTTGACATTTAAGTTACTTCCATATACTGTCAATTAGTTTGCTGGCTAAATTCTTTCTAATTTTCTTTCTTGATATTACACACTGGCCATAAATTCCCGCTACTTCGGCCTTCATAGAAAGAGAGAAAGAGTGTTTCTGAATTCTGACGAATGCCGATAGAATAAGAAACTCTATATCTATACATATAATAAAAATGTAAGAGGTCGAATTCTGTACATTGAAAATATTTTAAAAATAAAATATTTTTTTTGGAAGATACTCTTTAATCGACACTGAAGCGGAAAATGTATTTTTTTAAATTTTTGTCTGTCTGTCTGTCTGTCTGTATCAAGGCCGCGCATCACGCCGAATCTACTGAACGGATTGAAATGAAATTTAGCATGGTTAAAATTCATACTCCGAAGAATTTGAAGGTTATAGGATACTTTTTATCCCAAAATTCAATACGGTTCCCGTGGAATAGGGGATGAAAATAAAAACGTATATTTAGCTTTAATTCATTAACCTGCAGTCCGAAATTCTTTATTATTTTTTTGTTCAAAAGTAAGTACTATAAAGATTGTCCCTTAAAAATTTCAAAGTCATCAGTTTTATAATTTAGAAGTTACAGACATCACAAGTTTCAACGGTTTCCGGGTGGAGAGTCCAGTTGAATGTGACACCCGCATTGTATACAAAACCTGTGAACGCACAGCTCATTATAAGTTAGGGTATTCATTTCATAGTATTTGTATAATGGATATAACCTGAGAGATCTGTTTAGAATATATACTCTTTTATTAAAATGTTATAAATGCAATTTTACTAGCCTAAAAATGAGTAAAATATGTGTAAAATGTAAACCTAAACATTTTATTTATTTATATAAGAATTATAATATATTTGAAAATAAAACAGGTCATTTTTTCAGTTTTTTGCCAATATCTCAGAAAATATGCACCTAATCGACATTAAGTATACTAATAAAATTTGTTATTTATAAAATTTTACGTAAGGATAGGGTATTGGAAAAATTCACTATTTTGTTTTTACATTGCATAGCGTAAAAAAGGGTAAAAAAGTATCTAACCGCCCCTACCCGAAATACGTAGGCAGAGGTACAAGAAGTGTACCCACGATTAACCGTATATACCATCTCACACAATGTGATAGGTGGCAAGCCTATTGCAAACCGGGCCCTTTCCAATCCCGGGCAACGTTGTTTTATCAGAAAAGTTAAAAACACGTTTTGTTTTGCCCGACCCGGGAATCGAACCTGGGACCTCATATGGTCAACGATGACACCGGGCCACTAAACAACACGGTGAATATTTCAAAGTTCTTTGAAAATGAATGAAACTTCTGCGAAGTGTAGATGTTGGAGTGCCTAAACTACTTAGTGTACTCATTAAAGTCAGACTTCAAAATACTTTTAAAAAAATTGTTAAGTCGAATATACGAATATATACTTATAACTTCAGTCCTGGGTAAGATCAGCATCTTACAGAAAAAAACTTTAGACAAAGATAACTTCATCAAAACAAATTCAGTAAAAAGTTACTTAACTTTCCTTTATTTGTGAGAATCGGAAATCAAAAATGTTAGAAAAAAATACGCGGCTTTGTTGTTTTTTACTGAAGTATCATCACTGCCGGTTCCCTTCCGTCTATAGACTTTCCGTTTCACCGCGATTCACCGGTTTGTCGGTTGGTGATATAAATGGTAATCCTCATCGCCACATATACCGACACGTTAACGATTATCGACTATTTGTAGCGATAACTGGGACCGAAAGTTTTACGTGCTCATCCAAGGCACGGGAGTGGTAATATACCACTCCGCCAGTCTCCGAGTTGCTACTGAGATTTTAGATTTTCGAGAAAATCCTCGAAAATATCTCAATAACACGTGTGCCCGATCCGGGGATCCAACCCGGAACCACATGATCTGAGCCGAATAGGCTATCCCAAGACCACGAGGCAGAGTAGTTTGTTATTAATAAAAAAAACCCTTGACTGCTTATCTTGCTTATTGAAAATGATACAAAACATTAAATCTTTTAGAGATTTAAAAATAATAATAAATTTAAGAAAAGTGCAACAAGACTTTTTTACTGCAAATCGTTTTCAATGAACAAAGATAAGCTTCTTAGTCAAAAGCTATTTTGTTTTTTATTAATAACAAACCACAAAGCCATGTGTTAATTTATTTATTTTTATACTTCCCGCTACAAAAAAAGCCTTAAATAAAAATGATTCAAAAAAATAAAACTGAATATATAACTTTTCATCTTTCTAACTAGGTATATATTTTTAACTTCCCGCTACGTGTCTAGATAAGGAAGTTTTTGATTTTACCCCGATTTAAGAAAATCGAGTGTTCACCAGATCTCCACGTTTTGAGGTCCTACGAACCTTTTTCGACTACTTTCATGATGACGTGTGCGTTCGTGTGTGTGTGTGTGTGTGCGTATGCGTGTGTGTGTATGTGTATGTGTATGTGTAGTGTATGTGTATGTGTATGTGTATGTGTATGTGTATGTGTATGTGTATGTGTATGTGTATGTGTATGTGTATGTGTATGTGTATGTGTATGTGTATGTGTATGTGTATGTGTATGTGTATGTGTATGTGTATGTGTATGTGTATGTGTATGTGTATGTGTATGTGTATGTGTATGTGTATGTGTATGTGTATGTGTATGTGTATGTGTATGTGTATGTGTATGTGTATGTGTATGTGTATGTGTATGTGTATGTGTATGTGTATGTGTATGTGTATGTGTATGTGTATGTGTATGTGTATGTGTATGTGTATGTGTATGTGTATGTGTATGTGTATGTGTATGTGTATGTGTATGTGTATGTGTGTATGTAAACATCTCATAACTTTGAACGGCTTGACCGATCGAAACGCGGTTAATAGGACTCGATTGGATTCAACTCAATTTTTAGGGAGTCCAAATTTTTAGGAAGTCTAAGACTTCCTAAAAATTTTAACCAATTCAGTCAAGGAGTGTACGGGCAACAGCTTGTCGACAGTGCCGTACATCACGTTTGGCATTGTCAGCGTATATGTCGCCACGCGTTATTATAATTTACATATTTTAACCAGTTCGCGTCAAGCCGCCAATCGGTTCGCGTGCTCACCTAACCAAACCATTCAACCATTTTTACCATTAAACCATTTTAGTATAAGTTAAGCTTTCAATAAACATAATATTGAACTTAACTTGTATTTTACTCTGTACGGAACCAAACCACCGTACATTGTGGTCCTTCGGCCTTTTATCGAACCAGTGACCAATAAATTTCACCATTTAAAATATTCATAACCATTGTGATCTTCAACCTTTTCAAACCAGTGACCAAATATATATAAGATATAAAACCATTGAGATCCTTAGGATTCCTAAACCAATTACCTAACCAGTATAGTCCCACGTGTGAGCAACGTGGTCTTTCGTTCCTTGACGTAAGGAGAGACCGGCGCGCTGTGAAACCGTACACGTGTTAGTTGCGTTTTAACCACTTTAACCAATTAAGTCGCGTGTGTCGTGTAACCAATTGACCAGAATAGAAAAAATTTTGACCAAAGTGTTTGTGTGTGGAGTGTAACCTGTTCACCAGACCAGCGACGCTACCAGCGACTACCATCGGGGACGACTTCTGAGGACAAACCAGGTCACCACGTGCCAGTCTTCAAGTAAGATCTTTCCTTTTTACCACTTTTTACCACTCTATTAACCATTAAAACGCCCGCAACCATGGAGGCTCTATTAACCACCCAGAACCAAAGTAACTCTAGTAGGGTAGAAGAAATGCTCCGTAAACAGAAGAGCAACTTCAAGGCGCTTTCTCGAACCATAGAGGCCGTCGACCTTGAGAGCTGCTCCGAACGCTGGGAGTTTGAAGATATTTTAAAGACAATCCAATCCAGATGGTCGGTCATCGATTCTCTTCACTGGGACATCGACAGCGAAGGGCTGCTAGACAATGAGGAATATGAGGCAGCCTTCGCTGAGATGGAGAGGAAGTACAACACCATGAAGAAGGCAGTGAACAGACAGATGTGGTCATCATCATATAGAGAACGATCAACACCACAAATGGAAATACCCACTTTCAGCGGAAATTACCAGGATTGGATGTGTTTTAAAGATTTGTTCTCCGAAACCATACATCATAATAAGTCTCTACCAAATGCCCAAAAAATGCAGTTTTTGAAAAGCAAGCTCCGTGGAGAGGCTGAAAAATTAGTTCACCATTTACGTATTAATTCCGAAAATTACGAAGTATGTTGGGATATCTTAAACCAACGTTACAATAATACCAGGTTAATATTTAATTCCCACATACAGTTATTATTAGCTATGCCTACCATTCAGCAACAATCTGCAGCAGTCATCAAAAGGTTACATGACACCACCAACGAGTGTCTTAACTCTATAAAAGCAATGGGTATCGATATTTCCAACTGGGACCCATTAATTGTTTACATTTTGTGCCAAAAGTTAGATACCGAAACTCATCACGATTACATAGAGTCGCTTAAGAACCCAAAAGAATTGCCCAATTTGTCCGAATTTTTGAAGTTTTTAGAAATTAAATTTATATCGTTAGAAAGCTCTCGTCGTAAGCAAGATTTTTATAAGCCAGGTTCATCTCCAGTTCACCAAAACCAATACCAAAAACCATGGGTTGAAAAGCATTCAAATAACCATTTGCATAATTTTATGAACAGAAACTTCAAACCAAGGCCAGCTGTAATAAATCATATTAATACGAAACCAATGCATATTACAACACAAAGGAAATGCATACTCTGTAAAAACTGTTGCCATGAATTGTTTAAATGCAAACAATTTCTAGAATCGTCGCCGCTGAATAGACTAAAAATTATTGAAACAAATAAGTTATGTAAAAATTGCTTAATTAACCATTACGACAATCAATGTTTTTCGGAAAAAACATGCCGTTTTTGTAACCAGCCACATAACACTTTATTGCATAATGCCCTCGTTACTTTTGCTCCCTCAACTTCTAGCAACACCAACATCGAGCAGCCTACCAGAAAATCGAAGATATGTGTTACGAATGCACCACAAGAAACAATGCCCAAATTATTAGCGACAGCTAAAATTAATATTAGGTCTGTGGATGGCTGTTACCGTACCATGCGAGCCCTTATAGACCCGTGTGCAGAGTCGTCTCTTATTACGGAAAATGCTGCTCAGCTTTTAGGCCTACCAAGAATTAAGCGCCACTGTGTGGTGGTCGGAGTTGGCGCGAAAACCAACAACAGTAGGGGAGTCGTACAAATAAACGTATCTTCTCTTCACAATAATTTTACATTTAAAACCGAAGCCTACGTCATGAAGCATGTCGTCGGAAATTTACCAAACGAATCCCTTGAAAAGCCATCATGGCCGTGCTTGGATAAATTACCACTTGCCGATCCGGAATTTTATAAAAGTAAACCTATAGATTTAATTTTAAGTGTCGATGTGTACGAGTTAATTATTTTACCAGGTTTAATTCGTAATGGCACAACCCTACCAATTGCGCAAAATACCAAACTCGGCTGGATTTTAAGTGGTACCATAAAACCAAACCAAAAATATTGCAACGTCGTCACGGTCAACTTGCAAGACATTCAGCGCTTTTGGGAGATTGAGGACATCTCAGATAACGCTGTTAATATTTCTGATGAAGATAACCATTGCCTTCATCATTATCAGCAGCATACGACGCGTCAACCAAATGGACGTTACATAGTTAGATTACCACTGAAACCAGAGATTGCTGAAAAATTGGGTGACTCAAAAACCAAAGCTGTGGCTCAATTTCGGCAGTTGGAAAAAAGATTTTCAAAAAATAAAATTATCGAACAGAACTACAAACAATTTATACATGAATATATTAATTTAAAACATATGAAGAAATGCAATAGTAATACGATACTCCAATGCTACTTGCCTCACCATTGTGTAATCCGAACGGATTCCACGACAACGGCCACGCGAGTTGTTTTTAATGCCTCTGCGAAAACATCAACAGGATTTTCGTTAAATGACCTTATGTACTCTGGACCAAATTTGCAAGAAGATTTATTTACTCTCATCCTTAAGTGGAGGCAATACCAAATAGCTTTTACAGCAGATATAGAGAAAATGTTTCGTTTTATAAATATCCATGAAGATGACCAGCAGCTCCAGAAGATCATGTGGAGGGATTCAGAACAGCAACCATTGGAAGAATATCAACTTACCACTGTCACATACGGCACCAAGGCCGCACCATTCCTAGCCATGATGACATTGAAACGTCTGGCTAAGGATGAAGGTCACCACTATCCGGAAGCAGCAGAAGCTCTAGCTACCAGGTTCTATATGGATGACCTTCTCCATGGACATCATGACCTGGAATCTGCAAAAAAGCTAATTTCTGATCTCATTAATCTTCTAAAGTCAGGTGGATTTAATTTAAGGAAGTGGTCATCTAACAAACCGGAAGTATTACCGGATAATCAGTCACCATGTGAAGACCAAGCATATGTTTTTAAATACCAGGAATCAACCAAGGCATTAGGACTTAAGTGGCATTCAGACCAAGATTATTTTACATTTCAATTGAAATCTGAACCAGTCCTTAAGCTTACCAAAAGAAGTTTACTCTCGAATATATCAAAAATATTCGATCCGCTTGGATGGCTTTCACCAGTGACCACCAAGTTGAAATTACTTTTCCAAGAAGTTTGGCTCCTAAACCTTCATTGGGACGATGAGTTGCCAGCTGACATCAACACAAGATGGAAAAACATAGAAGCTGACATCACCAAAATTAACCAAATTTCCATACCAAGGTGGTTACAGTCTTCAAAGAACGATACTATCGAATTACATGGGTTTTGTGATTCGTCACAAAATGCCTACGCTTGTGTTGTATATTGCAGAGTGAACAATATCACTAACAACCACTCTTCTGTAATACTAGTGGCAGCGAAGTCTCGTCTCGTACCTGTAAAGAAAATTGTATCATTACCAAGATTAGAATTATGTGCAGCTGTTCTACTTACCAAGGTCATAAAGATCACCTGTAATTGCCTATCGGATTACAACATCAAAATCTACGGTTGGTCCGACTCGGCGGTGTTAGGTTGGCTCAACGGCGACCCAAGTAAATGGAAACCGTTCGTGGCGAATAGGGTGAAGCAGGTGACGAACATCATGCCACCAAGCAGCTGGCATTATGTCTCAACCAAGAACAACCCAGCTGACTGCGCAAGTAGAGGCATCACCACGGAACAGCTGATTAACCATTCCATGTGGTGGACGGGACCCCAATGGCTAAAATCTTTCGAGGAGTCAAAATTAACCAATTCATTTTATACAACCAACGAAGAGTTGAAAAAACCATTATTAAATATAAATGTTGCAATTACATATGAAAACAAAGTTATTGAAAATATAATTAGCAAATACAGCGATTTTACGCGAGCTTCAAGAGTGCTTGCGTGGGTGTTGCGATTTACATCTAAGTCTAAAAATAATAAACAAAAATACTTAAGTATATTAGAAATAAGAAAAGCTAAAAACTTAATCATAAAATATGTACAGCAAATTGAATTTTTAGAAGATATACAATGTATTAAAAATCATAACCAACCTAACCCTAAGAGTAGTTTATTAAAATTAAAACCATTTATTGATGACCAAGGACTTTTAAGGGTTGGTGGGCGATTGACCAACGCCAAAATAGAAGATAGTATGAAGCATCCGTGTATAATACCACATGACCATCTACTTACCAGTATGATTATTGACCAGGCACATAAAATGACCTTCCATGGGGGTGCACGATTAACCCTCGCGTGGTTGCGTCAAGAATATTGGATTATAGGAGGAAATAGCGCTGTCAAGAAGAGACTTCGAAGATGTGTGCTGTGCAGAAGGCACGCCCCCCTGAAACACGACCAGTTGATGGGAGATTTACCACCAGCCAGAGTCAACAGGACCCGCCCCTTCTACAACACAGGGGTTGATTTCACAGGTTTTGTTGATGTCAAGGCGGCAAAAGGTAGAGGGGTGAGATGTACCAAAGGATACATCGCCGTCTTCGTGTGTATGGTGACCAAGACCGTACCCTTGGAGTTGAGAACCAGATGGCAGTTAGTACAGAAAATTTACCAAGACGTGTGGAAGAGATGGAGAACTGAGTACCTTACACAGCTGAACACTAGGTCTAAGTGGCAACGTTTACAACCAAATTTAAATGAAGGATATATTGTTATTATACACGACGCTAATCTGCCACCGGGTAAGTGGGCTCTAGGTCGAGTCGTGCAGCTACATCCGGGGCAAGATGGGCTAACTAGAGTAGTCTCTGTAAAAACTAAGAATGGCGTTATGAAACGACCAATAGTTAAGTTATCCCTTTTACCAATTAAAAATACCAGTGAAGAAGGAGACAGTAACCAAATACTTCAAAATGCCGAGCATAACCAGCCGAATAACCAGTCTAATGACAATAATTTACCAAAACCAAAACGGCGAGCTAAAAAAGGCATTTTTCATTTATTTACCATGACACTTATGTTGTTTACGTTTTTATTCTCACCAGCCACGTGTGCATACAACGCAATAAACTTTAACGATAGTCAAAGTTTATATTTTGATAAAATATCTACCATGCGATTAGTTCAAGACGAGTGGAAGCTGGTAGTATATTATGATTTACGACCATATTGGCAGGGCAGTAAACTGTTATCCAAATATATAGATCATATGGAATATCTCTGCAAACAATCACCAGTTAAAATCCATTGCGAATCCATTTTAATACAATTACGGCACAGCTATACAGAGTTAATGCATTATAATAGCATTTTGTCGACGCAGCAGTTCCCACACGGGCACGCGCGGCGCAGACGCGGCCTTATCAATGTTGTGGGTAATGTTGCACACGCTCTATTCGGTGTACTCGATGACCAATTCGCTGAACAGTATATTAAGGACATTGGTTTAATTAGAGAAAACCAAAACCATCTTGCTGCTCTATGGAAAAACCAGACATCTGTAGTAGAGGCAGAATATAATGTATTGAAGAGGATGCAAGGCTCTATTGATAAACAACATAAGATATTTACACACTACATTAACCAATTAGAAAATACCACTTACGATGTTAAAAGTCATCTTAAAGACGTGGAAGCGACCAATGAGTTTTTGTTATGCTCCATGGCAGCTAACAGCTTGCAGTCTAATTTGAAGAATATGCAGGATGTTTTACTAGATACAGTTTCGGAAGTGTATTTTGGGAAATTCAACATTCATCTTTTGAAACCGGACCAGCTTTTAGAGGAGTTAAATCTTATTTCAGGGAAATTGTCTAATGAATTAAGGTTAGAGCCAAGATGATGAAAGATTATTTTATTTTTGAAATTAGAATACCATTAGTGAGTAGAAATAATTTCCAAGTATATAGAATTTATCCTATCCCAAGACGGATTGACAAAACCATGGTCACCCTAGTTCCAGTTTCAGATTACATAGCGATCAACTTACGAAGAGACTCATTCATGACCATATCGCAATTAGAATTACATAAGTGTATTCAATTAGATTTAGAAATACAACTTTGTCTACTACAGGAACCAATCTCACATATGAGTCATGATGACATATTGTGCTCCAAAGACCAGGAGACGAAGCGGTGCAGAACCAAAACTGCAAGGTGTCAAGACTGGTGGTCTCAGTTAAATGATGTGAACACTTACTTTTTCTTTTGCTGCGACTCTTGTCCAGTGCGCATCATCTGTGATGAACAAATATTTTCCAAAAATCTAAATAGTAGCGGTATCATGAAGCTGGGTCCAGACTGTATACTGAAAGGAAACGACATAACCATTTATGCTCAGAGACAGCATAATAATACTTTAACCATCAAGACAGATATACCAGCAATAGACATTCTACCCATCAACCACAACAGAACGTCGGTGTCGCTGATTTCGGAGCCAGCGTCAGTAGCGGGTGGTTACGATCACGATCTAGACGATATAGGCGTTTTGATAAAACAAATGCGTTCAGAGAGTGGTCTAAAGAGTGGTTTATCTTATCACGACGTTCACCATTACGTCGCGATATACGTGGTGGCGGGTGTGCTGGTGGCCGGGGCAGCCGCGTACGCCACGCGGCGGTGGTGCCCGCGCCTCAGCCGCCGCCGAGACTCCAACGCGCTGGCAGCAGCTGGCGCAGCGCCAGCGCCTGCCAGGCCGGACCCACCGCGCCCTGAGCCGCGGGGTCTGGCGAACGCAGCGTTTGTGTACAGTGTTAGTGACCAGTGTGTAAGTGTAGTTGACCATGGGCAATCTAGTGTTAAGTGTAGTGGTAAAGTGAAAGACCAGTCCACTTCTCCCGTAGTGCATAAGCAAAATTTTAGTGATTATTGTGATAGAGACGCTAGAGTGCCATTAGAATAAGCAAATATTGTTTATCATCTTGTCTCACGTCACTCACTAAATATTCAACCATTTATTTTTTGTACCATTTTCACCATCATTCTTCTTCTCTCGCGGTGGCAGCATGTACGGGCAACAGCTTGTCGACAGTGCCGTACATCACGTTTGGCATTGTCAGCGTATATGTCGCCACGCGTTATTATAATTTACATATTTTAACCAGTTCGCGTCAAGCCGCCAATCGGTTCGCGTGCTCACCTAACCAAACCATTCAACCATTTTTACCATTAAACCATTTTAGTATAAGTTAAGCTTTCAATAAACATAATATTGAACTTAACTTGTATTTTACTCTGTACGGAACCAAACCACCGTACAAGGAGATTTTGAGAAATTTTGAACAAACCTCACATAACTTTTTGGCGAAACAGAATTTTTTTAATACAATTTCCAGATTAATGTACCGATAGAGTACAAAATTTAATCAGCTTTACATCTTTAAAAACTGCGACCAATGCATAAATTGCATCAAAATTTATTTATCCGTTCGGGAGTTTATAGTTGACGAAAAATTTTGCAAAAGTATTTTTTCGGCATAATTTCGAAATTTTTTAACTAATCATTTTTAATCTTCTGCAATATTTTAGTACTTACTAAAAAACTACATTAAAACTTATTACATATTGTTTAAATAACTTTCAGGTTTATATACCGATTGATATAAAAATCAAATTAGAGTTTCCCTCTAAAAAACTGCGCCAAATACTTGAAATTGGATCAAAATCGTTTGATTTATTTGGGATTTGTCAATGGCGAAAATTAAAAAAATTTTTTTTTTACATTCTTTGAAATTTTTTAACCTATCGATTTTTTAGCTATTAAAACAATTTTGAGTTAAAAAATTGCGTTGAATGCCATTCAATCACAATCGATCATCAATTTAAAAAAAATATGATGTATATTTTTCAACCATTAATTTCCTAAATATCATTTTTACAAACTAGATTTTTTGAACTCTTCGAACTCAACATAAAATTATTATAAATACCTTTTGATTCATTTTTCTCTCATGTCGATATCTTATTAGAATATTTGATAATTTTAGTATTTATATAATTTTGAAAAGTTTACCTTTTTACGTTGAATGCTAATTTTGCGACATAAAAACAAATATTGCAAATATTCACAATAGCCACTACACCACTAAGTGAAATTTTATAGACGCACAGATTCTAGGCATCGCCATATGGTGGACATTCCACATGCCCGGACAAAGCGGTTAGACTTAACATTCTTCATTTAAACCGCAAAGGACTGGAACATGCTTCCTGAATCTGTGTTCCCCGTCGAGTCAATCTGGGGATCTTTAAGAGAAGAGTGAACAGGTACCTTCTAGGGAAGCGCGTTCCATCTTAGACCGCACCTTAGCTTACCATTAGGCGAGATCGTGGTCAAGCGCTTCCCTATCGATAATAAAAAAAAACATGTCGGTAACACGCATATTTTACGAAATATTGGCAAAAAATTGCAAAAAGCCGTTTTTTAATTGTTCCGCCCCGTTGGTCGAGTGGTTAGCGACCCAGATTACGCAATCAACGGGGCTCGGGTTCGATCCCCGACGGGGACAAGCATTTGTGTGATGAGCATAAATGTTTGTATTTCCGGGTTTGGGTAATTATTATGTACTAGCTGTTGCCTGCGACTTCGTCCGCGCGGACTATCTTTACTCCGCACTGCTCCTCCCCCGTAGGTGATAGCGTGATAATATGTAGCCTATATGTTGACCCAACCTGTTAGTAATATTCATGCAAAATTTAAAGTAAATCCATGCAGTACTTTTTGAGTTTACCCCGGACATACATATAGACAAACAGATATACAGACAAACAGACAAAAAATCTAAATACTATATTTTTGGCTTCGATATCGATTATAGATCACACCCCAAGTATTTTTAAAAAAAAATATTCAATGTACAGTTTTGAGTTTGTTACGATTTTATTATATGTATAGATGTAAGAGTATTTATATATGTATTTCTATGTATTAGTATCGTTGACTACCACCCATAACACAAGCAAATAATTTGCTTACTTTGGGGTTAGATCAATAAGTGTAATTTGTTTCGTGAATATTTATTAATATTATTATTATTTAAACAAAATGTTCCTAACCTCCTACACGGTCAATATATTATGTTTAATAATAATAACGTTGCAATTATAACCTTTACTGAAAGCAAATACTATTTATTTCTCCCTGACTAATGGGTCTGTCGTCAAATTTAGCCAGGCAAACTGCAAAGGAGTCAGATATTGTTATTTATCAGACATAAACCACAGATTTCAAACTAGCTTGAATAATCATCGTTGCCCATTAAGAACCTAGGTACAAGCCGATAATTTCACCTTCAATCTTTTTTATCCGGTGGAAGGATAGCCCCAGCCATGCTTTAAAAATGACAATACAGTTAAAGACTTTTGCTTCACGGTGTGTGATCTTTCTCCCAATAAAAAATAGGTTCTGCAAAAATGATCTTTAGTCAAATATAGTCATATGGAATGAGTATATAATGTCAGGCAAATAAAACTGCAAGCATGACTGTAGAAAAAAAGGCGAGGTGACTTCAGTTAAACACTGCTTAAAGCCCTATAAGACACAAGGGTCGTTATCAAAGTGAACGTGTTTTCAAATCCATAATAAAAGAATCCTTTCTTAATATTTCTCCTTTGATAAAAGTGTTTCGCCGTCCAAAGTATTGCTGAATACGAAAAATACTGTGGCCAATTACTAATAATTACTCTGCAAGGATGGCCAAACGCGAACGAAGTCGCGGGTACAGCTAGTTTATTTTAAATTCGTTTTCAATTGCGGAAAGGCTTTGCGGAAATTTTTTGTTAAAAATTAAAAATGAATATTCGTTCACAATAGATCCATACTAATATTATAAATGCTAAAGTAAACCTTTCTGTTTGTCTGTCTTTTCTTCACGCCTAAATCACCAAACGGATTTGGATAGAATTTGGTACAAAGATAGTTTGACACCTGAGAAAGGACAAAGGATAGATTTTATTCCGGAAATCCCATGCAACTATACGGGTTAAACTCCGGGACTTTTATTTTAGAAATATTTCCACGCGGACGACTTCGCGTTTACAGCTAGTTTAAAAAAGTTTTGAAAACTTAAAAATAATATACAACTCATTTTTTTGAAGTATTAAATCAGAAATCAGAAGTACTTTATTCAGTAAAACTTTTTATAAGTTATTTTGACACGTCAATATATTTTTTAAAAACTACTACCGCATCGGAAGTAGTCGGCCACACATTGAGAAGATCCGGCGGAAGAAACTCAGCGGGCTTGTCTTTTTTTCATATACATTTTTTTACAATATCACAATATCAAAAAAAATATATGAGATCGGTATGAGGAGCAATAATAATTAATTTCAGGTTTTTTTGTCTTCTAAATAATCTGAGATTTTATAATATCCTTTTTTACACAGTTTTGTTTTAACACATTTTTTAAATTTATTGACTGGTAGATCTCTTATAGTTTCGGGAAGTTTATTGTAAAAGCGTATACATTGCCCCATAAGAGTTACTTATTCTGTGGAGACGAGATGCATGCACAACAAGATTGATTTTGTTCCTTGTATTTAGTGAGTGTACGTCACCATTTTTTAAGCAAGCAAATATTTTTACGAACGTACATCAAGTTCTCAAATTTATATTGGGATATAACAGTTAGAATATTGATTTCTTTGAATTTTTTTGTCAGGAAAGTAGCTAAAGTATACTATTCTTGTTGTGTCGACATGAGTTAACGTTAACTGCTTTTATTGTTTTTAGCTTTCGACTTCAATTTACTTTATTTATCAAACAAAAAAATTGGCAGCCAATTGAACCAGCGTCATTGTTATTTATTTATTTCTGTTAATTTTATTTTATCAAAGATTTTATTTTGACTAAGTTTAACCTGAAATGTGTATTGAATTATGAGACTATATTTTAATACACATTTCTAGCTTCTTAGTTTGTATATTGATTTAGAATGGGACACATCTCATCAGTTTCATCCACAATGACCGTGAGGACACAGTTGAATCTCCCACTCAAAGGAGCTCGTAATAACCACGAAGCTGTCAGCTATCTGCTACCAGCGGTTAATGATATATTTTGGACATCTCGCTCGTAAAGACCCCGATAGTATAGAAAAAGTATTGGTGACTGGAAAAATATCGCGAAGTCGATCACAGATCAGACCTTCAGTAATAAACATGCTGCCTGAGGTGCCCCATAGACCTGCAATAATATTGCGCAATATTACGTATTGTACAATATTATTGACCGTTTAGGATTGATATTGAAGTTTGCACAAAGAGTGAACAACAGTTTGAGCGGTATTAATTTTTATTGCGCAATTTTTTTACATGCACTGTGTAGGCTTAATATTGCACAATATTTTTCACTTTTGAGTTGAGAGCGGTCGCGTTCAGTCAGTCATGGTGTTTAATATACGGCCGTGTCGTAAATTTTAACAAAATGGCGAGCAAGAATGCTATAAAAGATAATGAACGCGAGTTTTTACTTGAGTGTATAGAATTGTATTGAGATTTATTTAACAAAATCACCAGCAAGGTTGCCGCCATAACTTAGTCGTCGGACATGTTGCCCGCACGAAAATATTGATCAGACTGGTTTTTCAATTTTATTGAGTGAGTTTATTGAACGTTTGGAATCAAGGGGGTATTCAATATTACTGTACAATAAAAGTATTGCACAATGTTATTGTAAGTCTATGGGCCGCCTAAGAAGAAGGATTAAATAAAGGATTAGTTAGAGACGTGGGTTTGTTCGGGCGTAAAGTTTTTGTAATGTACGCTGTACGGAGCTGTAACGGAGCTCAGCTGCGTCCAATTAGTTGTCGAGTAGAGCTTGTATTGACTCCCTGCGACGCTTTGAGATCTAATAGGATAGAAACCTGCATGCATGCTCGAGCTAGAAATTCTAGTGAAGTTTTATTAGAGCACGCTGGAAAGCATTAAAGCTGTATTCCCGTAATATAAATAGTTAGTGAACTTTACTTAGATAATATTAAGCAATTGCTTCAGAGATAGGTAGTTTAGTATCGTTACGTGCTTCGAGTTTGTATGGTGCAATAAAAAACCATTTATATTAAAACAGTGTATTTACAACACAAATATACAAAACACCACAATGCAATACGTAAGTACACTGATAAACACTTATAACACTCAGTATACTTACACTACTGAATCAATAGACTAAAACACTTCTTGTATTCACTGTACTATATTGCTTAACACTGGTAGTCCCAAATATTGGTTTCTATCGCTTTATAAAAACTGCACTCTATTCGCCAACACATCCCTATTTATACCCAAGGTAAAGTTCGACCATGTTTCCGAATATTCCGAAATCAACGCGTAAATAATAATTTTAATGTAAACAAGTTCTACTACTACAACTTCTAGTAAACACGCTATTTTCACCCTTACGTCCCATAACAGAATATCCATTATGGCATAGCTGCGTTACTGTTCGTTAGTCTTGCTAAAACTCGAGAACGGCTGAACCGATTTGGCTAATTGGTGAGAAAAAAAAATAAGAGTAGTTAAAAAGGCAGAACAGCGTTTGCTGGGTCGGCTAGTAGGTTATAAAAAAGGTTTTTCGTATTTTGTAAGTAAAAGTTGCACTAAAATCTTTTTGGTTGAACTGATTGTATCCGGCTGATTTCGAAACCAATAAATAGACGATATTTAAATTAATCATTTATTAATTACGAGTATGTTTTACTTTAAAACCAATTAAAAGCTTTCGTCAATAGAAAGTTTTTTGACAATTTTTAAAAACCTATTTCTATTCACAATCTTTTACCAGTCACCTGTTTTTTATACTTTTATTAATATTTCGCTTCTAATACATGTATTCCGCTTTTTTACACACGGTTTAAAAAAAGTAGGTGTGCGTACCTACTTACGCACGTAAGTTATGTATTTAATATATTGAAAGATAGTTTTATTACAACGTATTATATAGTTCTTTTTTTTTTTGAAAAATCAAAATGTTGACTAGCTTAATTTTTCGTTTGTTTTCATGTTGGTTTTACGTGATGGCGGCGTGCGCGCATCGAAAAATATATTCTCATAATTTTTTCCTAACGAGCCAAAAAAAGTATAACTTCAAAAATAGCTTGCTTGAAAAAAAATGGCTATGCTGATAACTTTGGCCGTAAAGTGTCTGACAACAGAGCACTACCTACGAAATCAATGCATTTACTTTAGTTTATGTGGCGTCAATGCAATCTTCTTTAAAATTGTACAGTTTTAGAGTGCATTGGTTGAACTTTATATGAGTCTACGAAGTTTCAATGGTTTTATGTAATTTATTTACAAACTGTTTAAACACTTATAGTTTCACTATAGCGATCGAAAAAATATTGTTTACTTTACATTTTATTTACAATTCTGACTGCCTTCTGACTCAATTATTTTCAATTTTGACTGCCTCGTGGTCTAGGGGTTAGCATATTCGGCTCAGACCATGAGGCCTCGGGTTCGAACCCCGGGCCGGGCTAAAGTGTTTTTGAGATTTTTTCGAGGTTTTTCTCGAAAATACAAATGTTGTGTCGGTAGCAGGTCGGAGTCTAGCGGCGTTGTGTTACCACTCCCGTGTCTCGGTCGAGCACGTAAAGCCGTCGGTCCCGGTAATCGCTAAAAATATTCGATAATCGTTATCAGATTGGTAAAATTTGGCGATAGAGATCACCATTCATGTCCCCAACCGCCAAACCGGTGAACCGGAAAGTCTATAGACATTCGGTTTACTCTGCCTGCCCTGCAAAGAAAACGGGCGTGATGATACTTTTTTTACATATTATTTTGAACAGGAACCTATATTTTGTAAAAAAGAATTTTTGTTTCTCACTGTATACATATAATTTGTTTTAAATTTTTTTCAAAAGTTTTAAGAAATCAAAAATTTGATACTTTGATAGAATATCTTACGTATACTAATTAATAATTAATAAAAAAGTGAAATTAATTAAATTTGCTATTATCCGCGAACTATTCTATGTATCCTCCGTGATGGTACTGAAAAGAGAGATGTCGGTTTAATAAATGGATAGGACTCGCCGATGGTTCCGATCAAACGAAGACCCCCAGCGGCACACTTATCCGCCCACATCCACCACACTTTTACAACCACGACCAAGCCGGCACCAATCACAAAAGCACACAACTCATGTACGTACTCAACGCACGTTTCACTTCGAAACCGAAGCATCTTCAGGAGAAACGAACACAACCTCACTCTACGCGAGTGTAAGTAATACTGATTCGCGCCGGTTTTTGCCACGCTTTTTATTCTATTCGCAATGTGTGGCAGCCCAAACGCTCTTTTGTAACAAGGGTGAATTTGAAAGATTTGTTTGTTCATTTAACAATTTGATTGAACTGTTATTATGTTTTATCATCTCTAACTGTGTTTAATTTTAAACCCTTATCACACGTATGTAATACTTCAAAAGTATGATTAGCTGTTAAACTATGACCGGTTTCTAAAAGGTGTTTAGCAAAATGAGACTTATCGGAATGTTTATTTTTAAAGGCGGATATGTTTTCTTTGTAACGTGACTCGAAATTTCGACCGGTTTGATCGATATATACGCTACTACATTCGGAACAACATAATTTATAAACTCCAGATTTATTATTATTATGTGTTTTGTCCTTTCCATTACATAATATGTTTCGTAAGGAATTATGTGTTTTAAATGCTACGTTGATATTATTACGTTTTAAACATTTATGTATTTTTTCCGAATCGCGACCGAAATACGTTAGACTAGATTTAAACTTAAACTCTTTTTGGGGTGGTACCGCATAAAGTAATATTCTAATTTTTTGTGTTTCTTTCTTTTTTATTAAACTTTTAATTAAATTACAACTATATCCGTTTGAAACCGCCATTTTAAAAATTATATTGAGCTCTTCGTTATAACTCTCCCTACTAAGTGGTAAAGTTGTTAATCTGTGTATGTAACTATTAAACGCGGCTATTTTGAGTTGTCATGGGTGGGCAGTATGACGCGGGTATTGTAGTATCTGTGTATGTCGGTTTACGGAAAATCCCAAAGTGGTGTTTATTATTTTGTTTTGTTATTGTTAAATCTAAGAAATTTATTGAATTTTCCTTTTCTAATTCTGGTTTAAACTTTATTTTTGGGTGTTTTTTATTTAAATTTTTTGCAAAAAGATCTAGTTGTCTGTCCGTAACGGTCCAACACATAATAATATCGTCAACGTACCGGTAATAATATAATATATACTGATAGTGGTTGTAAAAGTGTGGTGGATGTGGGCGGATAAGTGTGCCGCAGGGGGTCTTCGTTTGATCGGAACCATCGGTGAGTCCTATCCATTTATTAAACCGACATCTCTCTTTTCGGTACCATCACATACATAGAATAGTTCGCGGATAATATCAAATTTAATTAATTTCACCTTTTAATAATGGATTTCCGCAAAGTAACGCCTGAATCAATAAAATAATTAATAATATTATATAGCTGAAGAGCTTGTGTCTTTGGTTTAACGCGCTAATCTCTGGATGTACCAGTCAGATTTGATTGTTTTTATGATAGCCACATTCGCTAGAAAGGTTGTAAGCTACCTTTTTACCCGACTGACCAAAAAAAATATATCACATTTTGGTTACAATAGATAATAGTATGTAAAATTATTTATTTTGATTGGGAAAGTGTGTCTATCAATATCCACAAAATAATGACAGATATATGTATGATCGTATTTAGCTACGAAATAATGAAATAATTTTAACAAAATCAGTTTAGCGGTTTAGACGTGAAAACGTAATAGACAAGTAGAGAGACAAATTTTCGCATTTATAATATTAGTAAGTATGGGTATGGGAGTATGAATATGTTGATAAAGGCATGTGATAATCAGTTTTTAATTTTATAATTTGCTACACAATTAGGTTCCTGTTGTATATATTAATATATATATATTTTCTCTTTTTGAGTTCATAATCGTAACATTACGAATTAAGTCTAAATAAAATATAATTTACAGCTAACACTGAGAAATCGGGTGTGTACTAATAAAAAGCCTGGTCTTACCGGTTTTGCCTATCTCCGATTTTCCCGGGGAAATCGTCACCAGAGCAAAGTTCTAGTGCAGGTGTCTTTGAGTAATTGAAGAGCCTCATTCTGTTTTTTTATTTCATTTAGAATGAAATAAAATAAAGTTATAAATCCCGTAAAGAAACTATCAAAACATTTGATAGTTTGATACCATAAAATGTAAACATAAAGAAATGAAATCTTCAAAATAACATTTATCTTATTTGAGCAAGGCTCCAGAGACTGACCGCTGCCAATGCTAAGCCCTGTTTATCTGACAATTTATTAGGGTCATACGTTTGAAATATTCAAGAGATGCGAAATAATCTTCAAAATTACTATATTATTTCTTTAATCTGTTATCGTACAAAACAAACAGTGTTTCACAAACATAAACTTTTATAGCATAAAATAGCAAACCCCCCCGTGTTGGGCTGGGCTCATCTGAAGAATAGACAAACTGCCGTCTGCCAGGCAGGTCGTGAAAGACTACCGATTGGCAATACGTGTCACTATCATCGTGACTACTAGGTGGTAGATTTCCGCAAGGTTTTGGCCTGGTATTTTGTACCACTGCCTCACCTATTCCTGCCGCAATAGCGTCAATGCTTGTCATTGTCATGTTCCAGTTTGTAAGGTAAAGTAACCGGTAGACTTATGCATGTAGCATTGCAAGTAGCAACGAGTAGCAACATTAACATCTTTGGTGTCTATAGGCGATGATTACTCTTTCCATCAGGAGTGCCATGTGCTTATTTGCTATCTTATGCTATAAAAAACAAGCATGTTGTTCTCCGTAATGCTGGGGCCACGTTAACGGGAATCGTAAATGTCCATCTTCGCGTTAATTACTAATGCGTTAAGTAGAGTGATCACACTTTAACGGTCAACGTCAATTCCCATTATTGGCGATAAAATTGGCGCTAATATTCCTTGAATTCAAGCAAGAGTAAACTATACTTTTTTATTACATATCCATACTAATTTACTATTATAAAAGCGAAAGTAACTCTGTCTGTCTGTCTCTTCTTCACGCCTAAACTACTGAACCGATTGGAAATTCTACGGAAAAGGAAACTATGTGGATAAAACCCCGGGACTTTTAGATTTTATTTGCACGCAGATGAAGTCGCGGGCACAGCTAGTAAATAATAATATCCACACATGTATATTATTAAGTACTAGTTTTTTAACTTCCTACTACGTATGTAGATAAGGAAGTTAATGATTTTACCCCGATTTTCGAAAATCGAATTTACACCAGATTTCCACGTTTTGAGGTTCTAGGAATCTTTTCCGACTATTTTCACGATGACGTCAGTATGTCTGTATGTATGAATGTGTGTATCTCATAACTTTTGAAAGGCTGGACCGATCGAAATGCGGTTGATGGCATTCGATTGAATTCCACTCAACTTAAATTTCCTGAAAATTTAGAACCGATTCGGTCTAGAAGATTTGGAGAAATTTTAAAGAAACACCAAAAAAATTTTGACGAAACAGTACTTTTTTTTAATATAACTTCCAGATTTATGTACCGATTGAGTACAAAAACTAATCAGCTCTATTCTTCAAAAAACTACGTCTAATATATAAATTGAATCAAAATCGGTTTATCCGTCTGGGAATAATCATTGACGAAAAATTTTGAAAAAAGTGTTTTTTCGACATAGCCTCGACATTTTTCAACCAATCATTTTTTGGTCTTCTACGATAATTCAGTACTAAAAAAACTACGTCAAATACCGTTTCAAAAATAAAAATCGAATCTAATTCTCAAAACTTTTTTTGAAAAAAAAAAAGCTTTTCAAATATTAAAATTACGTTGTTTTTAGCAAACTTACTTATTTTTTTGTAATAACATTCAAGTTAATTCATCGATTGCTTTAAAAATCGTATCAGGTTTTCTCCTTTAAAAACTGCGTCAAATACCGTTACTTAAATCAAAATCGGTTAATTTGTTTGGGATTTATTAATGAAGAAAATTAAAAATAAAATGTTTTTTGACACAGCACCGAAATTTTTCAACCTATCGATTATTTAGCTAAAGCAATATTTTAGATCTCAAAAATTGAGTTGAATGCCATCATCCTTTTCAAATATTAACAAAATAGATGTTTGAACTGAAAAATCTATGCTTATATTTTTTGCTTTTTTGAGCCTAAAATACCTTAATTTAGTAGAAAGTTTCAGGGATGGCCCGTAGGGTCAACCGTTTACACATTTTTTAAATTTGTAAGTATTAGTTTTTAATTAGTAAGTACTAGTTTATATAGCTTAAGTCAGCTGTCAAAGAAGAATAATAAATGTCCATAAAAAAGTTCGCGAAAAACTATAATGAGGGGATAACTATACTGAGGGGATTCCTCAGTATATATAGTTCTTCGACCAGTCGGGAAATAAAGTAGTCTATGTCACTCCTGGACATAGGTTACTTTCTTTACTTACTTTTTCTAAATGTGACAGAATTTTTAAAGTTGGGTAATTTTGAAGTTAAGTCATGACAACTAAACATAGAATTAAATCTTTCCTCTTTGTAATATTAGTTTTTACCAGCTGAGCTCCAGGGCTAATTGTACGATTAAAGTTTTAAATTTTTTCGCGGAGACTCTTTTATTCCTTAAGTATATTATATTATTACAACATGACAACTATGTGTGAGATTTAAAGTTTTCAAAAATCTTTCGGAAACTAATCTTCCAGGTTTCATTCTTAAATAGCTAAGCCCAAAAACGTTATAAAGTTATCTAAGATGCAACAGAAATTCTTTGATGTTCTGGGGCCAAAAGAAGGCAAATTATTTTTAGCTAGCTGAGCCCCATAGCCAATGCAGTGTGTCCATAAATTAAGGTATCCATAAATTAATTGAGGCAATTCTGCTATTTTTTAAACCCCCACTCCTACTTGTTAACCTTAGAGCAAATTACCGAATTAAATCTATATTAATATTATAAATGCGAAAGTTTGGATGTTTGGATGGATGTTTGTTACACAATCACGCAAAAACTTCTGAACGGATTTGAATGAAATTTGGCACACGGATAGATGATGTCCTGGAATAACACAAAGGCTACTTTTTATCCCGAAAAATTTAGATGATCCCACGGGATTCACCAATAATATATATATATATATATTTTTATAATGCGGCGGGCTGCACGCAGCAGCTAGTTTTTCATAAATTCGACAGAAACTCTTTAATGTGCCGGGATCGAAATAAGATAATTTATTCTTAGCTAGCTGAGCTCCGCAGCTAATTATGTAATTAAAATTTTCAAGTCATCCGCGGAAACTCTTTAATGTTCTGGAATTTTATTCCTTAAGTACCATACTTATCTTTAAGTAGTCAAGCTCCCATAACCATTTCTGGAATTAAATTTTCAAAAAATCCTTCAGAAACTTATTCCAGCCATTGATATACAAAACCCAAGATACATAATCAGTGTCTCAAAAACGTCCTCTAAAAATGAGCGCAAAATTTAAAATTGTGCGCTCACTTTCGCGTCTCGCTCGCGTCGCGCTCACAGAATCGCGTCGGTCGCGCTAATGACAATTTTATTACTTTTTGTACATTGATTGGTAAAAAGAACTATAAATCTTACGCTTAAGTTTGGATATGCAAAAACATACATTTTTGCCATAATATATGTATAGCTAGGGACAGTTTTTAGTGTGTTTTATTCGGGACTATGCATCAATTGTTTCAGCATTAAAAGTAGGCTTTTTCTGTACTATCTAAGCCCCATAACCAATTGCATTACAAAGTTTTCAAAAATACCACAGAACTTCTTTAAGGTTTTGGGATCAAAATCAGGTAATTTATTCTTACGTAGATGTTCTTTGCAGCTATTACGCTGTACGATTACAGTTTTCAAGTATTTTGAAAACTGTAATGAACAGTAAACCCTTTATTTAATGTTCCGTAATTTTATTCCTTAATATACATTTTTAACAATTCGAACTCTACAAAGGTGTGAATAAGGCTTTCAAATATTCCACGGAAACTAATTTTCCGGACTTAAGTAGGTAATTCAGTCTGGCTAGTTGAGCTACACAGCTGCAGCGTGATAGTCAAAAATCTCACGAAATCACTTTAGTGTTTAGTGTTAGTGTAAAAGGAGTCAATTCATTTTTTACTAGCTGAGCCTCGTGCGCGATCAGTTTTCCCCGTGTTGGTCTCAGGCTCCTTGAAAAAATAGGCCAACTGCCGTTCTGCCAGGCAGGTCGTAAATGGCGACCGATTGGCTATACGAGTCACTAGCATCGTGGCTACTAAGTGGTAAAGTTCTGCATTGCCTCGCCCGGATCTGGTACAACCGCCTTACCTATTCCTGCCGCAATAGCGTCAGTGCTTTACTGTCGTGTTCCGGTTTGGAGGGTAAGGTAGCCGGTAAACATATGCATGTGGCATAAGACCTCACCACAAGAAAGCAACGCACCATTAACACCTATGATGTCTGTCTATAGGTGATGGTTGACTCTTTCCATCAGAAGACTCATATGCTTGTTTGCTATCTTATGATATATAAAGAAAAAGTTATTATATGAGAAATCGTTGATGTTCCGGGGTCACAAAATATCTGAAATAAAAAAATCTATGAGTCAGTTGACCCTGCAGATCATCCCTGAAACTTCCCATTTAAAATTGAAGCATTTTAAGCTCAAGGAATTAACAAATATACCTATATCATAGATCTTTGAACTCGAAGCCTAAAGTTTGTAAAAATGACAGCAAGTACCTATTTTTTTCGAAAAAATGTATATTTGCAAAATGATGACCGATTTTGATCTTTTGAAAGACATTGAATGCAATTTTCGAGTTTTAAATTTTTATTAGTAAAAATGTTCATAGAACAATACCGAACGAATTTAATACGATTAAAAGTGTTTGAGGCAGTTTTTTGTGTAGGTTTTAAATAAATCAGTAAATTATCCTGAAAGTTATTTTAAAAATATGAAGCAAATTTGCTGTAAATAACGTAATTTTATTATTTGAAATTCTGTAACTTTTAAAAATTTGATCGATTTAAATTTTCGAAACGGCATTCGACGTAGTTTTTATTAATTACTAAAATATTGTAAAATATCAAAAAATGATTTGATGCAATTTACGGCATTGGACGCAGTTTTTATAGGAATAAAGTTGATAAGATTTTGAACTCAATTAGTACATTAATCTAGAAGTTATTTAAAAAATATATTGTTTCACTGATTTTTTTTAGTTTTTTTCAAATTTCTTAAAATCTTCTGGGCCGAATCGGTTCACATTTTCAGGAAGTCTAAGTTGGGCGGAACGCAATCGAATGCGTTTCGATCGGTCAAGCCGTTTAAAACTTGTGAGATGTTTCCGTACACACATACATACAGACATACTGACGTCATCGTGAAAACAGCCGGAAGAATTTCCTAGGACCTCAAAACGCGGAGATCTGGTGAAAACTTGATTATCGAAAATCGGGGTAAAATCAGTAACTTCCTTATCTACATACGTATTTGTCTACTTATTTTTTTCTCTCTTTTCAAAAATAACATCATTACATTAATCATGAGGCAATTTTTTTTCTTATCATTCCGCTGTTAAAGAATGAAAATTTCTTCAACATCCGATCCCTAGAATCACCATATAGATGGAAGTTCAAGTTAAGTGGTTATTATGCCGGCGCCTTAGGTTGTGATTGAATTATATTTGACTACACAGCTTCAGTAAATAACATAGATCTTGTCTCTTTTATTTCCTGGGAACACAACAAACTTAATAAATTGTAATTTTATAGCTATATATTCAAAACCTTGTAGTTTTAGGGTTATGTATGTAACAGAAAGGTACTTGCAATTAAAAAGTGAACATACTCCAAGAATCCACAATAGAACGACTTTTACGAAGCTGGTTATTGGATGAAAAGTATTTTATATCCAATTAAGTACGTCAATAAATATATTGCAAATGAGTTGACTACAAAATTTCAGTCCAGAATATATTTTTTAAAACATTTCACTGGTTTGGTTACTAAGGAAATTCCATACTTGTGGAAAGTATAAAGTCTCAGAGAGGGATCCTGATTTTATCTACGTAGTTATAATGTTCACTATAAAAAAAAATGCACGGTGGCTGTCAGTCCGTGACAAAAGCACACATCGGTACTGACTGACTACTTGGATAAACACCGCGTGATATGATACGACCGCACTGGGACGGTCCGCAACGGGCTAAACCACATCGTGTAAATCCGCCAAGATCACTCATTCATTTTTTATAAACTATAGCACACTAGGCCGGGCCGCAGCATGGCCGATTTCAGTGAATGCGATGTGGCACGCCTGCCCCGCTGCAACTTGACGCCAGTGTGCTATGGCGAGCGCAATTGCACGCATGAGTATAAAATACTCATGCGTGCAGTTATTTGAGTATAAAATTATAAAATCAAGTGTTTATGGAGAAAGACGTTTAATAATTTTAGTTAAAGGCTACAAAGACCTACGGTAAACGCACATACACACAAAAACAAATTAGTAGTATTTTTGAGTTTACACCATTGCACATATGAATGTTGAAAGTTAACTGTTTATTCTATATTTTTGGATTTTGGTGTGTGTAATGAAAGCTACTGTTGTTTTCAATTCAATAACCAATTAAAAAAATCATTTATTTTAACTCATCCGCCCCACTGCGGCCCGTTCTATTTTGTTAAGCTAGTATTTTGTTGCGATGCGGCCCACATCGCCTCGTCCCTGTATGTCTGATCCTTAAACAGATAAATAATGTTTGTTATTTTTATCAGCCCTTGTATCACTGCTGTCTAGTCTGTCTGGTACCATTACTCGTTTTTAGGGATTGGGTGGAAGATATGTTATAAGTTTAAAGCTTCTTATAATATTAACTTAACTTTAGTTAACATGTTCGTTTGTTCGTATATCGATTTGGAACCCAAATATTTAAATTATATCCGACCTGGACCATAGTTTTTACGTACAGTATTATTGAATTTAGCGTAGATGAATTATATTTTATGATAAAATATTCGAAGTAGGTATAATATAAAACATAACTACTTATTTCGTTACTAAGATAAACTAATATTTATGTTATTTTGGAAGACTTCTACGAGTTTGTTGGCATTTTGCCGAGATGATTACTGTATAAGAAAATGAGTATTATTGTAAAGACCACATTTAAAAAATATATGAAAATGTTGTATTAGTAATGTATTGGTTATTACAGTATGTGTTAAACGTTTTACTTGTTTTATTAATTTATTAAACAATAAATTGTACACAGAAATAGATATACTAGAACATAACAAATAGAAATAGGAAATAGAATATTGTTAGGCCGGGAAATAGGCAATTGCAGGTCGAGTATGAGTTTGAAGTTCGAAGCGTAGGCGAGGGCTTCAATGATCGAGAGAGCCATTGCCATTTCCGCCGAGGCATATATAGTGCTTTTCTCAAAAAAAATGCAAGGAAATGAAAAAAAGGGTATGTAATAAATTTAATTTATGGCCGTACATTTACGTGAACGCAACTTGTACTAATAAGATATGAGAAGAATAACCTAGCACGATTTTTCATAAAATAATTGAATTTAAAATAAGAAAAAAAAAAACGCGTCGGCAAAGTTACCTATATTGCCGACGCGTTTCTTGTTCCAAATTCAAAAAAACGTGCCGGTAATGACTTTCATTTTTTTGTGTACGTAAATACTAAATACGATATTTCGCATACTCCTTATTCAAACGTAAAGACACTATTTCCGCGCATTTTTAAGAAAAGGTACTTTACGTTCGGAACTTATGGTCTCAATTATCTTTTTACGAATTACGCTTTTTAAAAAAAATAGTAAAGACCACATATCGACAAATTAGACGGTAGACCGTACAAGAATAATAATTCAATAGTTTTAGGTGTCTTAAATAAATTATAAGTGAGTAGGGAGGCCTAGGTACCGTTTTTATTGTTTGATACGTGTGTGAGTATGAAAATTCACGATTATTTATTGCATAGATACTTTCTGAGATATACACAAACATTAAGCAAAAGACGACGCAGATTGAAGCATATTTGCATACGATTATGGCAAACTATAATTTTTAAGCTATTTTTTATAGAATTAAATTCATGAGACTTTTTGGGTAACGTTTTTAAAGTAAATAAAATGTGTGTTGCGAGTGTAATTCGGATTTATTTTATTAACAGTTTATTTAACCGAGATAAGTTTCTAAGGTTCTACATAAGGCTTGTTGATCGGTTAATAATCGAACCGAATTCAGTGCAAGAACATAAGGACCGTTTTGTTAAGTTTTATCTTTACCTTAACCTCAAATACACCGGGTCCCTTATGGAGCAAAGTTATAAAGGGTTCGAATCAATAAACTGGCTTTTAAACGTTAATTTAAAGGAAAAGGATTTTTCTTTTAAATAAAGGATTTTTTCAGAAACATTCTTTCATGTCCACAGCTCTTATTTTTTGCCTATACTGTGCGTCACATACTTTTTGCGCTTTAATTCATAAAGCGCTTTCATCTTAGATACGCTTTAAGCGAAATCTATTATAAAAACCGGTAAAAACCTATGTTAAATGATATTTTTTAACCGGTTTCAAGTCTTAGTTCTGCATTACAAGTTTTTTTTTTAAATTGTAACATAACTTCCACTAAACCCAAAGTGCTGCCTGCCTATGAACAGACCGCCCTGTTGGTCAAGTGATTAGCGACCCTAAACGCCCAATCGATTGGGTTCGGTTTCGATTACCGACCGGGACATATATTTGTGTGATGAGCATACATGTTTGTATTTCTGTTTTGGGTGTATATTTGAGTATTTATATATGTATTTCTTTTAATTTATTTACCTAGTTAACTAACACCCAAATCACAAGCAAATAATTTTCTTTATTTGGTATTAGATGAATTCATGTGATTTAAAAATAATAAATTCACTGTTTCGCGTTTTTAAAATCTGTATTTTATTGTGGTCTACTGTGTGAAGAACACAATACTATTATGCAAACATAATAAGGAATTAAAATGGGAACAACTTCCTGAGCTTTCAGTATTAATTCATCATTTGCCAACAACAGACTCAACCGGCCAAAATATTAAACAGGCCGTCGTTGTTCCTCATTAGCTAAATAGCTATTGAATTTGTAATAAAAAAGCCGATTTTTATGAAAGAATTGTTACGGAAGCTTACTAATGGGATGTAAGATTTACGACTGGTTTACTATTTACCGTTAAATATTATACTATTACTACCAGTGCTTTAAGCACATGTACATTAGTGTTTTTTTTCTATATTTTCGCCGTGTTGGTCCCGGCCTCCTTTGTAGAATAGGCCAACTGCCGTTCTGCCAGGCAGGTCGTAAAAGGCGACCGATTGGCTATCGAGTCACTACCATCGTGGCTACTAGGTGGTAGAGTTCTGCATTGTCTCGCCCGGGTCTGGTACCACCGCCTTACCTATTCCTGCCGCAATAGCGTCAGTGCTTGTCGCTGTCGTGTTCCGGTTTGGAGGGTAAGGTAGCCGGTAAACTTATGCATGTGGCATTAGACCTCGCCACAAGATAGCAACGCACCATTAACATCTTTGGTGTCTATAGGCGATGGTTGACTCTTTCCATCAGGAGACCCATTTGCTTGTTTGCTATCTTATGATATAAAAAAAAAAATCATAGGGTAGAAAACTTTTTAAAATATCATGGAAGGTCCATGTCATTTTTAAAAAGAAAGTATGGCTCTGGCAATTAGAAGTAATACGTTGGCCGTCAGGTTCACTCGAAGCTCGAATGAAATAACTTTAGCTCCTTTTGTCAATATTTTTATTTGAGAAGTCTGTGGCTTCTTTATACTCAAAGGACGTATTACAAAAGGATACAATAATATAATCCTTTTACAATACTGCTGGGATTGCCACGACATTGTTGCACATTCACAATGTTCAGGAGTACTAGAGTTGATGGTTTTCATGCTATTATGTGGAAAAAATTAGCGTTACTATTAAAAAGAATGCGGTGTAGTAGCAGACGTTTTCTAATTATATTGCTTCGATACAATAACATAATGCTTTTACAATACTGCTGGGATTGCCGCGACATTGTTGCACATTCACAATGTTTAGGAGTACTAGAGTTGATAGTTTTCATGCTATTATATGGAAAAAATTAGCGTTACTATTAAAAAGAATGCGGTCTAGTAACAGGCGTTTTCTAATTATATTGCTTCGATACAATAACATAGTGCTTTTACAATACTGCTGGGATTGCCGCGACATTGTTGCACATTCACAATGTTCATGAGTACTAGAGTGATGGTTTTCATGCTATTATGTGGAAAAAAATAGCGTTACTGCTAAAAAGAATGCGGTGTAGTAACAGGCGTTTTCTAATTATATTGCTTCACGTTGCAATTATGTCTTGCCTAGGAGGGTGAAATAATCAATAAGTAATTTTACTACACCAGTACAATAATTCCATGCGTATTATAAATGTGAAAGTTTGTATTTTTGGATGTTTAGATGTCTTACAATATTGCTGTGATTACCGCCACATTGCCCATGCTAATTGTTGTTCGCGAATGCTAAAGTTGACGGTTTTCATGCGGGAAAATGAAGCGTCACTATTAAACTGTTTAGCGTCACAAATAATTAAATTGCTATGTTGCAGTGATGTCTTGCAGAAGAGAATAGAATCCTAAACATATTATAAATGTGAAAGTTCGTATGTTTAATGTTTGGATGTTTGTTACTCAAAAACACAAAAATAGTTCGACGGATTCGGATGATGTTTGGCAAACAAGTAGATGATAATGCGAAATAGCATGTAAGATACTTTTTGTTTTTGTTCCCTTACGATTTATCAAAAAATGTTGTAATGCAGCAGACTGCAGGATGGAGCAAGAATAATATAAAGTACTAACATATTTGTAAAGAAAAATCTTCCTAGCTCAAATAAGGTAAAACTCTATATACAATGTGTACAATCTACATGTGTTATCTGTGGTACAATCAATAAAATGACGTAAGATTAATAGTACTAAATAACTGATTAATAAAATGAAAGTAAGTGCCGCTTCCTGACCTTTCAGCATTAATTTATCATTTGCCAACAACAGACAGAACCGACCACAATATTAACTATTAATATAGATTTTTATTTTTGATTAACTATTAATACCCCAATATGAATTAGATTTTCATCAAGGGGTATCGGAAACTTAGGATTTTTTATATGCGTTTGAAGTTTGAAATAAAGTCAAAATATTAATATTTTGACTTTATTTAAAATGCATAAAGTATGCCATGAAAATATAAAAATAATAATACTTAAAATGTTATAATGAACAAGCTTCCCGACCTGTTTTAACATGGCTATACTGATATATCTATCTATCTAATACCTTTAAAATTAAAATTTTATAAATTAAAATGTTATAAAGAACAAGCTTCCCGACCTGTTTTCACATGGCTATACTGATATATCTATCTAATACCTTTAAAATCTTCCTAATTCCTATAAACATTATTGGAGTAAAATAATAGCAATTTCATTTTCAAACATGAAGCGTAGCTCGTGGGAATCGCCTACGTCATTCCACCTTTGATCAACAATTATCTACTAGATTGATCATGAATTTACGTAAGGATGAATGAATAATCGTGAAAAGGTATCATATTATGGCTAAAGTATTTTTATCGCGTATTCGTTTGCATGTTAAAGGAAATAAAAACGTAGAATACCTTCTAATAAACTAACTAACTTTTTCTTAAAGTAGTTATCACATATTTTTAAATAAGAGCTTGTAAAGCTGTCAGTAGGTTGTTGCATGAATCGAACTACATACATGTTATGCACAAAGCTAATGAAGTAAAAACAAGTGTTAACAAAATATACATATTGTTGCTATCTCGTAGATCTAGTGGGTAGCCTATTTGGCTTTGATCATGAAGAGTTCGATTCTCCAGTCTGGCGAGTGTTATCGAGCTAGCTTAAAACACAATCATGACAAAGCTCAATTGTAACCCTATGGCAATGAACTAAATCATCATGTCTAGGAAAAGTGCGGAAAATTTGTTGATTTCCGTCTCAGCCGTGCTTTAAATGTTAGAACATCAACATCGCCACATGTCATCGTCATATAATTCGCTCCTTGATTAACAGGAAAATAGCACCACTATTTCCCATTGTTGTGTATATGAGCATCTACTGACATTTATTCACGAGAGCCATGTAATTGATTATACATATTTTTTACATAATATTTTTGATTTTTTGTCAATATTGATCATATTGACAAAAAATCAAAAAATATTATATACATACTGACTCTTATTTACATTCATGAGTTCATGAGAGTGATGTAATTCATTATACATATTTTTATATAATTATTATTTCAAGCCAAATTCTTAAAATTGTAATTGACATTTCAGTGCCTATAGAAATACTTTAAAATGGATAGCTTTCATAAAAACATTTTAGGATCGAAAAATAGATCGAAAATAAAATTATCTATTTCATATTTCTGTTAATAATATTGCGTCATGTGTTTATAAATAGTTGTAAAAATCATATGAATTATTTATTTTTTTTTAATAAAAATTGTATGTTTTTATATTTTAAATATTTCAAAATTCACAATGTCAGTGTTTTAATTAAAATCATTTAAAAAGTAACGTTATCATAAGCAGCCTTACGGGCGTGGTGGACGAGGCGAAATTCTGGTGGCGCGGATTTTTAGGCCACGGGAACTTGCGTTCACCACCGCGATCAGATAGTCCGAGAACGAGATGACTTTTTCAACTTTATCGAGATATTGTGCGGAGGGTAGTAAGAAGTTTTATACTTCAACACTTACTATTTGGAAGACTTGGAGAATGTGTAGTGCATGACTTAAATAAGAATCGGAGTGTAGTATAGACGTTGAATTTCACAAGATGTATGAGAAATACATACTATATCAAGACAAATTTATAGAATGAGTGTCAAAACTCGAAACCTTCGATTTATAGTATTGCCGGTTGATAGTCCTTTATATTTTTATTACCTTAGGTTTAGGTTTTATTACTTTTTTGCTTTAGGTTTTATTACCTTAGTAAGTACACTACTACCAATAAACAGCAATACAATCGATAGTATCGATAATATTCATGATTAAAAATATACTATCAAAAGTATCGACACTATCGATGATAGTATTGCTGTTTAATTTTGCATTAATCACATCGATAGTGATCGATAGTATCGATACTGTCATAACTATCGATAGTCAATTCTATTCTAATACTGACCGATGCTATCCATTGTACAAACTATCGATAGTATCGATTATATCGATAGTCAATGTAATATTGTGTAACAATACTATTAATACAATCGATACTTTCTTCATCTCCAACGATTGATACTACTGACACAATTGATAGTTTACTTTCTTGCAACGTTCAATTCTAATAAAAGAGAATGGAATGGAATGGAATAGAATAGAATATATTTTTATTCAAAATGAGTATATAAAATACATTTTTTGAACGTCAAAACTATTATCACAAATAAACATATTATAGAAAAAAAAGAAATGATGTAAATACATTATCTTATACCTTAAATTATTTGAAATTCTAAATTAATACAATAGAAATGTCTAAAAGTTAATTGATGGTTTTGAATGTCAATTTGGTCAAAAATAATTATACAATATTAGATAAAATAAAATGTATATATATATATATATATATATATATATATATATATATATATATATATATATATATATATATATATATATATATATATATATATATATATATATATATATATATATATAATCTAACAATTGTTTGCTATGATTGTAATTTTTTTAGGCATAGAGATCATATAGAGTGTCTCTACTCTTATAAATTCCTAGATTTGCCAAATCACTAAACTTAACCTTAATTTTGACACACATGTCTTTAATTTAAAAATCTTATTAAAATTATCACTACATAGTATAAAACAAAGTCGCTTTCTCTGCCTGTCTCTATGTCCTTATGTCCCTATGTATGCTTAAATCTTTAAAACTACGCAACGGATTTTGGTGCGGTTTTTTAATAGATAGATTGATTCTTAAGAAAGGTTTTAGTATATAAACCTTTCCGATATTCCCACGGCAACAAGAGCTACGCGGGTGAAACCGCGGGCAGGTTGCTAGTTATTTATATAATACTGTCAATACTATCGACGTTATGGCGTTTGTAGATTAAAACAAAAAAAAAATAATTATATTCTTTTTTTCTCCCTACAATGTTGAATATTCAATATTGTAGGAAGAAAAAAAAGTTGTGTCCTGGACTTTGTTTATACTTATAATGGGGTGACTAGACTTACAAATTGCTGGCCTAGTATGTGTTTGAAAATTAGAGTTAAAATGTTCATAGTGTATTTCTCGGCAACTAGAATTAAACCATTTTGTTCCTAGACTATTCGCTGCAGCCACCACCCAAGGTTGTAGTATGCACTGTGCTGATTCATACATTTGTTTTAATGCGCGCGGCCGGGGACGCGGCGAGCGAATCGTTCAGCTGAATTCATCCGCCACCCCGCTGGTCGCCGCATCGCGTGGCATGCTTAGTACTTTCTCATATATTTGTTTCAGACGCCAGATGCTTTGTCGTGCCGAATTTCCGGTGGTCACGCCGGTAAATATGGTAGACTGTGATCTTAGGATCATTTTAATTTTTGATTAATAACAAGTTGAATTTTTGTAAATTGGTTCGTTTTGACGAGTGGCCCATCTTTTCTCTCTTCGAAAAATTTTGATTCGTGCAACTAATAAAAGTAGGGGGATTCAAACATGTCAATTTAGTGAATGAAATTAGTAATAATTAGTTTATACTTTAATCGCTTGAATATATAAAGTATATTATGTAAAATACTAAAAAGCTTTTGTCCTACATATTCGACAGTTTGTCTGGCAAGTCCTTCGTTCTAAAAATATTGGAATTATGTTATGTTTTAAAATTAACTAATAACAACATAATTTTAAAGTGAATTAATAACAATCTTAAAACAAATTAGTTATGTGTTTTTTAAGTGTTTTTTTTAATCCGACGCTCGAATTGTAGTTATGGTTATAACGGCTACAATTTTCTGATCAATAACAGTTAAATATTCATAAAGTTTTAATAATTTTGAAATTTATTAGTTTTTTTTTTATACTTTAAAACATACATTTTTCTATTGTTATAATGGCTGAAGATTATATATATATATATATATATATATATATATATATATATATATATATCCTAACACAAGCGCTCGTGTACTTAAAAGGAGACTCCATTTATCACTCAAATTTTTGTAAACATATGATACTCTATAAATAATTTTAATTTTTAAAGGAGCCCAGAACCGAAAAGAGAATATAAATGATTATTTGGATTAAAAGGATAAAATGCTTAAATTGGTATTTCCTGTGCAGCTTTTAAGGCGCTCTTACTTTATCTACCTCATATTATAAATCAAGAAACACCTTGTTGAAAAATTTTCTAAAAGTAAATTATTTTTACGCGTTATGTACTTTTACTTTGGAGTTTACACCATTATGAACTTGGGAAATTTCGTGAACAAGTGCCTGATAAGTTGTTGTAAGGCCGAGAGGTTATCGCCTGAATTTTATAGCACTTTTAAAAGAAAAAATTATATATAATTTTCAAAAGAAAATTTTATCTTTGCCATAAGTTCTTGAAAGTTTGAGTTGTTTTTGATTTACTTTGAATTCGCTACTATGTATAACTGAATTACAATTTCCAAGGAATCCCACTAAGATACTAATAGACGCACCTACGAAACTTCACGCCGCCTAATATATGTGACAGGAAAAATCTTACACTTGAGTGAAAAATCCAAGTCAATACTAATATTCACACTTTCATATTTCGTACTAACACTAATAATAAATGCGAAACACTGTCGGTCTGCCTGTTGCTTTCACGGTAAAGCTACTATACCAATTTGAATGAAATTTGGCATGGAGATAGTTGAAGATCCGGGTTCTTTCAATCTACCTATCGGGATCTATCGCCCATTGAAATTCGACAATTCATTTGTTATTGAAGTTCAAGTTAATATTGTAAGTAAAAGGTTAATTGTTTTTATTTTTTATTTACATAATAAGTGATTATATAACAATACTTATCATATTTTATTATCTAATTTGTTGTGAAATAACATTACTTACCTTCTCGTATATATGAATTACTAGATGTTTTTCTTGTGAATGAATAGATTAGTTATTTTAAAAAAAAACATTATTAATGCATGTTCTATTTACTGTTGGCAAGAAAAAAATTTTTTTACTTAAAAATCTCCTTAAAAGTTTTGAAATTTTGTAAATTGTAATTTTGTCTCTCCCGACTTAAAAGGTTGCTGACCTCTGTCCTATACTTTTGGGGGAATATCCCAGGAACAAAACAGAGAGAGGCAGAGACGCAATCAATCTTACAAAGTACAATGTTGACAATTTCCAAACTGTATTAGCATACCCTGAATTATCTGAGTCATAAGTATTATATATTCCTTCATTTCTGCCTCTCTCAAGAAATGTGTGGGAATCATTGATATAAAATACCCAAGATACACAGTTCCGAACAAAACTGACACTCAGAACTGTCGCTAATTCAGTCTAAAAAGTTTATAGTTATGGCACAAACGTGTTTTTGTATATTCAACCTTAACCGCAAGATTTAAAGTCATTTTTAATAAACAATGTACAAAAAAGCAATAAAATTTTTGACTTAAGTTAGCCGGTAGGGCAAGGCACATGTGGAGTCGAATATAAATATTTTTATGCATTGAGGTAGTATTTTAAGGGTTTGTAAAATTTACATTAAAAAATCTTGTCGAAAATCTGTTTTTGCGTAGAACATTTATATGTCAATAAAACAAATAATGACCATTAAAATAATTTATTTATATTTCAAACGTTATAGGTTATTGGTTCTATTACACATAACCTACACATATAGGCAAACTGTGGGTTTATAGCCATGTAGTATTTGACGCTTGATATTGATACATTTAGTTTGCATAGTCTAATAGATTTAGAATATACTGAAATAGGAAATTTACTGCAATGGTGACTATGACCACGTTATAAAGTTCATAGATTCTTACATGATAACAGACACGAGTTTTTTTCAGACTTATTATGTAATGCATCGACAACATAGTAAGGAAACGCATTAATTTCCTAGAAATAAGTTTAGCTTTTCGTAGAATTCTCGTTTTGAATTAGATTTCAATTTTTCTGTTTTTTTTGCAGTATTATGTAAACGAACATTTGTTTAGTTATAGTATCTGCAGACGTACAAGCGAATACTGCCCATAGACATTTGAAACACAATAGGTTAGTTGCTAATGCGATGTCGGCTTCTGAAAATTTTATTGACCCTCGTATAAAAAATTCAATAAAACAATTTAGAGCTAGAAAATTGTGTTTAATGTTATTCGGAAGATCAAACTGGTTGATGATTTTGAAAAAATATACATCTTTTCAAATACTTAATAACTATTATTTAAAAAAAAAAACTTTGGATTTTTGAACTTTTTAAATTTAATAATCTATGCTTAGGCATAGTTTTTTTCTTTGAGGTTAAAATACTTAAATTTAAAGGGAAGTTTCAGGTGGCCTGTAGGGTCAACCAGCTCACAGATTTTTTTAATATAGTTACATTAGTTGGTTACATAGGTGTGTTACATACACAGAAATCCTAATAGATACGTATATTTAGTTTGGAGTATAGTTTAGTACATATAATATTATTGCCAAAGGTAATTTTAGATTAGATATTTCCTGTTAATTATAAATTTCTTTTATAATTACGTTAGTTCTTTCGATAGGTGTGTTACTAATAGGTATTTTTAGTTTGAGGTATAGTTAGTTATGATATTAGGTATAGAAAATTTAGAAGTTATAGGAAGTTCAGGTCTTACATTTTTTACTTACATTTTAATAACAAAATTGTCGTATATAAATAATTAAGACGAATATGTAAATATTATTTTTAACGTACTAGCGACCCACCCGGCAATGTAGAGATTTTTAATAAAATAAAGAAAGGTTAAATAAGTTCTAAAGTAAATATGCGCGAGCAAAGCCGCGGGTAACAGCTAGTATGCAAATAAAACAACTCGTACATATAAACAGTCACTTAAAATTCATACGAGACTAGCTGCATATCTCTGCATTAAGATAAAAGTATTCTATGTGCTATTCCAGGTCATCTTATATCCGAGTCCAAATCCAAATTGATACAGCCATTTTTTACGTGATTGATTATCAAACATCCAAACATACAAACTTTAACATTTATAATATGTATAGTATAAGATATCCGCAATCAAAAACAACATTTTATTAAAAATAAATTATTAAATCAAAAAATAAACATTCTTAATGCAACCTGTGCCTTCCACTTAAGAAATCGTTATCAACAACACGTGTAAACATAACAAAATTCGATGCTACTTATGATTTCCTGTTGTTATATTAAAAGTTTCGTAATATATCTCCAAAGTTCATCGTAAGAATCACAATTATATATTGTTATTTTATATTCGTACAAATAGAATAAAAAGAATCACCTAACTTGGTCCTCAAAATAAGTAATCAATATAATCAAACATTTTAAAATCGTCAAATTGTTGTCCTCTTCTCTTTTGGCAGTTGTTTAACAACTATAAAAGGTATTCAAAATTATTAATGAAAAAATTAATCTTATTAAAAAAAATTAACTTATTAATAAAAAAAATCGACTCCACTAATAATAACAGGATCAATTTGTATTATTCGACTAAATTAAAAGGAGGTTGTAATGTACTGTCCTTTTACCGAAAAAGTGACCATTGAAATTTTGTCGTATTATATTTAGAGCGTCGAGTACATTCTTAAGACAAATAAAATGAAAATCATACATTACACCCTATATTTAGTGATATAAACGATAAAAATAAATCGATAAACTCTTATACTTACCGAAAATACAATATCTTACATTTTTTTAACGTTCATGATGTTGTATTTTACAATTTATCAGAGAACAATTCTGTAGTTTTGACGCGCGGGCAGTGACGTGAGCGACGGGCTTCTATTTGAAGTGAGTGCACAATTTTAAATTGTGCACTCATTCTTAGAGGACGTTTTTGAGACACTGATTGTGTATCTTGGGTTTTTATATATCAATGGTGGGAATAGATTTAAGTTTTGTATTTAGATCACGGTTTTTTTTTATATCATGAGATAGCAAACAAGCAGATGGGTCTCCTGATGGAAAGAGTCAACCATCGCCTATAGACACCAAAGATGTTAATGATGCGTTGCTATCTTGTGGCGAGGTCTAATGCCACATGCATAAGTTTACCGGCTACCTTACCCTCCAAACCGGAACACGACAGCGACAAGCACTGACGCTATTGCGGCAGGAATAGGTAGGGCGGTGGTACCAGACCCGGGCGAGACAATGCAGAACTCTACCACCTAGTAGCCACGATGGTAGTGACTCGATAGCCAATCGGTCGCCTTTTACGACCTGCCTGGCAGAACGGCAGTTGGCCTATTCTTCAAAGGAGGCCGGGACCAACATTTTTTGTTTTGATATGTTTATTTTGTGTTTTGATAAGAATGAGTAAAACGATGTTGACATATATACATAATAGCTGTTACGCTCTACTTTGTCCGCGCGGACTTCATCTTAAAGTTGTCATTTTCATAGAAACCACAGATATGTAATGTAGATATTACCACGGCGTGATGTCATTACGACGCCATGCCAGTCCAAAGCGTTTTCGCGGTAAATTTTAGTTTCAATTTTAAAACGCAAAATTGTTATTCTATATATACGCTATTAAACAAAAATAAATATTTTTTGGTTAATATACCTAAATAATAAGGTAAATTTATATAGGTAATGGTTTTTCAAATTTAGGCTTATTGTATAAAGCCTCAACAAAAATAAAATCATAAACTGATAGGTATTAAATGCCATTAGGCCCATTAGCTGAACTTCATACACTGCGTAATTAAATTAGAAATGCAGACTCTGTCGTTAGAATTATTCCGGCAATATATCGGAATTTATGAGACGGTTATAATACAAGTAATTATAAAGCTTGGTGTTGGGACTTAGGGTGCTGGGAATGGATTGTAATTACCTGCAATAAAACGTGTGAAATGGTAATATAAAACTGCTTACGTTATATGGGGGTCTTAGGATTAATAATTGAATTCTGAAATTAATGTTTGCCTGTTTCCTCTTCGGATTACTAGATTAATGAGGATTATTGCCCCACAAAAGGTGTTTTTTATAATTAGATAGCAAACAAGTTGATGGGTCTCCTGATGGAAAGAGAAAACAACGCGATGTTTTCCCTTTCTATCAGGAGACTCAAAAGTGTTAATGGCGTGTTGTTATTTGAAAATAATTTACTAATTGCTAAGAAAATGAAAACACCCTAAACGTGATTAAATATTACACCATGTTTTTTTATTATATTATTAGAAATATATACTAATAAAATTTATTGTAATATAGGGAATATTTTAATAATTAATCCTTATTATTTGTATACAATTAATATCTGTTTTATCGTTTAACGCTTAACATAGAATTAAGATGCATGCCTTTGTATTAATGTTTAAATTGTATTGCACGCCTACAAGGCCAAATATTTGTACCTATATACAGCAATAATGTAAAATATTGTTTACAATATTTGATGCAATAACGATTTAATTGATTGATTGATTGCTATCGGTGTGGTGGGATATGGATGCATAAGTATATTGGGGCTACATTTGCCTCCAATTTGGAACATGACGATTACAAGCTTTTTTTATCGGTCCAAAAGGTTTTGAATTTATTTTTTACAGTTTTTTTTTATATCATAAGATAGCAAACAAGCATATGGGTCTCCTGATGGAAAAAGTCAACCATCGCCTATAGACACTAAAGATGTTATTGGTGCGTTGCTATCTTGTGACGAGGTCTAATGTCACATGTATAAGTTTACCGGCTACCTTTTCCTCCAAACTGGAACACGACAGTAACAAGCACTGACGTTTTTGCGGCAGGAATAGGTATGGTGGTGGTATCAGACTCGGGCGAGACAGTGCAGAACTCTACCACCCAGTAGTCACGAAAGTATAACAGCTATATTTTCGGGTTTTTTTTTGGATGAGGGATATTTCGTCAGCTATTAACTTTGTCCAGGTCAGTTCTAAAATTTATATTACTTTAAGGCTTTAATTCTTCATAATATTATAGAAGACATAATAATCGAGTAATTAATTCAACGAATAACTGTATCATATGCGTGTAAATAATTAAAAAAAAAAAAGAGCGAAAAAAGTAACTTAGCGCCAAAAAAACTGTTATATAAATATGTATGTAAATAAATATTTTTTTACTAGAGTATAGGTCTTAATATTTTTTTCATATGTATTTGTTTACCAGCAATATACAAATAAATGAAAAAAGATTAGGTCATCGGCTTTATTTTTGAATTAAAAATCCTCAACTTCGAGTAACCGTACATTTGTCAAAGTATGAAGTTTAACATAATTTATTTTGTAGTAAAGACCAATTCAGTAAATAATTCTCACGTTAATCGTTAGAAGTGTTCAAGTCCTATTGAAAAACATATACTTTATATGCTTGAAATCAATGAAAACATGTGATAAATCAGTTTTTGCCTAAAGTGCGTCAGGCACTTGAAAACGCGAAGTTTTGAGGGGGGGGGGGGTACCACTGCATAAAACAAAATAAAACTATTCACTCTAATACAGTTAACATATATCTAATATTCAATAAAAATTCACAGTTTCTTTAAAATTTCGTGAGATGATCTTGGATGACGTATTAATATTTGATTAGTATGAATAGTTTGTCTAATCGCCTCTGTGGTCTAGTGGTCCAGCGTTGGCGTTGACCACATGAGGTCCCGGGTTCGATTCCTGGGTCGGGCACTTTAAAAAAAATGATTTTTCAGTTTTCTGAGAAACACAAAGTTGCCCGGGATTGGAAAGTGCCCGGTTGGCGATAGGCTTGCCACCTATCACATTTGTGGGACCAAGTATCTTCGGCTAATCGTGGGTGCACTTGTTGTACCTCTGCCTACCCCTTCCGGGATATGGGCGTGAAGATACTTTTTTGAATAGTTTGTGAATCAGAACGAAAATATCTATACAAGAATGATTAAAAAACAGTATCTTCGAGTTTCGACTATCGAAAATATCATTATCAAATAACGACTATAGCCGCAAATCAAATAATACAGAAATTTTAACGCATCAAAAGGAATGATCAAAGAAATGAATACCTTTTATCAAATACAAGGGTTCGGCCCTCAGGCATTTGGGAATCGCTGTAAGATCATTGAGCGAGAAATTCAAATAGATATCTAATCATACACATATTATATAACTTTCGGCGTCGATTCCGGGATCATTTACCTGATATTTGATAATACTCACCCATAAAATATAAAATCGATAAAGTAATTCAATATTGGATACCACATATATACCACAATACCTACCTAGGAAAATAAAATTCACAGTAGTAATTTTATTTACAATTGATTAATGATTATAAATAAGAAAGTAGTCTGTCTATTTCTTACGCTTTCACCGTTAAACCGCTAAACCAATTTTAATGAAATTTGGCCTGAAGATAATTGAAAATGCAATGTTAAACACAGACTAGCGATTTCTTGATGGAGTAGCAAGACACCACCTGCTGACTCCGAGCCGGTTTGGATTTTTTAGAAAAACCTCGAAAAAATCTCAATAACACCTCGGGCTCGAATCTGGGACCTCAATTGAGCTGAATAGGCTAACCCCTAGACCACGAGGCATTCCCGCCAATGTGAGATTATAATCTTGTAAGTCTAATCTCGTGGGCAGATAGTTCCGCCTACGGGCTTAGACGTTTAAGATTATAATCACACGGGATAGGCTACGAGCAACTGTAAGCATATTTTAACATATGAAATGAAAAATAATGTATTTACAAGAATATGAGTGTTACAAGTTATTAAAATAATCCAAGTTACCAGCACATTCTGCGACGATATGGTGTGCAAATATTTAAATATTATCATATTCTTTGTAGTGTAAGAATATATCACCATAATCAGTGAATTTTCATAACGGTTACTGTACAGTTTATCACACTTTATTTATCTATAGACATCGCTGGTCCAAATCCGGCTCTAAGGACCAAAAAATGTAGGGTTTATCCCTACTAATGATATAACTGAGTCGGAGCAAAACAGAATGCATGGTTTGTAACTTCAACCCAACCCACGACCCGGCTCTCAGTGGAGACGTCAAGCTGGAAAATTCGGTTGTTCCGAGGGTAAAAACCGTTAAGTACCTTGGTTCTGTCATATCCGAAGACGGCTCTATTGATGCGGACATTACACACAGAATAACCTGTGGATGGAATAAATGGCGGACGTTAACTGGAGTCAAGTGCGATAATAAAATGCCAATAAGAACCAAAGGTAAGGTTTATAAAACAGCGATAAGACCAGCGCTTTTGTATAGCAATGAAGTCTGGCCAACCAAAAAGACGCACCTACAGAAGCTCCATACTACGGAAATGCGTATGTTACGATGGTCGGGTGGAGCTACCTTAAAAATAAGGTGCGCAACCAATATGTCCGGGGAATCTTTAAAGTTGCATCCATCGAAGACAAAATATCTGAGTCTAGGCTACGTTGATACTGTCATATAATGAGGAGACCCGATAACCATGATGTGAAGAAGTGTCTTTCCATGGCCACTGAAAAAAAGGAAGACGAAGACCAGGTTGACAAATGTCCGGAGAGACATGAAAATTCTAGGCTTAAACAAAGACGACACACAATTACGAGAAAAATGGAGACTCAAGATCAGGAAAACCGACCCCGCATAACGGGATAAGGCGAGGACAAAGAAGAAAAATAAACTGATATATGATAGTCTGATAGGCAAGTGATCCTACAGATAATGTATGATATACGAGTGGAAAATAAAACCCGATTGACTGCATATTGATCACGGCGTTTGTTAAATATTATAACAAATTAATATAATGTTAGGAAATACATACTCAGGCAAATGTAACGTACGAGTGTAATGACGCTTTGGCTCGTACGGTTACAAATAAGTCATTATATAAAACATCCACTATAATATGAATATTACTAGTCCTTCAAACAAATACCCCTGAGCGTAACTGAAGTGCGAAGGATTTTTACCCCTGAATTGGCAAGCGACGTAAACCGATCTTGAAGGCTAATGGATATGCAATGTTATAAACTGCTTACGATGCTTAAGATAATTATATTTGAATAACAATTTGAACTCAGATATATGCGATCCTCCTTGTTTCGCATGGAATTAATTATTTAGAATCTATATTAACATAAACGCGAAAGTTTGGATGTTTGAATGGATGGATGAATTTTGTTATTCAATCACGCCAAAATTACAAAATGGATTTAGATGAAATTTTGCACACAGGTAGATGATGACCGAAGTAAGCATGTGTGCTACCTTTTATTCCGGAAAAAATAGGTGATCCCGCGGGATTCACCAAAAACTTTTATAAAGAAATTTATAAAGAAAAAATTATAAAAAATATTTATAAAGATAAATAATGAGTGCCCATGTAAAGTGCACCTAGAATACAACAACGATTTTGAACATTTTGATAGATGGTTATCATTTAACGATAAATTAGTAATTTATTCTGAAATGTAAATTTCTATCTCTCATCATAAAATTGGGTTATTGGATATTTCGCACGATTTTAACTCGCACGAAATATGCGAATCGACATTTTTTTGTTAATATTATTTTTTCTGTAGGCGATTCGCACGAAGTTTATTTTTTGGTGTGCGAATCGACAACTTCGAAAATATGTAGTAGGTTTTTGGCACATGTTTTATTTTACATAAGACAAAATAAAAAGTACAGTCATGTTCACCGATTTCAGAAATAATAAGAACACGAAGAATTAATCGAAGCTTAGATAGCAGCGATTGTACTTGAAACTGGGAAATTCATACATATTTATTTTATCATGATAAATTTAAGTGTTAATTAATTTACTATATTTTTTATTTATGTATGTTCAAATAGTAATAATCTATTGCTTTGTGAACGAGATTTTATAATTTATTAGTCCTCAAATGATGTAATAGTGAATGAAGAAAATGCTTAGACAGTTTTATTATAATAAAGATATTTTTAATTAATTTATGTCTCATTTCATATCGATAAAAATATTTAACCCTAAGCACTTTGGTACTAGAGTGTATTTTATCTTAAATGTATTACACAAAACACAACGTGTGTGCCAATAGCCTACTTTATATTTTTGGAGTTGTCGATTTGCACATTTCACGCGAGTTAAATTCAATTATTTTTTTATATCATAAGATAGCAAACAAGCAGACGGGTCTCCTGATGGAAAGAGTCAACCGTCGCCTATAGACACCAAAGGTGTTAATGGTGCGTTGCTATCCTGTGGCGAGGTCTAATGCCACATGCATAAGTCTACCGGCTACCTTATCCTCCAAACCGGAACACGACATTGACAAGCACTGACGCTATTGCGACAGGAATAGGTAAAGCGGTGGTACCAGACCCGGGCGAGACAATGCAGAACTCTACCACCTAGTAGCCACGATGTTAGTGACTTGCATAACCAATCAGTCGCCTTTTACGATATGCCTGGCAGAACGGCAGTTGATCTATTCTTCAAAGGAGCCCGGAACCAACACGGGGAAATATTCAATTCATCCAATAACCCGATTTTAACAGTTGATTGATAATAATATAAATCAAAGTAAAATATGCCACTTCCAGATTAAATAGGTAATAATACTAGTAATAATATTGCTGGACAAATTAAACAAATTGATCTTAACCCAAAGTAAGCAAATTATTTGCTTGTGTTATGGGTGTTAGTCAACGATACTAATGCATAGAAATACATATATAAATACTGATACATAATAAACATCAAAACCCAGAAATACAAACATCTATGATCATCACACAAATGTTTGTCCCTGTCGGGAATCGAACCCGAGCCCCATCGATTCGTGGTTAGGTTCGGTAACCCTTTGACCAACGGGGCATAGCATCAGTACTTATTGACAATCACGTCATCATGACGAGCATTATTTGCGAAATCTTTAATACTTTTAAAAATTGAGACAAAGCTAACTTGGGCACAGCAAGTTAATTTTGACTCAATTTTTAATGTGTGGAAAAATTTCTACAATAAAAGTAGCTTAAATTACTACTTATCAGCTATCTGCCAGTGAAAATTCCGTCAAAATAGGTCTAAAAGTTTCAGAAATTAGCCGGAACAAACAGAAGGACAGACCGACAAAAATTTTAAAAAAAGTTACTTTGGTATATGTATGTGTATACATACATATACATTTAGTAAAAAGCGGTTATTTTAATATTACAGACACTCCAATTTTATTTATTTGTATAGATAATTTTATAATGAGCCTATTTCGAATATTTTAACTAAGCGATGCAACTACAATAATTATATTTAGCCATGCAAATATCAATTCATTATTGAATCTATTAAATTTCCATACTGATATAATTCAAAATTCAAACTGAAGAAATTTTTAGTTAGTTTGTTTGTATGAACATTGCTAATTTCTCAATGACGCAGTTAAATTTGAATATTCTTTTTGTGTAGGTATAATGACCACATTCATGAGAAAGGCTAGTTTTTATTTGGCTGAGCAAAAGGAAGTATGGGTCATGCAAATGAAGCTGCGGGTAACATCTAGTTAATGAATAAAATATTAAGGTTTAATTGTTATTGACAAATTTATGTAATAATATAAACAATTTGTAATATAAACAATGAAAATTCACGCAACAAAACGTTAGGGCTCTTACGTACTAGGTTGGTAAGTTAGGTTTAAAAAAACATGTCCTTCGAAGAAAAGGGGTTACGAAATACCACAAAGGACTCCAGAAATCCAGACTGCTATTGAGAAGTTTGTAGATAGAAAAATCCTGATAACATTTTATTTTAAATTGAAACCCGGAACATCTAAAACTTTTTAAGATACAAATAAAAATACGTATTTCAGTTGTCCAACATTTCGTTTAATTAAAAGTTATTCTCCTGATAGCAAGGGTTTCAGAAGTTTTGTATATTGGAGTTTCACATTTGCAGTTACCGCAGTATTTACATAATTGCACAAGAATAACTATATAGGATTACCGTGGTTATAGAGAGATACAGAGTAATCCTGTATTTATTATACAAGATTTAAAATAGCTCAAACACTACGAATTATTTTATTAAATTTTATTCAGTGTGTCAAGGACCATTTTATTTTTATGTTCTTGTCATAATGGCCCTTCTTTATTAACGGTTACTTTCGGTCGTATGTTTGTATGTTGGTATGTTAGTATGTAACGGAAACTTTGAACATGAATTAATTTTTTTTAAAAAAAGAAATAAATAAATAATAAATAAGTAAATATTCACGGGAACAATTACACTTTCTAATCTAACCCATAGATAAATAAATAAATATTCACGAGACAAATTACACTTACTGATCTAAACCCAAAGTAAGCAAATTATTTGCTTGTGTTATGGATGTTAGTCAACGATACTACTACATAGAAATACATAGACAAATACTGGAACATATTTAAAAAACACCCAAATCCGGAAATACAAACATTTATGCTCATCATACAAATGCTTGTCCTCGTCGGGGATCAAACTCGAGCCCCGTCGATTGCGTAGCGTATTGCGTTGGTCGAGTGGTTAGCGACCCTGACGGTCGCTAACCGCTCGACCAACGGGCCAGTCCACTTTAAAACGTCGGATTAATTTAAAACTTGGCAGTCTTATCAAGGACTGACAATGCAATAGTTAGTCGTGCTATTGTTGCCAGAATCTTCTGGATTAGCGATTTATTTGTCTTTCCCCGCGGGGCTATCCCGTATATCGCATTGCGCAATTACCGTAATTGTTTAGTTATCGTAAGACAAATACTGGCCATATATATTAGTGGCAGTCTAAAAAACACGCTACAGTAAGTCGAAAATCGAACTAAAAATAAATAATAGTTTAAAAAACTAAAAAACACACCTTTATAGAAAAACGAATTAAAAATTTAAATTAAATATAGTTTAAAAAAATTAAATATAGGTTAAAACACACGTTTTACCAAACTAAAAAGTAAAAATAAATTTATATTAAGAATAGCGTAAATAATAAAAAAAATTGCATTGTAAAAAATGCGTGGGGTGCTTTATAAGATATCTGTTAAAACTATATACCACACGCCTTATTTACAATGCAATACATATTTTTCTTATTTACTTACACTATTCTTAATTTAAAATTATTTTTATTTTTGTTTGGTAAAAGCGTTTTTTTTTAGTTTTTTAAAGTCTTATTTATTTTGTGGGAAATGTAGCGTTTTATGATATTTTCTTATTTTTACACCATTCATTGTAAAGCGTACATTGTTCAGATTCGGTTTTCATCTCAGAATCATGATCGGAATCCGTAGTTTCGATTTTCGGTAGACCGTCCTTTACACGTTGCATAAAACGGAAGGTGTAGGTTATGAAAGTACATCCCTTATGTTTCTTTTAGAGTGACGAACATTAAATAGAATAATTTTCTACGATTTTTAAGTTAATTAAATAGAATATATCGCAAGAAACAATCACATAAAAAATATTGAGACTTTAATTTGATTGACTTCTTACGTCATATTTTTGACTTCTATCATCATATTTAAATGTCACCATTGCATAAAACTTTGTTTGCATTGCAATTAATATATCATATTTTTCATAAAAGTATCAAATAAAAATTCTCCCTATTTTTGTGTTATAGCACGGGGACTTGGGAAAACTTGATAAACTTTAAAAATAACAAATATAAATATAGACACGCAGGACTTGAACCTTTGACTGTCTCCCTAATGCCGGTACGCTCTACCACTGAGCTAGTGTCGACAGGCTCGACGTGGCAAAATTCTTCTTTGCTATGTGATCGATTATATCGATTGTACTGTTCGCTAGGTATACATACGTATAACTAGTTAAATGAGTTCATGTTACGGATGAAATTCACATTTATAATTTTGATCAGTACCTACGTTTTTCTAATTATATTTGTGCTATAGCCAGTGGTAGAGTAACTTGTCTTTTTCTACTTGTTAACTACAACTAGGCGAACGTTGTAAAGAGTAAAATCCACACATGTAAAAGATTAATGAAAAATATATAAAAATAAATTTTATTACTAGAGAATCCCCCGAGGCTCAACATCTCAAGATATTATAAACTGTACACTTCAGGATACGAGTAACGTTTTGTAAAACTGGAAATATTTTCCGAGTGATATGAAAAGTTTCCAAGCGCTTCGTATATTTGAGTTCCATATTTGCAGTTACCGCGAACTTTGTGGAAGTAAAATAAGTTAAACCTTATCGGATTATTTTACTTATACCGAGTAACAGAATAATTCGTATCGCTAAGATTTAAATCCATATTGAGTGAATATATGAATCCCTACATCTTTTTTATATTATAAGCAAACAAGCAGATAGGTCTCCTGATAGAAAGAGTCAACTATCGCCTATAGACAACAAAGATGTTAATGTTGCGTTACTATCTTGCAGCGAGGTCTAAAGCCACTTTCATGAGTTTACCGGCTACCTCACCTTTCACACCGGAATATGACTGTGAAACACTTGAGCACTGGCGCTATTGCGGCAGGAATAGGTAAAGCGGTGGTACAAGACCTGGGCTTGACAATGCAAAACTCTACCACCTAAAAGCCATAATGGTAGGGATTCGCATTGCTAATTGGTCGCCTTTTACGGCCTGCCTGGCAGAACAGCAGTTGGTCTATTCTTTAAAGAAGCCGAGACCAACACGGGGAAAAATCTGGCAAAAGAGCCCCGCTGGGTCTTCGTCAACCGTTGTCTAGATCGGAATTTATAGCTAACGTTGACGTAATTTTAGTCATCAAAAATATGTCTCTGATAATTTATATTGAACGGTTACGTTTACAACACCGTTTGTATAACGCCCAATCATACAAATCGACTACCGTACCTAGACCCTGGCCAAGGGGGGTCATGACCCCCATGAAACCCCCCCTGGATCCGCCCTTGGGTGATCCCCATCGCCGCATTTTGCCGAACTGATAACGATTATCGATTATTTCTAGCGATAACCGGGACCGACGGTTTTACTTGCTTATCCCAGGCACGGGAGTGAAAAGACACCACGCCCCCACGCCAGCTGCTACTGATATTTTGATTTTTGGGAAAAACCTTATAACACTTTTGTTCGATCCGGGGATTGTACCCGGGACCTCATAATCTGAGCTGAATAAGCTATCTACCATGATGTTATTCAAATATCGAAGTTTATTGTTTTAAACAGCAATTTACCGAACTCATGATTAGATTCGTTAGAAAGCCGCTGTCACCCGCACGATGACCATACTTTGTGAATTACTTATTTTGTTGAAGTTTACTATGCAGATATAAGCAATATTCTCATTTTATTATATTTTATTAGTAATAAACTATCGTGCCGTTCAAATGTACAGTTTTTTAGATAGTATAGGTATGGCCAGATACGAAATTTGGTATTGTGTTACTTCAATGGGGTTGCAATGTTATTGTAATTTTGACTTAAGACTGTGGGATCCCTATTCGCAGATAATTAGCTATTTTCGTGTCTTGCTCTGTGAATGATGTATAATGAAGGAATATGAAGAGGAAGAAGGTGGTTCTGAGATAAAGGAATGCAAGGATGTATAAGGTCATTCCAAAATAGGTGAACATATTTTGACACAACGTTCGGTACGTCTAATTAAAGATATTCACCATCCCACCTAAAAACAATGCGATTCAAGGGACTATAACATTTTCATGCTTACGAATAACATAATTTGTCTCATAGCGCTTCACATCTTTCTGCATAAAATAATCCACTTTTAATGTTAAAGTGAGTAGTGAGGTAAATAACCTCGCGCCATATCTGTTTAGTGATAATTTCATTCAACGTTTCGTTCACACTTTAAGGGACTGCGTTAGAGCCAGTGCATTGACCGTGCTACGTCATTTAATATTACGCGCGCGAAAGAGACCTTGAAACTTGAAAGGTGAGAGCGGCCGGCACGCAGTCAAAGTCTTTTAGGCTGTCTTAAATTTATTAGAACATACATACGTTTATTATTTGTTGGACGTAGTCACATCTAATTTCAATGATTAACATATCTTAAACTTTTAAAAATAAATTTTAACATTATGTTTATAACTGAAAACTCCAAAATAGTAGTTAGCTACAAATACTTGAACATTTGAAATTGAACCATTCCCATCGCCCTCGTCAGAAACGACTAATATTATAACAGATATACTCGGTCCAAACTGCAGTTGCGTTTATCGCACTCTATGGTATACTCGTAGAATATGATAGAGAAAACTGCAAGGCAACAGATCGCTAGATTTTTACAAATATCTATTTTTCAATTCTCTCGCCTTTAATATTCGCTTTTAATAGCTATGAGTAAATAATAATTGCTATGGTCTATAGTTAATTGCACAAGCCAGTTTTGCCATCTGATAAGCAAGTTCGGAATTTATATGATGTTTAAATACCTACGCACTGGCGCTGACACACACCCATAGATATGGCGCGAGTTTATTTACCTTACTACTCACAACGTAAGAACGTTACAAGCAGATTGTTTTATGTTGAAAGGCATGTAGTGTTTTGAGATAAATTATTGTAATCGTAAAAATCAAAACGTTTTCGTTCCTTGAACCACATTATTTTTGGGTGGATCTCTTTGGTTAGAAGTACCAAACGCTGTGTTAATATATGTGCACCTATTTTAGACTGACCTTATACATATAAATTCGATCACATCGCGTAATTCCATGGGGCGGCGCGTACGCAGCTAAGTTTTACGCTGCGGCGAAGTCATTTTAAAAGTATCTTTTTCGGAGAAGCTACTTTTTAGAGTTTCTTAATAATCCCAAATTCAACTAAATCGAATAGGTTGATATTTTTAGATTGTCTAATAGGATAGATAGGACCTAATTGAAACGTTAACTGCGATGAGATCGGTACCGTTCAAAAGTTATAAGGGACTTACATATATTAACGCATATACATACACATAATTTAAACTGTCCCTGAAACACCATTTGAAGAAGAGCAAGCATGCTAGACCACCCTTGTGTAGTAATGCTGCCACTGTCCCGTGGGGGAACCAGATCACAATCGAGGATGAGAATTTAGCTGATTGGGTTTGTAGTACATTGTGACTACAGGAGGAGTCCAAAACTATGAGTACGTAAAGCGTAAACGCATTTTCAATCTCGCAAAAAGACATACAGACATACACACATATACACATACACACAAACACACAAACACACATACACTTATATACATACACACACATGCACATATATATACAGACAAACACCATCTTAAAAATAGTCGGAAACCTTCTTAATATTTCGAAACACCGAGATGTGGTTAAACTCGATTTTTGAAAATCGGGTTTTAATCAGTAACATTCTTAAGCGGAAAGTTTCTAATTTCTGAAATAAATTTCTACGTGATCCCATAAAATAAATTGACAATGAAACGGGTTTAAATTTGTGATTTGGATCTGTGTGACGTTTTGTTTAATTAAAAGTTGTTCTCCTGATAATAAAGCTTTCAAAATCTCTGTATATTGGAGTTTTGTATTTGCAGTTACCGCGGATCGTAGATTATTCCTCTAGAACAGGGATCGGCAACCTTTTGAGTCGGAAGAGAAAAAAATTATAGACATATTGTAATTTACAAAATTTCAAAGTTTTTAAAAAGCCATAAAATACTGCTAGCAATAAGCAGTACATTTAGAAATAAAGTTTTTTGATAAAAAATGTCTTGCGGCGAAAGCAAATCTTTTGATTTGCCTTGAGAGCTTTCAACTAATACGACAGTGACAACGAGTGTCACGTGGGTGAAAATTGAGTATCATTGGCTAAAAGGTAGAAATGGTGCCTTATCTTCGTTGATCGATTCACAACGATTTATATTTTTTTATAAAATATCCAAATAACCGAAGGTAACCGATCCCTGCACTAGGATAATCATTGGATTACCGTGGTTATGCGGAGACACGGAGTAATCCGGCATGATAAATGTCAAAATAGTGCTACGTATTAATTTGATAAGTATTTAGTATGAAACGAAATGTTTAAGATGTTAATCTATACTTAATAAGTAAAAAAGTATTTTCACGCCCGTATCCCCGAAGAGGTAGGCAGAGGTACAACAAGTGTACCCACGATTAGCCGAAGATACTTGGTCCCACAATGTGATAGGTGGCTAGCCTATCGCCAACCGGGCACTTTCCAATCCCGGGCAACGTTGTTTTTATCAGAAAACTAAAAAAACACATTTTTGAATTGCCCGACCCAGGAATCGAACCCGGGACCTCATGTGGTCAACTCCGACACCGGACCACTAGACCACATCTATACTTAATCTATCCTAATAAAGAGGCAAAGTTTGCAAGTTTATGAATTTGTTTGTAGAAAATAATTTCTGGAACTACGAACAGATTTTGTTAATTCTTGCTCTTTATTACTTTTTATTGTTAACTAGCTATTGCCTGCGACTTCGTCCGCGCGGACTTCGTTTACTCCGCACTGCTCCTCCCCTGTAGGTGATAGCGTGATAATATGTATGAATGTGAATTTTGAGTTTACCCCGGACACACATACAGACAAACAGACAAACAGATAAACAGACAAAAATTCTAAAAACTATGTTTTTGGCTTCGATATCGATCGTAGAAAAAGAATATTGCAAACTATTCGACCAAATGCCGAATACCTTATCATGAGAAAAAGCACTTATCTATTAAAATATGTTCATTTTTTGAAAATCAATATATTTTACCAACACGCATTACAAATAATATTGAATGAAAACATTTTTTCCAGGATTTCTTGATAAGGATTAACCATCGGACGATCAGTTAGAGAATATTTTTAGCAATACTGTACAGCGAGACTATTAGTTAATAGGTATATGTTACCATTAGGTGACTAACATTTTCCTCTTCATTAGTTGGTAGGTCAATCGTAGCTAGACAAAATAGACCTGGGCGGCTCTTAAGTTTTCTTTGGATATAAGGTGCTGCCTGGCAGAACAGCACATGGCTTATTCCTCAAAGGGAGCCAAAATAATACGGAATTAACAAAGAGCTGAAGAAGAAGAAAACTATAAATACAAACAGTTTATAACAATATCGAGTATTATACAATCACAAAGAATATTGGAACCTATGATAAATGATGATATGCGAATAATATTATCGGGAAATGCATGAATGCTGAATACAGTAATTCCCCGATCTATATGAATTAATCTCGTACAATCCCACTCGTTCAATTCGCTGATATAATAACTTTCTGTACATACGCTCCGGCGCGAAAAAATGTAATGTCAATCATATACGAGATAATATATTTGTGCGAGAGTATTATGTTAAACTAAACGATTTCTGCTATGGTAACCATTTGGGCCGTATAAAATAATAATATAACAATGTATTAGTTGAAATATATATAAAAAAACATTATTAGTTCAGATATAAAGAACTAGTTGATCGTTATCAGGTCGATAATATGTGGCGTTGGGGATTACCCATCTCGCCAACTGATTAACCGATGAATCGCGATGAATTTGAAAGTTTATAGACGTTCGGTTTACTCTGCCTTCCCCGCAAGGTAACCGAATATGATGAATGATTTAAAAAATCTACTGCTGCATTAATTAACATTATTGGATTATATAGAGTTTCTACAGATATTGATCTCACTAGAGAAAGTCGCCTCTGTGGTCTAGTGGACCGGTGTCGGAATTGACCAAATGAGGTCCCGAGATCGATTCCTGGGTCGAGCAATTCAAAAATATGTGTCAGTTTTCTGATGAAAATAACGTTTTCCGGGATTCGAAAGTGCACGGTTGGCGATAGGCTTGCCACCTATCACATTGTGGAACCTAGTATTTTCGGCTAATTGTCGGTGCACTTGTTGTACCTCTTCCTATCTTTTAAGGGATACGGGCGTATATCATCTTTTTCTATGGAAGAGTGGGAAAACGAGCAGGAGGTGCATCTATGGTAAGTGATCACCGACGTATATGGACATTCGCAATACCAGAGGTCTTGCAGTTGCCGGCCCTATAAAAATGAGTAAGCTCTTTTGTTGAAGGTCCCCGTATACGACTTGGGGACCTTCAAAAAGAAGAAGAGCCGTTCGGAAAAACCCTTGCCGGTAATTGATTCCACAACGGAGTAGTACAAGGCAAAAAATGCCAGGAGAACCGCATGGTTATGTAACTTAAATTTTGACGCCATGTTCGATGATTGAATTCAGCGGCAGGAATTAACCCGAACGGTTCGTCAGAACACTCTGCACGATAGATGCGATAAAATATGCAGAGCGAACCTTCATCTCTGCGTAATGTCAAAGAGCCAAGCTGTTTCGAAATAGCCTGATCGTCAACGATTCGAACCACTCTACGTTAAAATCAAGTGGCCACATGTATTAGTCTACCGGCTACTTTACAAGCAATGACGCTGTTGCGGCAAGAATAGGTAAGGCGGTGGTACCAAATACCCGAGCGATATATAGCGGAACTCTATTGGTGTTTCGGCTCCTCTATATTAGTTCGAGCTCCTTTGAAGAATAGGCTAACTGCCGGTCTACCAGGCATGTCCTAAAAGGCGACCGATTGGCTTTGCGAGTCACTTCCATTCACATTCCATCCATCCAAGCAGTGTTGGTTCCCCGTGTTGATTTCGGGCTCCTTTGAAGAATAGGCCATCTGCCGCATTGCTAGGCAGGTAAAAGGTGACCGATTGGCTATACGAGTCACTACCACCGTGGTTACTAGGTGGTAGAGTTCTGCATTGTCTCGCCCGGGTCTGGTACCATCGCCTTACTTATTTCTGCTGCAATAACGTCAAGGCTTGTCACCGCTATGTTCCTGTTTGGAGGATAAGTTAGCCAGTAAAATTATGTATGTGGCATTAGACCTCGTCATAAGATAGCAACCCACCATTAGCATCTTTGATGTCTATAGGCGATGGTTGGTCCATCAGAAGACCAATCTGCTTTTTTTATATCATAAGGTAGCAAACAAGCAGATGGGTCACCTGATGGAAAGAGTCAACCATCGCCTATAGACACCAAAGTTGTTAATGGGGTGTTGCTATCTTGTGGATCTTGTGGCGAGGTCTAATGTCACATGCATAAGTTTACCGGCTACCTTTATTTATTTCTGGTTCCTTTCGTCTAAAAGTTTCTCAGAGCCCTTTCTATTCCAGGCCGGCTACCTTTCCCTACCAAACTGGAACACGACAGTGACAAACACTGACGTTATTGCAGCAGGAATAGGTAAGGCAGTTGTACCAAATCCGGGCGAGACAATGCAGAACTCTACCACCTAATAGCCACGATGGCAGTGACTCGTATAGACAATCGGTCGCCTTTTACGACCTTCCTGGCAAAGCGGCAGATGGCCTATTCTTCAAAGGAGCCCGAAAACAGTGCTTGTTAGCTATCTTATGATGTAAAAAAACTCTACCACTTAGTAGTCACGATGAGTGACACTTATAACCAATCAGTCACATTTTACGACCTGCCTGGCTTAAAGACGTTAGGCTATTCTTCAAAGAAGCCCGGACAAACACGGGGGGAGCTGTATATAAATATTTTTTTATTAAAGGTTAGAAATAACATTTGTAAATATATAAACTATAAAAAAGATTATTTTATAAAGCATTTATACATACAATACATACATACATACATTATTTATACATACATTTATACATACTTCATACAATGAAATCTTACAAAATGCATTGTATAGAAGTGGATTGTTCGTATTGACATCGATCTTACCTCGCCCCACAGTTTCTGAGAGACGCCGATAAGCTCTGAAGTATGAGCGATTTATTTCAACGTATCTCGCGTCTGGCGCTGGATAAAATATCGGCTTTCTTTAAAAAGAATGTCACCGTTCCAAACGACAGTAGGAAACATGTGAAATGTTTTACTGATTCTCTAAAGAATAATAAAGGACTCTTAAAATGCGTATTGTTTATTTGATACGATGGCAATAAAGCAGATGGTTCTCCTGATAGAGATAACCACTGACTAAAGACGCCAATGATAGTAATGGTGCGTTGTTATCTTTGTGCACAGAATACATAGAGACTAACAGAAGTCAATGTTCCATACAAGTAATATTCGAGCACAGCACACATAGACACCTCTCACGGATGCGATATCTCAGACTGGTGCGGAACAAACTGTACCGAACCATTCCGACATATCGCGTCCGTGAGAGGTGTCTATATGTGCGTTGCTCGAATATCATATGTATGTAGATTGACTACTGTTAGTCTCCAGTATACTGTGCTTTGTGACATGCTTTCCAATTCACTTAACAAATCTCAGTCGAGTTGAAGCACTTAGGGCCGCCGTGCTGTACAGGCTTCTTTGAAGAATAGGCAACTGCCGTTCTGTTAGGCAGGTCGTAAAAGGCGACCGATTCACTACTATCGTGACTACTAGGTGGTAGCAATCTGCAAAGTCTCGCCCGAGTATTTGGTACCACCATCTTAGGTACTAATTCTTACTTCAATATCGTTAATGCTCGTCATTGTCATGTTCCGATTTGGAGGATAAGGTAGCTGGTAAACCTATTCATGTGGCATTGCCATCCCGCCTCACGGATAGCAACGCACCGTTAACATTTGGTGTCTATAGGCGATGGTTTCTCTTCCCATCAGGAGATCCATCTGCTTGTTTGCTAACTAATGGTATAACTACCTCACAAAGACACCAGCCATGAAAATGGTGCGTTGGTCAATTTGTCCTGTCAATTCACGTAACAAAACCGACAACAGAGAGACGAAAAAAAAACGTCGTCAGCCGAAAGCTTAGTAATCTTACTAACAAAAACATGATACAACGTCGCGTCTTGCTACGCGTGGTTATAATATGTAAAAAACGTGTAAAAGGCGTAATGTTTCGGTTGATGTTTTGTAAAACGAATTGGACCCAGGGTTGGAAAGCCACATTTACGGTAGTGAAGTTCAACAACGTCTCGGTATCATATAATATGTGTTTACCGGTAACTTACCCTACAAACCGCAACACGAAAGCAATAAGTATCGACGCTATTGGTACAGAAATATATCGTTGTAGAACTTTACTACCCAGTAAATGTAAATGTTTGAAAAATATTTAAAAACTTATGCAATTACAATTATATATTTATTTTATTTATGCAGTATTTTTTTTTCTTTGTTTATTCATATTTAAAACACTTTGTACACAAATTATACGAGTACAGATATTCACTGTTGTACGTAGATGATAAATACCTACACACCTATATACTTTCTCACAAACAGCTTATTACGGTAGTTTTCCAATACAAACAATGCCACCTAAAGGCGGGTTGCTGAAGTAAAGAGAAAAGCGTGATATTTCAAAAAGTCATTAAAAGTTCTGGTATTTATCGATAGATGGAAAAACTGAAAAGTGTCACCGCTGTGCCGGTCGGAGTGGGGGGTGTTAGGTTTTTTCGTTACGGATTTTCTGGATTCGGTCTCCACACTCAAGGCCCGCGATAGAAGCTATGCAATAGCTTAAAAAAATTGAAGAGCATTTTAATGGCAACATCGCGCTGAGAGCCAGCAAGGTTATTTGTTATATCCAATGAACTCGTATCTTCTTTCCTCGCCGGTTATATCGGGTTAAATACACCTTTATAGGTGCTTTTGACATTGTCTGACTTTTGAAATGTCATACAATAGTCGGTTATATTATACTAGCTGTTGCCCGCGACTTCGTCCGCGCGGACTTCGTTTACTCCGCACAGCTCCTCCCCCGTAGGTGATAGCGTGATAATATGTAACCTATATGTTAAACCGACCTGTTAGTAATATTCATGCAAAATTTGAAGTAAATCCATGCAGTACATTTTGAGTTTGTTGACTATACAAATTTTATGAACCATCACACGCGACTAGATAATATATATATATATATATATATATATATATATATATATATATATATATATATATATATATATATATATATATATATATATATATATATATATATATATGTACCTTTAGTATCTTAAGATACCGAACGATATGGAAATATATATTTCATATCTTTAGATACTATCTTAAGATACGAAATATAGGCACTTAATATAAATACATGATGTTTTTATTTCCGGATATGCGTGATCGCAGCGCCTCATAATCTATAATCTATATTATAATATCGACACCTCCGGCGCATAAGGTCGTATACAGTTTTTTAGTTGAGTTTAAGTTTATGTTTGTCATTACTCGAAAGTATACGACAATAAGCGTTTCTAAAACTTGTTAATTAAAAGTATTTTTTTTATTTAAATTAAAAGTAATTTCAAATATCAGGAATTTATATGTAAACTAAATAATTAAAAACCGGACTTCGAGACGGGTTGCCACCGAGCGAACGCCAAACTCACCCCATATAGGTCCGAAACTAGTCGGAACCAACTTCGATAAAAAACGTGAGTGCAGCCGTTTTTAATTATTTAGTTTATAATGTCTCACGAAAGTTTTAATAATTTTACTCATATACGTAATTACGATAATGTAAAATATGAATTTCAATAAAAAGGCGTTACGATGGATGGATGGATGGATGTTTGGACGGATGGATGTTGGTTACTCAATCACGCAAAAACTATTGAACAGATTTGAATGTAATTTGGCACATAGGTAGACGATGACCTGAAATAGCACATAGGAAACGTTTTATCCCCAAAAGTTAGGTGATCCCGCGGGATTCGCCAAAAACTTTCATAATGCAGCGGGCTGTACGCTGCAGCTAGTAATATTATAAGTGCGAAAGTAGGGATGTTTGGATGGATGGATGTTGGTTACTCAATCACGCAAAAATTACTAAACGGATTTGAATGTAATTTGGAACATAGGTAGACAATGACCTGGAATATCACTTCAGCAACGTTCTATCCCGAAAAATTTGTGATCCCGCGGGATGCACCAAAAACTTTTATAATGCAGCGATTTGCACGCTGCAGCTAGTAATATAAATGCGAACGTTGGGATTTTTGGATGGATGGATGTTGGTTATTCAATGACGCAAAAACGACTAAACGGATTTGAATGTAATTTGGCACATAGATAGACGATGATCTGGAATAGTACTTCGGCAACTTTTTATCCTGAAAAATTTGGTGATCCCGCGGGATTCACCAAAAATTTCTATAATGCATCGGGCTGCACGGTGCGTCTAGTGTTATATAATAGTTACTATTGTAAGCAGTGCAGGGTGCTCCCGGCTCCGTGCCATATCCAGGCAAAAAGGAGAGGGGGAATACTACGCACGAAAACTGTTGTCTTTTATGTCAATAAGTTAGGTGTCCGCCGGCAAACGATTGACATGTCTTGATAGTTTTTTATTCAAAGTTAACTTTGTTGGGAATGTGCTACAGCAATTTTTATTTCACATTCTATAACAAAGTCGTCATCTGAGAAGCTGTCTAACAAATCAAGAAGTAAGGCCGTATCACTCATAGTTAATCAACCTGTATATAGAATTCCTACAAATAATACGTGTGGCAACGAAGCAGACTCGTGATGAACAAATTTTAATATTATCGTATCTTAGCCGTGTGTGATACGTTAAGATACTGTAATATTTTGTATTAGGGCATGTTAAGATAAAATATTATAGTATTTTAACCGTGTGTGATGAGCTCAACACTAATATATTTACGATGAAATTTGACCAAAAATTCAAACGAACAGACGCTACATATTAATATAGTGGTATAGATTTAATAACACTAATTCCCGTGCTGATAGAAAAGGCATATAAGGCTAAAGTAATAAGAAATGGGAAAGGTTAGGTTAGCATAGCACTATTAATTGTCTAGGCTTACTCAACTTACGGAGAGATTAATTTGGGTCGAGATAACCCTGAAATCGACTCAGCGTTAGATTAAAAGCTCAATAGGGGATCTTTAATGAACCAACAAAAAGGCTACATGTCTGAATGTCCTATCTCAATAGACCCGATTTTTTTCTCTTTACAAAGATTGGGGAATCTGTTAAACCTTAGATATTTATAGCTGATTAGAACTTTTTTATATAGTAAGATAACAAACGGATGGCCCTTCTAATATTTATAGATTCATACTAGTCCATATTTATTTATTTATTTAATGCTTTACTGTACACGACTGAAAAAAAGTAACACGTAGAAACTTATATAAAACCAACTATACAATGAGCGAGCTTATCACTAATAAAAGGGCTTTCTTCCAGCTGACCCGAATAAGAATAAACATTATTATCGAAATATTTAAATAGTGTACAATAATCATAAAAATGTATAATAATCATAAAACTAGATACATATCTATATTTCTGTGTCTATCTCTATGTCCCTATGTATGCTTAAATCTTCCATCTGACCCGAATAAGAATAAATTATTATCGAAATATTAATATTAAAATAATCATAAAAAGTGTATAATAATCATAAAACTAGATACATATCTATATTTCTGTGTCTATCCCTATGTCCCTATGTATGCTTAAATCTTTAAAACTACGCAACGGATTTTGATGCAGTTTTTTTAATAGATAGATTAATTCTTAATGAAGGTATTAGTATATAAACCTTTCCGATCTTCCCATAGAAACAAAAGCTACGCGGGTGAAACCGCTAGTTAAATTAAATTACATAATATTTAAAAATGAACAACAATCGATGGAAATAAAAAAAAACTAAGTAGACCGAGCAAGAAAAAGTTTTCTTAGACTCTTTTTGAAAATTGGAAGAGATTGACTCATACGAAACTTGAACGGTAGTAAATTCTTTAACCTGACAGCTTGAACAAGAAACGAATTAGATAAAAATTTTGAACTGTGTGGGAGACATTTTAAAATGTTAAACATTTACATAGTATAAAGATAAGTATGGGTAAGTTACCTCTGTGGTCTAGTAGCACGATGTAGGTTTTTGAAGAATACATCAACAAAATTTAACGTTTATGAAGCCTGGAAGAATTCGCAGGATGCACTTGGAGTGTTCTGTGATTTATCTAAGGCATTTGACTGTGTTGATCATAAAACCTTAATCAGAAAGCTATACCATTATGGAGTTCGATATAGAGCTCTTATAAGATATTAATGGAAAAAGGTCCGCTGGTGCTGCTATAACCATGGGTGTCCCGTAGGGCTTCATACTTGGTCCATTTTTGTTCTGATTTATATAAATGACCAGTGTGTGTTTTCGATCCGGTAGTAGTTTTTAAAAAATATGTTGACGTGTATAACTTGTAAAATTTTTTATTGAACAAAGTACTTCTGATTTCTGACTTGCCTTCCTACGTAGGGGATAAGCCTGGAATCGTACTGTTTACGGATGACACTTCACTTTTATTCAAAGTAAAAGACGAATGGTAAGTATGACGAAGTAAATAATGCAATTTCAAAAGTTGTACTCTGGTTCAATACGAACAATCTTTTATTAAATGGTAACAAAGCTAAGTGTGTTAAATTTTCATTGCCTAACGTAATGCATGTAGACACCAGCTTACAACTGGATGGAAACAAACTGAATCTGGTGGATTCCACTATGTTTTTAGGTATTACTTTAGATAAGAAATTACAATCGGGACCATACATAGACGTAGTTCGGCAGCTTATGCAGTTAAAAAAATGAGACAGTTAACACAGCAAGAGTAGTATACTTTAATTACTTCCACAGCATTATGTCTCTGGGGAAATTCTACTGAAATAAATACGATATTTGTTTTGAAGAAAAGAGCTATTCGGCCAATTTACAATCTTAGTTTGTTAACTTAGTAGTTTCCTAGGCTGTTGTTTCAGTAGATTCCCTGAGAAAAAAATTCTACCTGTTATATCCCAATATATGTTTAAAAACTTGATGTACGTTCATAAAAGATATTTGCTTGTTTAAAAAAAATGGTCCACTCACTAAATACAAAGAACAAAAACAATCTTGTGCATGCTTCTCGTCTCCACAGAGTAACTCTTTTATGGGGCAATGTATACGCTTTTACAATAAACTTCCCGAAACTATAATTACAAAAATAATTTAAAAAAAGTATCTTCACGCCCATATCCCCGAAGAGGTAGGCAGAGGTACAACAAGTGCACCCAGGATTAGCCGAAAATACTTGGTCCCACAATGTGATAGGTGGCAAGCCTATCACTAACCGGGCATTTCCAATCCCGGGCAACTTTGTGTTTTTCAGAAAGCTGAAAAAACATTTTTTTTTGTGCCCGACCCGGGAATCGAACCCGGGATCTCATGTGGTCAACGCCAACGCTGGACTACTAGACCACAGAGGCGATAATAATAATTATTATTGAAAAAGTTACAATTATTAGCTGTCAATTATATTTAAATAGGCATGATTAATTTCGATTGTAAAATAAATAAATCGCATTACGCTCATTATTTCTGAAAAAGCAGCCAAAATTGCAACTAATGATGTGTAGTAATTAATGAATGCATTTACCATAAACCGCCAGTCAGTGCCTTTAACACACTGTGATGTATAATCATCGGCAAATCTATCGAGTCATCGGGCATATTTCAAGATTCGGATACAATAAATCGCAACGCAATTTAGCACAATGCAACGTAACACAATACAACACAACGTAACGCAATATAATAATGCGATACCATACAAAAAATAAAATATAATACAACAACATCACACAATTATTTTTTGTGTATGTAAATAATATGATAAGATATAAATTAAAAAATATACCAATACAAGTAAAATACATAAGGCGATCTAATGTCTAATTTCTTAAAAAGCGATCTCTTCAAAATATATCTTTAATAACGAATGTTAACATATGTAACGCCTAATATGTATGTGCCGTTTGATCGATGACTTGTTGCCATCTTGTGGGTAGTGCCACGATCCAATTCCTGTAGAAATTTTGAGATTTTTGATTAAAAAAATCTGACTGGTAGTGTTCATAGTGTTCTTTTGAGGTTAGCTTTATGCTTCCTAAAGAGTTCTTCAATAACCGAAACAGGTGGAAATCTGATGGAGCAAGGTCAGGGCTATACGGAAGGTACATCAACACATCCCAGCCAAGCTCTCTCAATTTTTGCTGCGTGACTATAAATGAGTGTGGTCTGGCGTTGTTATGGTGGGACATCAAGCCCTTCCTATTCACCAGCTCCGGCTGGTTTTTCTCAATATTTTTTTTAAACTCATCAGTCGCTGACAGTAGAGGTCAGATTTGATAGTTTTACCCGATGGCAAAAGCTCATAGTGGACGATTTCTTTCAGTCCCACCATACACATAGCATCACTTTGTTCCGAGTCAGGCCGGGATTTGCCACGGTTTGTGGGGCTTGTCTATGCTTCGACCATGATCTTTTTCGCACATTCTTATTGTAAGTCACCCATTTTTCATCACCCGTAATCAACTGTTTAAGAAATGATTCGGAATTGTTACGTTTCAACAAAGAATCGCAAATGGAAACATGTTGCATTAGGTTTCTTTCAGTGAGATCACCCAAATGTCAAGTTTTTTCTTGTACCCAGACTTTCGTAAATGACGTAAAACTGTTTTATGATCAACAACCAGTTCTTCAGTAATGCCATAGCTACTAATATGTCAATCTCGCTCCACTTTCTTAAAGATGGCACTGATTTTATCTGTGACTGGGCGTCCAGAGTGAACCTCATCTTTCACACTAAAATTACCAGTCTTGAAACGCTTGAACCACATTTGTACTACTCTTATTGATACTGCATTAGGTCCATAAACCGCACAAATTTTATTTGCGGCGTTCGTCGCATTTTTACCTTATTTGTAATAAAACTGTAAAATTGACCGAATTTCTTCGTCACATACGTTCATTTTGCTTGCTCGAAAAACAATTGAAAAATGGCGGGAACTAGTTTATTTTTATTTATTGCATCTTCAAAATGTCACATTTTTAATAGTATTAAAACCAGCCAGTTACATTCAATACAGCCAAAGAGGTTTGATTACTAATAATATATTCAAAATAGGAATATACCTTTGCCCCGACCTATTATGTTTATACAAAGATTAGTTTCGCTAAAGGTGACTCATACAAACCTAATACTAATTAAAACAAATCTCAAATACCGTCACGAGTCTTACTCCATATTATTAATTCACACTGAGACGGTAATTTGTAGGGACGGGTTACCTCAACGATTCTCATAGGGAACGTAACGAGCAGCCTCGTCTTAAACTAATCATATCAAGCCGAAGATTACCGCAAACCATGAATATCACAGAGATTTGAACCTGAAATGGAATTTGAATTAGAACTGATGTGTTTTATAAATGTATATGAAGAAGAGGTGTGTGTAAAAAACAACGTAAAAAAATATTTGTCAAAATATAAACATCAATGAGCTAATTAGATATTCCTTAGACCGCCCCGTTGGTCGAGTGGTTAGAGACCCTGACTACGCAATTAACGAGGCTCGGGTTCGATCCCCGACGGGGACAAGCATTTGTGTGATGTTTGGGTGTTTATTATGTATATATATATATATATATATATATATATATATATATATATATATATATATATATATATATATATATATATATATATATATATATATATATATATATATATATATATATATATATATATATATATATATATATATATATATATATATATATATATATATATATAAAACGCATAATTTTTTTTTCCTAATTTACTTTGTCATAATGAATGTAGCATAATATGTAGTGTCATTATATAATTTAAGCATAATCTTTTTTTGCGAAATGTGTTTTAAGCATAACAATCTATTGTACTACATTTAATTCGACTATTGATATACTCATAATAGTCTTTCGACATTTTTTATTTTTTCTAATGTTATCTTACCATAAAAACACATAGCATAAGCCCCCCGCCACACAGAAACAAAGCTATCTAATGCTACACTTGAAGTAGGTTAGTTAGGTTCTCTTTAGATCCCACACCCAGAAATAGGAGCCCCGCTACGCGGGGCTCCGTCGACTTGGTCCGACCCCACTTGTTACGAGAATAGTATGCTGCTACAATACAGTCTGCTATTTAGTCTTGCTATTTATGCAATGCTGCTACAGTCTGCTATCCACCTATTTCTTGCATTTTAATTAGGACTTTTAAGTGTATGCCGTTGATCATTATGTTTATGTATTGTTATGCTTTCCTCAATGTGTGCCTCTAAACATTATGCTATGTTATCTTTATGCTACATAGGGTTATGCTAGTAAAAAATATGCGAAAACAGTTATGCGTTTAGTTGTTATGGTAAATTATCATTAGTTTTAAAAACGTGATGCCTACTTAAAATAGTACAAAAATTGTTATGCTACTAAATATAGACCCGTATCGTTGACTAACACCCATAACACAAGCAAATAATTTTCTTACTTTGGAGTTAGATCAGTAAGTGTAATTAGTCCCCTGAATATTTATTTATTATTTATTATACTTATGAAAATTATGATACATACTAGGACGCCAAAATAGATTATTAAGATATTAGATTAGAATTACCCCACGGGATTCGCCAATAACTTTTATAGCAATATGAATTAGTAGGATCCAATGCCAACAATATGCCATACATACATACATGGCAACCTGATAAACATCGCTTTTTTGTCGATTGAAAATAATGTTGTCATTGTTTTGTGGGACCGGGCTTTATGAATTTAAATACGCTATAATATTTCAGAGCTGTTAAGGATGGTTACAAAATAATTAATGGTGAAAAGCACTTGCGACTCCTTGTTCAACGTCGTTTGGACCTGACCGCCTCAGATTAATGTACGCTTCCAACAGGCCATCTACAAGCTTTATTGACTTTGCTGAAACATTTTCAACTAATGAAAAAAGGTTATCAGTTAGACATGTATGTGTTTACGTGTTTACGTATCTACGTGTTACTATAGTTGACTAACACCTACAACATAAATAATTAGCTTACTTTGGTCTTAGACCAATTCGCGCGATTTGTCCAGCAATATTTATTTATAATGGTTACTGCTACGAATGACAGATCATTGATTAATAAGGAACTCCATATTATTTTCATCAAAATCGGTTCATTAGTTTTTGAGATATGGGTATAGTTCGCAGAAATTATTTTCTTTACTATCGAAAAAGTTATAATAAGAAACTAGAATGTATTTATAAATAAAAGATTTGCGGAGGTTTATAAAACGAGCTATAGTGAGAATTCGCTTGGAGAGCTTTATAAAGCCATACTTAGAATCCGCCTACAAGGCTCAGACTTCATCTGGGGCAGATGTCTAATTACGGACGGAAAACTTCCAGTGTCATTGCTATTTGCTTCCTTGGCTTATTTATATCCGTTGGTAATATTGAAGTTGAATATTAATTACGAAGGAAAAAGTTTTAAGAGCCTCAATTAACCTAGGAAAAAATATGCTTCGTTTATATTTTTATGGTTTCGTAATAAAACGTGTCTTGAGAATTTAGAGTGATAATACTAATTATTAATAAATAATTTGTATATTAATGTGTGAAGTGAAATTTTTTGCTACAAAAAGGTAGACGGTAGACTTATGCACGTGAATTGAAATCCCGCCACATGGATAGCAACACACAATTAACAACTTTGGTATAATAGGTGGTAACTGTGCGTTTTCATCTTCTTCCAGAAGAGCTGTCTGCTTGTTTGCTATCTAATGATATAAAAAGCCTATGTTTCATCTTGGGCCTTTAACTATCTTTTTGACAAATTTCATCAAAATCGGTGCAACGGTAAACTGTGAAAGCATAACAGACTAAAAAACGACCAGAATTTCTCATTTATAATATTAATATAACGAAAATACAAAAATTAAAAGAAAATTAATCTCCGACGATTATGATTAAAACTTCAGACATGAGTTATTTTTATGTAAACAAAAAGTAGGCATATTAATTTTTCTTTGAAATACATTTCTCATTAAGGATGACACGTGAGCTCATATTATTTCTCATTAATTGTGAGTCATGAGCTCATATACGATAGGCTATTAAGAATACCTTTCTGTTTTGATACACTGTAGGCCTTACATACACGAGGGTTACCAACTTTTTACAAGAAAACTCCTATAGTTTACCCCGTATTGGTCTGGACTCCTTTGAAGAATAGACCAATTGCCGTTTTGTCAGGCAAGTCGTAAAAGGTGTCCGATTGGCTACACGGGTAACTAACATCGTGACTACAAGGTCGAAGAGTTCGGTAATGTCCCGCCCGGGTATTTGGTTACCACCGCCTCACCTACTCCTGCTTCAATAACGTCAATGCTTATCACTATCGTGCTCTTGTTTGGAGGGTAAGTTAGCCGGTAGACTTATGTATGTGGCATTGCCATGCTTTCACACGGATAGCAACGCACCATTAACATCTTTGATGTCTATAAGCGATGGTTTCTCTTTCTATCATATCATAGAGTGATGGCTTGTTTATTATCTTATGACATAAAAAAAAAACAATAAAAAATTGAATAGATTACTGTGGCGCCGCTGGTCCATACCGCTCAAGGGTCATAGTGATGAAACCAGCGGGCCAGCTTCTTGTCAGGTGACGTCATAACTATGGAGGTCGATGACGTCACACAAGGACAAGGAAAGGGAAAAGAAAGATCTTCCCAGCCAGGCAAGGTGTAAAGCCTGGGGCGGTAGTCCATTTGAGAAACGTTGAAACTTGTATATAGTGTTACAAGATAAATAATTGTGATATCGCGATTCAGGATTTTATTTTTGAATTTAATTTTTTTCCATTTGTTATTGATTTTTGTCCATTTTTTATTATTTTTTCTTGTAGCGTTTGTGATTTTTTTGAGCCGCTACATTACTATTCGTGACTAGATTGAGTGAAGTAGATAAAAAAAAATTCTAGATTATGTAGTGCATTGCCTTTTTGCTAAAACTCTATGGTGATGTGATAAGAGCATTTTATATAGTAAAAGCAATAATATCCCACTATATTTAAACACTGTTTGCTAAAAATACTTATTAAGACATTGAATTGATTATGTTTGCGTCTTCAGCGAGACTTAGATCTCATAGACACAGAGATAGAGTAAATAAATGTAAGGTTATCAGCTTCACAAAAAACAAAAGCGCCATCAACTTTGGCCACAAAGTACAAGGCGTAACATTAGAACGTGTTGTAGTTGTACAGACTTGTAATGTTTGATTCTACACTTTCATTCAGGCCACATTACTAGTACATTGTTAATAAGGCCCGCAAAACCTTGAGTTCTGTCCTTCAAATGTCTAAGCCCTTTAAGAGAGCTGAGTCTTATATAACGCTTTATATTTCACTTGTCAGAAGCACTTTAGAGTTAATTAGTTTGATTTCCGATTTACAAAAGTCACACAGATAGGATAGAATCTGTGCAAAAACAATTTTTTAGAGTACTCTGTGCACGACTTGGCTTAAAATGAAAGTTGAGCGGTTGAGCAGGTTTAGGCTCAAAAACCTTGAAAATAGCAAAATTATTAGTGATTTATGCTATCTGTTCAAATAGCCAACGGCTCTCTCTTCACTCACTCCACGTCTTTTTAGCATATGGCTCCTTCGATTAGAATTTTTGATCGAAGTATCGCTCACTAAAAATAACGTGTCACAAAACAATCCTATTCATAGAATGAGTAGATTGTACAATGAACTAGCTGCTGAATTTGTATATTCTTCAGCAGCTTAGTTACGTTTAAAAACAAAGTTAAAAATATATTTTAGTTTTTTTAAACATTTGATATTACTTTTAATGTTAGTAACTTTGTTTATATTCATTTATCTTTCTTGGCTCATGTTAAAGGTTTTTTTATTCTCTTTTAGATAATGTTGTTTGTGTACAGTAGCTTGTTATTCGGGTCACATAATGGAAATGTTACTTTTTTAAAGTATATATAAGCTAAACTTAAGGTGTTATTCTGTAACCTGTTTTAAAATAAATAAATAAATTACCATTTATGACTCTCTGTTGAGTAATGTAGCTAAAGCTTAATTTTTTTCTAGATCATGTGGTTCATTAGTTTCTTTGCTAAAATCCTAACTGTGGTGATACATGGGGAACACTAAAAGTTTTGCACTTCTACCTAATCGGAACTATTTGAATTTCGAATGTTATATTTTTTAATGTTATGTTATAGTAATAAAAAAAAAACAATTGGCGGGAAATAATTTGTCAAGTATTTTTTATCACACATCAAAGTTCTACGTACGCAACGAAAATGGAATTAAGTGGAAAAGATTTTAGAGCGATGATTTTTTATGATTTTACAAGTTCTCTTACTCCGCAAGACTGTGCCGCTCGTCTTCAAAATGCTTTTGGGAGAGAAGCACCTTGTTTGAGAACCGTGAGACGATGGTTTGCTGAATTTGAGAGAGGTCGAGTTTCTTTACATGACGAATTTCGTGAAGGGCGGCCTTCAACTGCCGTCAACGAAAATAATGTGGCTACTGTTAAGCGTTTAATTGAAGAAAACTTCCGGATTACCTATGAGACAATTTGAGGACTATTGGGGATTGGTATGAATCAAATTCAGAAAATTTTACACGAGGAATTGAAAGTTCGGAAACTTTGTTGTCATTGGATCCCTCATGAACTGACAGCGGAGCAGAAGCGAGCTCGCGTGGAATGGTGCTCA